>CM019694.1:39605320-39606630 GCA_009760885.1 Achatina immaculata
TGCTTCTTTCAGAACTTCCCCATTCAAAAGACGCCCGATAAGGTAGCCCGATAGCGACCGATAATTGACATGCCAGGGTCAGGGTTAGCGACCCATAGCTGACCAAGACCCTGTCCCACCTCTCCGTGGTAGTAACAGACCTAGCCTAACTAACGGGGCCGGGATCGCCGTAGTCCCCATGGTGGTGGATTCTGTTAAAGAAGCATTGCACACTCCCTACTTTTTAGCTGTACTCCAGGACTGAAAAAGTAGCCGCCATAACCCACTCCCACGCCCATACGATGATGTGCCTCAACATCTCTACAGCATCGGCTGCAAAAAAACAACAGGTTGCAGTTACAGGGAGTTCGTACATGTATAAGTACAAGTACAAGTGGTCAGCTGACCCAATAAGATCGCCTTCATTTTCATACCTCCAGTGATCGCAGCCTACAGTGGTCACAAACTGACAGACAGATGGATCACAGTCGTTCTTAAATATGTCATAGAAATAAATGTTTATGTAAATGTTTGCATAAACATCACAAACGCCTGAGCTAAACATTAATCACAATTTAAAATATTTATATTAAAATGTCACTTACAAACTTCCTTTCCTGTCACAGTTCATTTTGAAATAAAACGTTTCTGACCCTTTTCTCCGCTAGTTCTTCTAAAAACTGTCTCCAAACAGAGACCTCTGACTTAATATTCTACTGCCACGTCATTCCGCCATTCTTTCAGCTTTGTTGACGCTCTGGTGTTCCATCAAGTGGTGGGGGGGGGGGTGGGGCGAAGAAACTGGAGATTCATTACCGTCAACTTTCATTCTGAAGGTACACATGATGATGATGATGATGATGATGACCTCAAGTAAGTCCTTACTAATTTGAGTTTAGTAAACATATCTCGCCAGAAGTTGTTGTGGAGGAAATGGTCACTAGTGTAGGATATATATATCATCCAGTAAACTACCAAGAGGCGAAAACCATCATCCGTAACCAGTGCAGATCTGGATGGAAAAAAGAAACTAAAATGCAACAATGAACCAGATCCAATACACCAACTACAAAGACATCAGCAAACCATCCTCTTTCGCCTAAGGACAGGCCACTGCAGCCTACTGAGCCACCTATATCGACTCAAAATATCTCACACAGACGACTGTCCGTGTGGCAGTGGAGTCCAGACTCCAGAACTTATCCTACTAAGAGTGCCCAAACCATGCAGACCTGAGGCGTGCGACATGGCCAGAGGACACGAGCTTGGGGCAAAAGCTTTGGTGCTCCTATCAGGATCTGGATAGGACTGCGGGCTTTGCCATGTCGACA
>CM019694.1:39606730-40031730 GCA_009760885.1 Achatina immaculata
AGAGAGAGAGAAAGAGAGAGAGAGAGAGAAAGAGACAGAGAGAGAGAGAGAAAGAGAGAGAGAATGCAAGACCTTCAACTTCAGCTGAGTGTCTCTGGACATGCTTTGGCTGTGTCCAGACCTCTTTAAGTCATCCTACCCTGAATGCATTTTTTTGTGTGGACCGGAATGAGACTAAGACTGTTTAAACGTCCAATGTTCCAAAACTCTCTTTCTCTTCCTCACGAGCTTTATTGAAGATCCAGGGCTTACCTCTAATGCAGCAGAAAGCTCACACGCTCTGAACAGAACCTTATGGAAGCCAGCATTTCTGTCTTCCGTAAACCAGCGTGAAAAACCCCTTCAGATGATGACAGACGTGCAGAAGATCAACTGCAGGCCTCAAGTTTTACTCCGGACAGAAGCTCACACCAAAGGACGAAAAGACCAGGAACTTGTCAGTCGCTTCGCTAAGGATTCAGCTTCTTCAGCTTCACACTAAGCTCTGCCGATTCTGCGGATTGTACCATTTACCGGACACGGAAAATACGTCAGAATTCTGGAGTGGTCAGATTGCGTGTTTCTGACGCAAATACCTTAGAATAAAAGGGAGAAAACTATACTGGCTGGGCGAGGGAAGAGTGAATGAAGAAACTATACGGGTTGGGTGAGAGAAGGGTGAATGAAGAAATTATTTGGGTTGGGTGAGGGAAGGGTGAATGAAGAAACTATACGGGTTGGGTGAGGGAAGGGTGAATGAAGAAACTATACGGGTTGGGTGAGGGAAGGGTGAATGAAGAAATTATTCGGGTTGGGTGATGGAAGAGTGAATGAAGAAACTATTCGGGTTGGGTGAGGGAAGAGTGAATGAAGAACGCAGACTTGGCCACAGACACACGCTGTTATTTATTTTACTTTTTTTTAAATGTAAAAATGAGGCTGAACGTCGATTTCCGGCGAACGATTGATCACAGTGAACATCCCGGCTGTAGACAGTCAAATGCGCGGAGCACAGTAAGCAGACCACTAAGAGCAGGACGATGCGTGGCCTCTTCTTCAGCGCGTGGTCCTCCATGCCTGGGGGCGGAGGAGGTGGGCCATAGCGAAGAAATCGGCCTAAATACGGCCATGACCTTAGGAACACTCTTCTAACTATACATGACTTACAGACCACCGGCCTATAACACTCTTCTAACTATACATAATTCCAGACCACCATCCTATAACCACTCTTCTAACTATACATAACTTGCAGACCACCAGCCTGTAACACTCTTCTAACTGTACAGAACTTGCAGACCACCATCCTATAACACTCATCTAACTGTACATAACTTGCAGACCACCAGCCTATAACACTCTTCTAACTATACATAACTTCCAGACCACCATCCTATAACCACTCTTCTAACTATACATAACTTCCAGACCACCATCCTATAAAAACTCTTTTAACTATACATAAATTGCAGACCACCAGCCTGTAACACTCTTCTAACTGTACAGAACTTGCAGACCACCATCCTATAACACTCATCTAACTGTACATAACTTGCAGACCACCAGCCTATAACACTCTTCTAACTATACATAACTTCCAGACCACCAGCCTATAACCACTCGTCTAAATATAAATAACTTGCAGACCACCATCCTATAACCACTCTTCTAACTATGCATAACTTCCAGACCACCAGCCTATAACCACTTTTCTAATTATACCAACTTCCAGACCAACACTCTTCTAACTATACATAACTTCCAGATCACCTTCCTATACGCAGTACGACAATGTCATAGGCCTTCAGGTGTCTTTTGTTCAGTAGGCAACACTTGACACTTTTTTCGAATACAGCCGTAAATAATTCTCCAAGGATCTCTTGTGATGTTCATAACACAGGCTGGGAACCACTGAGCTCTAACAAACCAATAATACATTTTCTCCGTAACTTAACGCAAAAAAAATGTATTCTATCGCTAGTCGTCTGTCTCGGAAGAGGCCATTATTTCTGTTGATTCTGCTGCTTCCTTTTTGAAGTAAGACTCGCTGTTCGAACAGGCAAAACTTTTTTTTGGGTGCAATTTCGCTTTCATCAAGCTTAGTGAAGTATGCCAGAAAATTCTTCATCTAAAAAGTTCTTCATCTTCTGATCTTCTTTCTGGAAAAAACTGGGAGCATTACGGACAATAAGATTAGAGAATGCTTAGAGGGTTAATAATAGAGACGATAGAATAAGAGATTGTGAGCTTTAAAGAAAGACAAAATATATGATTCAGGTCAATAGACTCTTCTTGGTTTATTACATGCAATTGGAATTGATATAAATTCGTAACGTGGTGCAGCCGGGGTGGAGCGGACACATATGAATGTAGCGACAATCGAAATAGTGACATACAGGTGAAAATAACACCTGGTGTATAAACGTACATCCAGGTGCAACGAAGGTTTGAGAATACACAACGATAAGACATACACACACTTACATGTATATATATATATATATATATATATATATATATATATAATAACAGCTGTAGCCACAGGTGTATGAAACATTAGAGTACATATAGATACAGAAAGCTGCAGCAGCAACAACAGTGCAGCACGCGCACACACACACACACACAGAGAAATGTTGCAACATTTGCAGCACAGACACACAGTACACAGCAACATCTGGAACACATTCCCTGCACAGCTGTAGCAACATTTGTAAAGCAGTTACATACGTACAACAGTAACAACACGTAACTGAAGCACACGCACGTACAAATGTAACAGAAACTGACACACACTCAAACAAGTGATGGTAACAGTTTCACAGAAAAATATTCCAACAATTGGTAACATATAACATATAGAGGAAACAGCATACGATACATAAGTCAGAAGACATGAAATCTGCCTGGAAGCCAGTGAACATCAGCAACTCCACAGAGATTAGAAAAAAAGAATCCCACATTCAAATTAAATTCCCTAACATCAAACTTAATATTGAAGAAGCCTGGCTAGTAAAGAGGATTAAAGAGAGAAAACTTAAATATTTTGGACACATTGAACGTCATGATAATCTAAAGAAGACCGTCTTAGAAGGGTATTTGATGGGAAAAAGAAAGAGAGGAAGACCAAGGCGAATATGGCTGCAAGACATCATTGATAATTTGCAAATGGGTGCATCAACAGCAGGGCATCTTGCTTACAACCGAGAGGCCTACAGGAGAGCTGTTAGAGAGTCAAAGTTCCGCAAGGGACATGCAAATGCCTGACTGAACATCAAACCCAAAAAAATATGAGATTTCTCCTAAATGAAATGCAGTCAAATCAAGGAAAATACAAAATTTTACCGATGTAAAAGAAACGAAACTAAGAACCAGTTTTTAAAAAAAACAAATGTACTTTTACCGTAAAAATATATCACGGATATTAGCCTTTATTTTTACATTCCTCTACCACACTTTCTGCCTTCAAAGCTCCATCGTGTGTGCCATTTCAACTGCGCTTTATGTCTTTAAGCTTCCCGAACTAATGCTTCTCATACAAACCATAAACAGGAAGCAGCTAACGAGTTATTTCTGTTTTTCCCGATGGTTTTGAAGCAGTTTCTAAACTTTCCTCCATTCCTTTCGCTTTGCCTCATATTTCTTATATGACTGACAGCGCTTTTAAGTGTTGTAAAGACTGCTCTCTTTTCTAAGGAAAAAAAAACGAAACTGCAAACGATAACACCATTAGCATGTTTCGCGTTAACTACAGAAGAAACTATAACAACTTTAGCACGTTCCACTATAGCTACAGAGGAAACTATAATAACATCAGCACGCTTCGGATTAGCTACTGATGAAACTATAACAACACTAGCGTGTTTCTCGTTAGCTATAGATGAAACTAAATCAACGTTAGCATGTTCCATGTTAGCTACAGATGAAATTATAGCAACATTAGCATGCATCACATTAGCTACAGATGAAACTATAGCAACATTAGCATGCATCACATTAGCTACAGATGAAACTATAGCAACATTAGCATGCATCACATTAGCTACAGATGAAACTGTTGGTACTGGCTTCAACCCCAGAAGTGAGATTTTTTTTTATGGTACCCACCGAAAAAGGCCTCGGAGTCGACCCAGCCTCTAAAAAATGGGCACCAGAGAAATCTGGGAAGGTAAAGCGACCAGGCGTGATACTAACCACATCACACTTTCATGTGCCGAAGGTCATGGAAAATACAGGCCTAACACCGTATTCCTCAATATGCCTTAATGCCATGGAAACAGAAATTTGACCTTTTCACAGATGAAACTATAAGAACATTAACATGCATTACATTAGCTACAGGTGACACTATAACAACGTTAGCATGCAGTACATTAGCTACAGATGAAACTATAACAACGCTGACATTTTTCATGTTAGCTACAGATGAAACTATAACAACACTGGCATGTTTCATGTTAGCTACAGATCAATATATTTCTCTGTCACACACTTCTTTGTTTTGAGCAGGTTTTGAACCTTGTTCCTGTACATCTTCGCTCCGTCTTACCTGCCAGGTACCACCTTGTTGCCTGTTGTCTTCCTCTCCTTAGAAAATTTTCCTGTTTAATGCTTTCTACCTTCCATATGATCTCATCTTATGGTGGCCATGCTCTAGTACAGCTTCTGGTACTGACAATATGACATCTTTTGTCTTCTCAACGTTCACTCAAATGTCACGTAACAATTGCTCTCCTCCCCGATTCTCAGAAACTTGATAGACCATCCCTGGGATGATTTATGACTTAAGATCAAAGGCGTGTGCTCATCTGCCTTGCTGACTGAAACCTCCCAGGTAGGCTAACCTCCAACCGTTTCTGTATCCGTTATTACATAACATCTCAAGGTTGCATTACACCTAAAACGTACAGAGAGTGCGCCTTACGCACACACATCACATGCACAGAAATGTGCTTTGTTTTTCCTCTTGTTATTTCCAGCCTTTTCTTGTTGTTATCTCTAGTTTTTCTTGTTGTTATTTCCAGTTTTTCTTGTTGTTATTTCCAGTTTTCGTGTTGTTATTTCCAGCTTTGTCGATGGAATCTTGTTAGATCTAGCTGTGAGAACATGAAGCTGTTCGGTACAACAGTATATGAGGACATGAAGCTATTCAGTACAACAGTTCATGATGACATGAAGCTGTTCGGTACAACAGTACATGAGGACATGAAACTGTTCGGTACAACAGTACAGCGTCAGATTCCATGATAAACTCACATGACCTTCTTGACTGCCTTAAACGAGGACGAACTGGGACATAAAACTTTAATGAAATGTGTAACCATGGAAGAACTCAACAACTCTTGCCACGAACAGATGTGATAAATGATACGAATCATCTCATCCCTGTAAAATAATAGCGTCTGCGTCGAAGGTTCTCAATTCTTGGGGAGTTTTCCTCTTCCCCTGTTCCTACCCCCCCCCCCCCCCCCCCCCCGGGAGACTTTCATGGTTTCAGTTTCAGGTGAATTGAAACCGAAGACTGATGAACTCCAATAACTGAAATATTCATCATCGTCATCAGTCCTCTGTACTCCCAGCGGAGCATAAGTTATCAACAAAGGTTCCTCAGCTTGAGCAAGTCGGGGTACCTCAAACCATGTCTTTCCCTGCTTCCTTCAGTTCTTCCTGCATTGTGCGTCTCCATGTTCCCCCTCCCCCCCCCCCCACCCAGTGGCCTGCCATCCTTTCTTTTTCTCTTAAGGTGTCCAGGTCAAGGCGGTACAGGGGTATCTTGTTCTTTCCATTCGTAGTATGTGACCCAGTCATTTCCATCTTCTCGTCTTTTGACCTCTTTTGTAATGATCTCAGTGCCTGTTCTTTTTTTAAAAATTATTTCCTCGTGTGTCACATATTCTTCCCAGCGTATTCTTAAAGTTTTCCTGAGCCATCTTCCATCAGATCCTCTCAGTCTGCTCTCTGGCTTGTTCTTCATGTTTCTGGTGTATATAATAGAACAGAGCGTACATTTGATTGATAGATTCTGGCTTGAGGATGCAAGAAGAATGTAAGATTTCCATATTGGAAAAGTAAATGGATATTACTCGGATTTAGTCAGACAGTCTTGGGATATGGATGATGTTATATGTGGGTTATATGTATTCTTTCACGTAGTGAAAAGAGAAAAAGAAAAAAGAGGAAGACCAAAACGAATATGGCTGCAAGAAATCGTTGACGATCTGCAAATGGACGCAGCAGCAGCAGGCCATCTTGCTCACAACCGAGAGGCCTACAGGAGTGCTGTTTGGGAGGCAAGGTTCCGCAAGGGACATGCAAATGAATGAATGAAGTGAAAAGAGTCTATGGAGCGAAAAAGCTCGAGAACCGTAGATCCAGTCATCTGCACTGAGATGACTTTCCTTCCGTACCCGCTGTGTTGGATACTGAGCCGAACTTTACCGAAAACAATCAAGCACAGATTGGCAGAGACAAGAGCAAGTTCTGGTCTTCCTTCCTGTTTGGCCAACGGCAAGGGAAAGAATTCTTGTCTCCTGAACCAGGTTTGATAGACAATCTTTAACTCATCCATCGCCATGGCGTCCAGAAGTCGACATTGAGGACGGACACTTGCCAAGTTTTTTCTCTCTTAAGACTAGATTTATCAGACTTTCTCTCGAATTATCTTCGTGCCTTTCTTAATAACTGCCGATATTGTGTGCTGGTGTACAAAAACGCACTAACTGTCGGCATATCAGTTTTTCAAAGAAATTAACAGGACATTCATATGCTGCCTTGGATGCATTTGGGTGAAATATTGAATGTCAGAGAATTCTCTTTACAGCTTTGATACGACATGAATACAAATTGAAGAGATAAGTTCCAGATACATTGCAGTGTACAGTATATGCTTCTAAGTCTGAGGGACTGTATCCTCCACTACATCACACGGCAAAGCTGAAGGATCTGGACTTGTATGTCCGTGCAGATGATTTAGTTGCACTGCTCAGAATGAAGTTCACTGTGAGGTATTTAGTGTGACGAAAAAGAGAAGTAAAAAATATAAAAAGATTTCAGCGACGGTTAAAAAAACTGAACTTTTGTTCTTCGTCCTTCAATTTGAACCTGTAAGATTGTTCATGTTGTTGCCAGGGATGGTAAGATTTAAACAAGGTAATCATATTTTCATTTTTTTTTTCCTTGCCGTCATTTTTGCCGTCTTCTTGTTATTAGAAATTTCGCAAGACCTAGCGCTGAGTGTGGTTTTATTCTGCTTGAAAAAACTATAAACTCCTCTAGCTTCAGATCTAAAGCGACCTGCTTTAAAACAATATATTGGCTGGTTTGTCAGAATAACAAGGCGCTGTACAGCAGAGAGCGAAACAACCACATAAACTCATAATTCCCCTGGGCACATGTTTCAGGATATTAAAGCTTATGATTTGAGACTCTAAGTACAGGTTGGTCTATCAGAGTTAGGGCGCACAAGCATCTTGGTGATTTTGGGTCTTCCCCCCCCCACCCACCCCGTCCCCCACCCATGCCTCGCTTTTGTTGGCGTTCAGAAGTCGAATCGCCATCTAGAACGTAACAGTGAAACTGTACAATTATTTTAGCTATTCTGCCTCACAATGCCACTGTAAGAAGTGACAAACTCGAGATGTTCTGCCCTTAAAACAACAACAACAACAACAGCAGCAAATCCATCACACATACACAGTGCTTCTAATCGAATGTCACAGACGCCATATTTTTTTTTCCAGGAAATGAAATAATGGTTACTTTTAACATTTACCGCAGAATAAAAAGTACATTGGAAACAGGCGACTGACGGAGAAAGGAGGTAAAGGAAAGATGACAGAGGGTACCACGAGGTAAACAACATGGTGTTATATCCTAGATGGTCCCAGCTTGCTCCTTTCGGACACCTATGTTATATTAGAACTACCTCTTTGACCAGGCCTTTAGCCTATTGCTACAAACAGCACCAGAAGTAGAAGAAAAAGCCTTCTCATTAACCCTAATTATAGTGTTCTTTTTTTTTTTGACACAATAATCCCATTTCACAGCGCTACACAAATTAACCCTAATGCGCTGTAAAGTGTTGGTCCATTCTGAAGCATAGCTACGTTCTTAGACCGGCCTGGAGATGATTTGCCAAGCGTGATCACGTGACGCGTACTAAGCCGTTAGATTATCCGCTTTCCACTGGCCGAACTTTGGAACACCGAGGTCAACAATCTCATTTGAAATCGAGTTTCTCGCAATAAAACTCTTCAACTACGCTTTCCTTGCGCCCGTCTATTAGTACAATCCCTAAAAAAAAAACATCATCATACACGTAGAGTTGAACGAACTTATTTGTTTTAAGTTCAGTTCGTCTAATTCCTACCATAAGTATAATTTTGTCATGTCGTTGCACGTTTCCCCCCAAAATCCACACCTTAAAGAGGATAATTTAGTTCTTCTTCTTAGCAAATTGCCTTGTCTCTGAGAACTGGATGCCCTAGACGGAAGTCCTGGGTTTCCTAATAGTTGCTTCATTATTCTCCGAGGGTTGCTGCTTGTTTGCTCATTATATCATAAAACAGGACAGAAGCTGAGGACAATAATTGTAGAGGATGTATTGAGAGTAGATAGTAATTAGATAGGGTGTGTGGAGAATTGAAGAGGGTGCATGGAAGGTAGATAATAATTGGAACAGGTTGTACTAAGAGGTGTCAACAACTGAAGAGGGTGTACGGAAGGTAGGTAGTAATTGGAGAGGGTGTTTAGAGACTAAACAGTAAATAGAGACTGGTGTTTGCGCAACACTGGGAAATGGGTATGTAAGAAATATTTGGATTGTTCTTAGATGGAGTTGCATAGAGAGAGAGAGAGAGAGAGAGAGAGAGAGAGAGAGAGAGTATGAGTAAAGAGTGCGAAGGATATATATGTAGAAACTAAAATAGACCACGTGTACAATCCTGGGAGTGATGAGAATGGCTATATGTAGAACACTGGGAATGATGAGGAGGGCTATATGTAGAACAATGGGAGTGATGAGGAGGATTACATATAAAACACTGGGAGTGATGAAGAGTGCTATAGTAGAAAACTTGGAGTGATGAGGAGGGTTACATGTAGAACACTGTGAGTGATGAGGAGAATTACATATAGAACACTGGGAGTGATGAGGAGTGTTATATGTAGAAAGGTGGGAGTGATGAGGAGGGTTATCTGTAGAACACTGGGAGTGATGAGGAGTGTTATATGTAGAAAAGTGGGAGTGATGAGAAGGGTTATATGTAGAACACTGGGAGTGATGAGGAGGGTTATATGTAGAACACTGGGAGTGATGAGGAGTGTTATATGTAGAAAAGTGGGAGTGATGAGGAGGGTTATATGTAGAACACTGGGAGTGATGAGGAGGGTTATATGTAGAACACTGTAAGTGATGAGGAGGGTTATGCGTAGAACACCATGAGTGATGAGGAGGGTTATATGTAGAACACTGTAAGTGATGAGGAGGGTTATGCGTAAAACACTGGGAGTGATGAGGAGGGTTATATGTAGAACACTGTAAGTGATGAGGAGGGTTATGCGTAGAACAATGGGAGTGATGAGGAGGGTTATATGTGGAACACTGGGGGTGATGAGGAGGGTTATATACACTGTTCCCTGTAAGCTGCCCGGCTGCGCGGCCGCGTACAGAAAAAAAACCATAACGCGCACAAACTTTGTGTAGCCAGGCAGAAAGAAAAATTAAACTGCTATTTTTTCTTCCCGTTTCCAGATGTTACTCCGTACTATAATTGTGATGAAGAAAAATACAATGATGGAAAATGTTTGTCCTTTACTGTTTCTTTCTTTTGTGGAAATGACTTTTTGGGTTGGATGTTTCGACTAGTCTCGTATCTCGCAGTTTCGGTAGTGCTGTAGGAGAATCGCGACGAGGCAACTGGACACAGGGAGAATAGAGGGTAATTAAAATATAAGCGCAGATGAATTTCCACTGTGCCGTGGAAAAGGAGAACGTCCATTGAGATGCTCAGGTATTCAAATAGATCTTTGTAACTAATTCCAGACGACCTGACGACCACCAATAGAGCCATCCTGTTTGTTTTTAAATAGCAGTACATCAGTAAATTTACAGTGCGTGTGTGTGTATATGTAGAACGCTATGAGTGATGAGGAGGGTTATATGTAAAACGCTGGGAGTGATGCGGAGGGTTATATGTAGAAAACCATGAGTGATGAGGAAGGTTATATGTAGAACACTGGGAGTGATGAAGATGGTTATATTTAGAACGCTGGGAGTAATGAGGAGAGTTATTTGTAGAACATCGTTAGTGATGAGGAGGGTTATATGTAGAACACCGGGAGTGATGAGGAGGGTTATATGTAGAACACCGGGAGTGATGAGGAAGGTTATATGTAGAACACCATGAGTGATGAAGAGGGTTATATGTAGAACACCGGGAGTGATGAGGAGGGTTATATGTAGAACACCGGGAGTGATGAGGAGGGTTATATGTAGAACACCATGAGTGATGAGGAGGGTTATATGTAGAAAGGTGGTAGTGATGAGGAGGGTTATATGTAGAACATCGGGAGTGATGAGGAGGGTTATATGTAGAACACCGGGAGTGATGAGGAGGGTTATATGTAGAACATCGGGAGTGATGAGGAGGGTTATATGTAGAACACCGGGAGTGATGAGGAGGGTTATATGTAGAACATCGGGAGTGATGAGGAGGGTTATATGTAGAAAGGTGGTAGTGATGAGGAGGGTTATATGTAGAACATCGGGAGTGATGAGGAGGGTTATATGTAGAACACCGGGAGTGATGAGGAGGGTTATATGTAGAAAGGTGGTAGTGATGAGGAGGGTTATATGTAGAACACCATGAGTGATGAGGAGGGTTATATGTAGAAAGGTGGGAGAGATGAGGAGGGTTATATGTAGAACACCGGGAGTGATGAGGAGGGTTATATGTAGAACACCGGGAGTGACGAGGAGGGTTATATGTAGAAAGGTGGTAGTGATGAGGAGGGTTATATGTAGAACACCGGGAGTGATGAGGAGGTTATATGTAGAAAGGTGGTAGTGATGAGGAAGGTTATATGTAGAACACCGGGAGTGATGAGGAGGGTTATATGTAGAACACCGGGAGTGACGAGGAGGGTTATATGTAGAAAGGTGGGAGTGATGAGGAGGGTTATATGTAGAAAGGTGGTAGTGATGAGGAGGGTTATATGTAGAACACCATGAGTGATGAGAAGGGTTATATGTAGAAAGGTGGGAGTGATGAGGAGGGTTATATGTAGAAAACCATGAGTGATGAGGAGGGTTATATGTAGAAAGGTGGGAGTGATGAGGAGGGTTATATGTAGAACACCATGAGTGATGAGGAGGGTTATATGTAGAACACTGGGAGTGATGAGGAGGGTTATATGTAGAACGCTGGGAGTAATGAGGAGAGTTATTTGTAGAACATCGGGAGTGATGAGGAGGTTTATATGTAGAACGCTAGGAGTAATGAGGAGGGTTATATGTAGAATACTGGGAGTGTTGAGGAAGGTTATATGTAGATCACCGGGAGTGATGAGGAGGGTTATATGTAGAACTCTGAGAGTAATGAGGAGGGTTATATGTAGAACTATGAGACTAATGAGGAGGGTTATATGTAGAACTATGAGACTAATGAGGAGGGTTATATGTAGAACTATGAGACTAATGAGGAGGGTTATATCTAGAACTCTGAGAGTAATGAGGAGGGTTATATGTAGAACTCTAATGAGGAGGGTTATATGTAGAACTATGAGACTAATGAGGAGGGTTATATGTAGAACGCTGGGAGTGATGAGGAGGGTTATATGTAGAACACTGGGAGAGATGAGGTGGGTTATATGTAGAACCCTGGGAGAGATGAGGAGGGTTATATGTAGAACACTGGGAGAGATGAGGAGGGTTATATGTAGAACACTGGGAGAGATGAGGAGGGTTATATGTAGAACACTGGGAGAGATGAGGAGGGTTATATGTAGAACACTGGGAGAGATGAGGAGGGTTATATGTAGAACCCTGGGAGAGATGAGGAGGGTTATATGTAGAACACTGGGAGAGATGAGGAGGGTTATATGTAGAACACTGGGAGAGATGAGGAGGGTTATATGTAGAACTCTGAGAGTAGTGAGGAGGGTCATATGTAGAACCCTGGGAGTGATGGAAAAGGTTTCTGAGTAGATCACTTGATGGAGTACCTGAAGAAAATTATACGTAGAACAATGAAAGTCTGTATACAAAATGAGATGTGTTCCGACATACAACATTTATATAGAATATCGATGAAATGTGTAGAGAATGTTTTTTTTTTTTGGAAAGAATATCAAATCGAATGAATCAAATCGGATGGAGTGTTCCTTGCAGATGAAATGATGCGGGGAACAAAATTAGGAAGAAACTTGATTTTGTCAGGGCGAGAAAATAAACTGGACATTTATCCTTTTTCTAACTTTCTATCCTTCTTACTTCTCTGTTTTTAGGAGACAGCTTGTATAGCTTGTGGAGAGATTGTGAGCTGAGGATAGAATACTCTGTGTGTGTGTGTGTGAGTGAGAGAGACAGAGAGAGAGAGAGAGAAAGACAAAGAGAAATGAAAAAGAACTAAATATTTTATGCATGGACATCCTTTCAAAACCAACAGGTTTAACTGCACATAATGCGTGTTGTATGTAGAAGCCAGAGAATGTGTATGTAATGTACGGTGTTTGTAGATATAAAAGCGATTGTGTGAGTTATGTACTATGTTTATAATCTACAAGGTAATGTATGTGTATGAGTGTGTGTGTGCAGTGTATAGTGTCTGTTGATCTAAAAGCGACTGTGTGGTGTGTGTAATGTATAGTGTTGTAGATCTAAAAGCGACTGCGTGTATACTGTATGGTGTCTGTAGATCTAAAGGCGACTATGTATGTAATGTATGGTATATATAGATCTAAAAGTGACTGTGTATGTAATGTATGGTATATATAGATCTAAAAGCGACTGTGTGTAATGTATGTTATCTGTAGATCTAAAGGCGATTGTGTATGTAATGTATGGTATATGTAGATCTAAAAGCGACTGTGTGTATACTGTATGGTGTCTGTAGATCTAAAGGCGACTGTGTATGTAATGTATGGTATATGTAGATCTAAAAGCGACTGCGTGTATACTGTATGGTGTCTGTAGATCTAAAGGCGACTATGTATGTAATGTATGGTATATATAGATCTAAAAGTGACTGTGTATGTAATGTATGGTATATATAGATCTAAAAGCGACTGTGTGTAATGTATGTTATCTGTAGATCTAAAGGCGATTGTGTATGTAATGTATGGTATATGTAGATCTAAAAGCGACTGTGTGTATACTGTATGGTGTCTGTAGATCTAAAGGCGACTGTGTATGTAATGTATGGTATATGTAGATCTAAAAGCGACTGTGTGTATACTGTATGGTGTCTGTAGATCTAAAGGCGACTGTGTATGTAATGTATGGTATATGTAGATCTAAAAGCGATTGTGTGGGTAATGTATGGTGTTTGCAGATCTAAAAGCCACTGTGTGTTTAATGTATGGTGTCTGTACATCTAAAAGCGACTGCGTGTGTGTAATGTATGGTGTTTGTACATCTAAAAGTGACTATGTGTGAAACGTATGGTTTCTGCAAATCTAAAAGCGACTATAAGTATAACTTATAGCGCTTGTAGATTTAGAATCGACTGTGGGCCGAATAAGTGAATAGTTCGTAGATCTGCACTACGAATGACTGCGGCTGGAGTACATAGATATCTGGTGCAGGTAACAACCTCTGCTGATGCTAAAACGTACGACAATGAATCTTCGAACTTAGAGCAACCAACTAGCAAACACCCATGCTCGTACGTACTTTGAACAAACTGAACAGAGTACGTAAAATGGTGAACATTTAAGACAGATACACATGCTGAATATGAATGACAGCTAATGCAAAAACTGCATATTTTGAGAAAGAAACAATCATTGACAGATTCTGAATGTAGTGCCACTTCAGATGAAAAGTAAAAAAAAAAGGAGATGAGAAAGAATAAAGGATGAAAGATTGATAAAGAACTGATAGGGAGATGGGCATGTTTGATGTTTGTAAAGAGGAAAATGTTGATTGATGCATACTGACAACCGGAAAAAATATGTGGCTAAAAACGTCGGTGATTGTCAAAGGGGGTACTTGGATCTTTGATTTGCGTTATTCTCTGTGGATCCGTACTCTCAGTGTTGTTACATCTGTGTCTGTAGGTCAAGTGTTGTTACATCTGTGTCTGTGGGTCAAGTGTTGTTACATCTGTGTGTCTGTGGGTCAAGTGTTATTACATCTGTGTGTCTGTGTGCCAAGTGTTATTACATCTGTGTGTCTGTGTACAAAGTGTTATTATATCTGTATGTCTGTGTGTCAAGTGTTATTACATCTGTGTGTCTGTGTGCCAAGTATTATTACATCTGTGTATCTATGGGTCAAGTGTTATTACATCTGTGTGTCTGTGGGTCAAGTGTTATTACATCTGTGTGTCTGTGGGTCAAGTGTTATTACATCTGTGTGTCTGTGGATCAAGTATTATTACATCTGTGTGTCTATGTCCTAAGTGTTATTACATCTGTGTGTCTGTATGTCAAGTGTTATAACATCTGTGTATCTGTGTGTCAAGTTTTATTACATCTGTGTGTTTGTGTGCCACGTGTTATTACATCTGTGTGTCTGTGTGTCAAGTGTTATTACATCTGTGTGTCTGTGTCCAAGTGTTATTACATCTGTATGTTTGTGTCCCACGTATTATTACATCTGTGTGCCTATGTTCCAAGTGTTATTATATCTGTATGCCAAGTGTTATTACATCTGTGTGCCTATGTTCCAAGTGTTATTACATCTGTATGTCTGTGTGCCAAGTGTTATTACATCTGTGTCTGTGTGCCAAGTGTTACTACATCTGTGTGTCTGTGTGCCAAATATTATTACATCTGTGTGTTTGTGTCTCAAGTATTATTACACCTGTGTGTGTGTGTACTTCAACTGTTGTTACATTTCTGTGCCACGTTTCAAATCTAACTACATCTTGTGTGAAGTTGTAGTAATGCGAGTATATGAGTCTGTACTCCAAAGGTGTGCTATATCTGTTTGTGTTTGTACTGAAGGTGCTGATGCTACATCTGTTTGTGTTTGCGCTGCAGGTGCCGTTGCTATATCTGTTTGTGTTTGTACTGAAGGTGCTGATGCTACATCTGTTTGTGTTTGCGCTGCAGGTGCCGTTGCTATATCTGTTTGTGTTTGCACTGCAGGTGCTGTTTCTGCATCTGTCTTTGTACTGCAGCTGCTGTTGCTACATCTGTTTGTGTTTGCACTGCAGGTGCTGTTGCTACATCTGTTTGTGTTTGCACTGCAGGTGCTGTTTCTGCATCTGTCTTTGTACTGCAGCTGCTGTTGCTACATCTGTTTGTGTTTGCACTGCAGGTGCTGTTTCTGCATCTGTCTTTGTACTGCAGCTGTGGCAACATATACGCGTCTCATATCATAATTTGCTAGATCTGCGTGTCTAAAACACAAATATTTCTCCGTCTGTGCGACGGTTCTCACTCTTTGCTAATAATACAATTCGCAACCAAATATACCTGAGGTACTCAGTTTCTGTAACCTTACGAGTCACAGTTGTGTGCACAAATTCAGCGTCTGGCTGCAACTAAATCAACTAGTTTTTGTCAGTTTACACAAAATGCTGGAAAAGTGACAGTTTATAAGAACTGCTAAAATGATTTATTTTAAATTTGCTTTTCGGTTCCTTAAAAATGTTTCCACGTGTTTTTTTAAAGAAAAGTAATGATAAATTTAATTATATAAATTAAACTGTCATAATAATGTCAAAAATAGATCTTGTTGCCTGCATTTGTCTTCGGACCGTTAAGTGAACATACCTTGAACAAACCATCTCTTGTGCTTATAATATATTACTTACGTGACAGCAATCACTATTTTGAAGCAAAGCAGCAAACGAAAAGAAAACAAAACAGTTAAAAAAGGAAACAAAACAAAGAAAGGAAAAACAATTTAAAAAACAGGCAGGAAACAAATCATAAATGAAATCAAATAAAACTATAGAAAAGAGCAGAAAGATGAAAAGAAAATAAACCAAAAAAAAAATAAAACAAATGAAATAAAACAAAGCGGAACGAAACAAAACTAAAATGGGACAGAAATGAAATAAAACAAAAGAAAGCTACAGGAAATCATTCGGGACAGCCAGCACATTAACTAACATCTTGAAACGCTTAGTCTGAACAACAACAAAAATCTGCTCCACATTCTCTGTTGGGGGCATTCGCCGTACAAGACCACAAGAAAATGTTTTCTCTAATCCTCTTTTCAATTCTCTGGATATTTGGAAAGTATTTGCTCCATCGCGTAGCGACGACCGTTGCGGAAAATACCCAGCAATTGAGAGCAACTTTTTGTTCGCGTTACTTTCGCACATGAATAGATAATGAAATTAGAAATGATCCCTGGTAATATCACACGGAACAGAAAGGACATCAGAGCTGTCTCTGCATGGCCTGCTGGGAGTCTGTACACAAAGAAGCATTCACTTCAGAGTTTTAAGATAAGAGGAACATGGCAGAGATGGTGACAGGTAGGGATTGAGAGAGAGAGGGAGAGAGAGAGAGAGGGAGAAAGAGAAAGAGAGAAAGACAGAGAGAGAAAAAGAGAGAAAGAGAGAGAAAGAGAAAGAAAGAGAGAGAGAAAGAGAGAGAGAAATAGAGAGATAGAGAGAGAAAGAGAGAGGAAGAGAGAGAGAAAGAGAAAGAAAGAGAGAGAAAGAGAGGAGAAAGAGAAAGAAAGTGAGAGAGAGAAAGAGAGAGAAAGAGAGAGGAAGAGAGAGAGAGAAAGAGAGAGAGAAAGAGAAAGAAAGAGAGAGAAAGAGAGGAGAAAGAGAGAGAGAAAGAGAAAGAAAGAGAGAGAAAGAAAGAAAGAGAGAGAGAGAGAAAGAGAGAGAAAGAGAAAGAAAGAAAGAAAGAGAGAGAAATAGAGAGAGAAAGAGAGAAAGAAATAGAGAGATAGAGAGAGAAAGAGAGAGAAAGAGAGAGAAAGAGAGAGAGAGAGAGAAAGAGAGAGAGAAAGAGAGAGAGAGAGGCCTGTTTCTCATGTTGTTATCTTTGTTGATGATGTTGTTCTTGATGTTCAGATATAACAGAACCATTTCATTCTTGGTAACAGATGACGACGACAGATGACAAACGATGACCGCTGACAACTGATGACCATTGTAGGGTATCAGATATGAAAATGTACGTAATTTGGAGATAATGAACGGTAGAAGAAATTGTACATGAAAGTGATAACTGGCTACAGATGAGGATGACGGTAGACTGTATATGAAGATGATAAATGACAGTGATGTCACATATGTCAAAGTCTGAAAAAATATACAAATCCCAGTTTCCACGTCATTAAGACATACTGGGGAT
This sequence comes from Achatina immaculata, assembly GCA_009760885.1. Lineage (NCBI taxonomy): Eukaryota > Metazoa > Mollusca > Gastropoda > Stylommatophora > Achatinidae > Lissachatina > Lissachatina immaculata. Next base: position 39,624,200 of record CM019694.1, read on the forward strand.
ACAGTGTTAGTTCCTATTTCCAAGACCTTCGGCACATGAAAGTCTGATGTGGTCAGTATCACGCCTGGCCGAATTTACCTTCCCAGATTTCTCTGGTACCCATTATTTTAACTCCGCATGGACCACAAGGCCTTTTTTTTATCTTTTTGGTGTGGCGGTACCAGAAAGAATCCCTGCTGCTGGGACTTGAACCCCGTGCCACTGGATTAGTAGACCGAGCGCCTAACCACTCAGCCAACCAGGCGACCATATATATATATATATATATATATATATATATATATATATATATATATATATATATCTGAACCTTAAGTGCCCAGGGCACATGGGGCTTCCGCAAGGGTTTTCCATAAATGCCTGTCCTTTGCCTTTTTTTCTGCTCTTGCCCAGGTGAGCCCTCTATTGCTCAACATCCTTTCTGTTGTTCTTCTCCATGTCTCTTTTAGTCTACCCTTACTTCTGTTCCCCTGTGGTGTCCATCTTAGTGCTATTTTTGGTAGTGAGTTGTCAGTCATTTTGAGGACATGTCCCAACCATCGCCAGCGTCTTTCCTCAGTAATTGTTGTCAGTGGCTTCATCTGCATTTCTGCCAACAAGATGTTATTTGTTATGGTGTTTGGCCAGAATATTTTTCTAATTCTTCATATATATATATATATATAAAAGGAAGATAAAATGACTACAGATGACAATAATGATAGCGGACTACATATTTAAGAGGACGAAAGCTGATCACAGATGAGGACAGCAGTGAACTAAATATGATGATAGTTAATTACAGATGACAATAATGATAGCGGACTACATATTTAAGGGGACGAAAGCTGATTACAGATGAGGACAGTAGTGAATTAAATATGAAGATGATAGTTAATTACAGATGAGGACAGCAGTGAACTAATGATAAAGATGATAATTAATTACAGATGACAATAATGATAGCGGACAACATACTTAAGAGGACGAAAGCTGATTACAGATGAGGACAGTAGTGAACTAAATATGAAGATGATAGTTAATTACAGATGACGATAATTCACCGTCCTGTACATCGCGTCGCATTTTATTTCCTCTTCATCCACTGACAACTGTACTGTCAATACGGGCTGGTGTGTCTCACCCTACAGGCAGATACTCCTCGTCTTCGGATGCTGCTTTCCTCTACGACAAAGCGTGTCGCTTGCCCATTTTTTTTTTATATCTACGTCAAATAAAGGTCGCCGTTAGCGAGCCTCGATTCCACAACCCTTCACGTGAGAAGGCAGGTCACTATCGATCAGCGCGCCATACTCAGTGATATTTTCTAAAAATTGTATTGCAGCTACGATATGATTAGATTATTGAATTCTCTGGTGGTCTGCATTTTCATGTTCCTAGGGTCCTCATTGTTAATATAAGCTTTTTCTTAAGAAGAAAATGTCCTGGTGTTTCCGTACAAATTCCGGTATTAAAGGTAGACAGAGTTAAAGGTAGACAAAGTTAAAAGTAGACAGAGATGCAGGTTATATTTTTTGAAAAGATAGAGAGAAAGTGTGCATGAATAAGAATGGAAAAAAAATTGAGCTGTAAAAGCGAAGAAGATTAAATAATCCAATATTTCGGCTGTTTTATTTTCAAGGATCACATACAAAAAAATACAACAGATAAAAACACCAAAAACAAAATTATGAAAAATTAAACACTTAGCTCTTTTTTTGTGGCAGTTTTATGAGAAACACAAGTGCAAAAAAAGTCTTACAAATTCCATCAAAGTCTAGGAAATAGCATAGGAATTAAATCACTTGAAAATTACGTGCATTTTCCTCAGAAATATGACGGCAACAGAAATAAGCTGCTGCGTCGTCAGACTTAAGTCTGTAGTTAGCTAGCCCGCGACTGGTGTAAATTAAGTCTGTAGTTAGCTACCCACGACTGGTGTAAATTAAGTATGTAGTTATCTACCCACGACTGGTGTAAATTAAGTCTGTAGTTAGCTACCCACGACTGGTGTAAATTAAGTCTGTAGTTAGCTAGCCCGCGACTGGTGTAAATTAAGTCTGTAGTTAGCTACCCACGACTGGTGTAAATTAAGTCTGTAGTTAGCTACCCACGACTGGTGTAAATTAAGTCTGTAGTTAGCTACCCACGACTGGTGTAAATTAAGTCTGTAGTTAGCTACCCACGACTGGTGTAAATTAAGTCTGTAGTTAGCTACCCACGACTAGTGTAAGTTAAGTCTGTAGTTAGCTAGCCCGCGACTGGTGTAAATTAAGTCTGTAGTTAGCTACCCACGACTGGTGTAAATTAAGTCTGTAGTTAGCTAGTCACGAATGGTGTAAGTTAAGTCTGTAGTTAGCTAGCCGCGACTGGTGTAAATTAAGTCTGTAGTTAGCTAGCCGCGACTGGTGTAAATTAAGTCTGTAGTTAACTAGCCGCGACTTGTGTAAATTAAGTCTGTAGTTAGCTAGTCGTGACTGGTGTAAATTAAGTCTGTAGTTAACTACCCACGAATGGTGTAAATTAAGTCTGTAGTTAGCTAGTCACGAATGGTGTAAATTAAGTCTGTAGTTAGCTAGTCGTGACTGGTGTAAATTAAGTCTGTAGTTAGCTACCCACGACTGGTGTAAATTAAGTCTGTAGTTAGCTACCCACGACTAGTGTAAGTTAAGTCTGTAGTTAGCTAGCCCGCGACTGGTGTAAATTAAGTCTGTAGTTAGCTACCCACGACTGGTGTAAATTAAGTCTGTAGTTAGCTAGTCACGAATGGTGTAAGTTAAGTCTGTAGTTAGCTAGCCGCGACTGGTGTAAATTAAGTCTGTAGTTAGCTAGCCGCGACTGGTGTAAATTAAGTCTGTAGTTAACTAGCCGCGACTTGTGTAAATTAAGTCTGTAGTTAGCTAGTCGTGACTGGTGTAAATTAAGTCTGTAGTTAACTACCCACGAATGGTGTAAATTAAGTCTGTAGTTAGCTAGTCACGAATGGTGTAAATTAAGTCTGTAGTTAGCTAGTCGTGACTGGTGTAAATTAAGTCTGTAGTTAGCTACCCACGACTGGTGTAAATTAAGTCTGTAGTTAACTAGCCGCGACTTGTGTAAGTTAAGTCTGTAGTTAGATAGCCGCGACTGGTGTAAATTAAGTCTGTAGTTAGCTAGCCGTGACTGGTGTAAGTTAAGTCTGTAATTAGCTAGCCGCGACTTGTGTAAGTTAAGTCTGTAGTTAGCTAGCCGCGACTTGCGTAATTTAAGTCTGTAGTTAGCTAACCGCGACTTGTGTAAGTTAAGTCTGTAGTTAGCTAACCGCGACTTGTGTAAGTTAAGTTTGTAATTAGCTAGCCGCGACTGGCGTAAGTTAAGTCTGTAGTTAGCTAGCAACGACTGGTGTAAGTTAAGTCTGTAATTAGCTACCCGCGACTAGTGTAAGGTAAGTCTGTAGTTAGCTAGCCGCGACTGGTGTAAGTTAAGTTTATAGTTAGCTAGCAGCGACTGGTGTAAGTTAAGTCTGTAGTTAGCTAGCAGCGACTGGTGTAAGTTAAGTCTGTAGGTAGCTAGCCGCGACTGGTGTAAGTTACGTCTGTAGTTAGCTAGCCGCGACTGGTGTAAGTTAAGTCTGTAATTAGCTAACCGCGACTGGTGTAAGTTAAATCTGTAATTAGCTAGCCGCGACTGGTGTAAGTTAAGTCTGTAATTAGCTAGCCGCGACTGGTGCAAGTTAAGTCTGTAGTTAGATAGCCGCGACTGGTGTAAGTTAAGTCTGTAGTTAGCTAGTCGCGATTGGTGTAGGTTAAGTCTGTAGTTAGCTAGCCGCGACTGGTGTAAGTTAAGTCTGTAGTTAGATAGCCGCGACTGGTGTAAGTTAAGTTAGTGAAAGTTTCACTTTTGTTTAAGACTTCAGGTCTCATTTAGACTTCTCCAGATGAGACGAAACTTAATAAATCTTATGATTAGTTCACGTCAAGGAAGAAAAAAAAAGTTTTCTAGAACGATGACCTGCGCCTCTGCAAACATTTGAATTCTTTGCAGGCGAGCACGTGACACAGATCTTCGTGAACGGGCCTTCTTTCGGAATCGAAGTGACTGGAAACAAAGATGGCTGTACAAGGAGTGCCAGGCAACATTATCAGGGTGTGAAACGCAGAACTGATTAGAGTTCTCTTTCACCTCCCTGCATTGTTCATGCTATCATCTCGGCCTTCAACGTGGTGGAGTCTACCAGCAGCTCGTTACTCTTTTCGAGTTCACTGGCGATCATCATGCAAGCTAACGTTACCCATGAAAGGTAGAATCCCCGTTTCCACGCCATTAAGGCATACTGGGGATACAGTGTTAGGTCCGTATTTCCAAGACCTTCGGCACATGAAAGTCTGATGCCAGTATCACGCCTGGCCGCATTTACCCTCCCAGATTTCTCGGGTCCAATTTTTAGAAGCTGGGTGGACCCTGGGGGCCTTTCTGGTGTGGTGGTTATATTTTTAAAAAATCCTCAGTGCCGAGACTTGAACCCTGTACCACCGGATAAGTAGATCGATCGCCTAACCACTCAGCCAGCCAAGCCGCTATCCATTATCCATACTACTCAACCGTAATCCATGCCTAACCAAAATCTTCACAGCATCGGTCTCCACCATGCTATTCCTCAAATATAAAAGCAGCAAGACAATTTTTTTTCTTACTCCTATTGGATCCAAAAAAGAAATCTTCTTGGCAGTCTTTACACGCATAAGGAAAATATGAACCCCCCTGCATGTTAAATATTCTGAATGAGAAAGACAGTCTATTTCTTTACGTACAATATGAGGATGGACAGGGTCTTGACCACTTTTGTCTTTAAGGTGACTTGACAACCGTGCTAAACCTATGACTCAGTTTCTCTAGGTTCTAGAGCCTCTTTCTGTAATAAACCTACACAAAATATATATGTCAGTCACGTCAATGTAGAATATATTTAAAAGGACACTATAAAAAATATACGTTTGATTTATACGTATTTTTTCCCCTCCGCATCAAAGGGAACTCATCCTGTGATCTCATTTTCAATTTGCGTGACTTCGATTTACAGAAAGAAGGACACTGTGAATTAACGACGGGATTATAAATCAGCGGCCAGAGTGTCATTTAAGTAATGGAAATATGAGACACGAGGCATAGCAAATAATCACGCCACGTTTCAATCACAGCCGAATATTCTCTCCCGGCCTAAGATGCATTTGAATATAGATCTACATGCATTTCCAGGGACATTTATACACATTAATGCTGTCAGCTGGTAATTGAACTAGAAACCGCCTGGAAATATAAGTGCACTCTGCCAGCATGTTTGGTTAGCCCTCTAAATCCTCGGAAACATCCTTCCATTCAGTCAAATTGAGCGGAAATAATGCCGGGATTGAAATCTAGCACGGAAGTTCCCATAAAGGAAAAGGAGATGGACAGTTCAGGGGTTTTTTTGTGTGTGTGGGGGTGATGCAGAATTTGATGGATTACAGGATTTTAAAAAAAAAGATGAATGGAGTGGTGTGTTCCTGGGATGTGTGCGGATGTTGGTGCACATATCTTGTGATGGTGTCTTCCTGGAGGTGATAGTATTAGTGATAGGATGACAGAAATGGTGACGGAAGAGTGCACAGGGAATCCGTAAACCGTGCGGGAATTGTGAAACCACGCACCAACTATTTGGATAGAGAAAGAGAGTTAGTGACGATGACGACAGAAAAAGAATCGCCCCTGGGAGGTCTTGACGTAAGACAAGAGACCGAATAAAGAGAGAAAGAGAGAAGGACAGAGGAGACTGACGGTTTACATGGGGCTCCCCAAACAAAGGTGAGAGGGGAGGGGAAGAGATAGAAAGAGAAAGAAAGAGAGAGAGAGAGAGAAGTGAATTGATACAAGAGTATATTTCTAGCAGTTGTGACCATGTTGGAAGAAGCAACAAAACTCTGTGGTTTTTGTTTTTTGTTTTTGTGTCTTTTTTTTTTTTTTGGCCTCTACGTTCCATCCTGCAGATTTGGGAAAGTCTGATAGTTCCATTACACGGGTTGTCGCGGAGTTTGGTCACAGCAAGGAGTACGGCCACAACAACAACACCATTAGGGGCTGCCACATTTCCACGATGGAAGAGGCACTGCCACCACACCACCGCTCCCACCACATCGTGCTGCTGCTGCTGTCGCTGCCGCCACAATTTTACCACCGTACAACATACCCCATCCACCTCAGCCAAACGAAGCATTCCCAGCAACAAGTAGCACAATATTACCGTCTGGGAAAAATCGATTCTGGAATTTAGAACATGCAAGATAAAGCGAATCAGGTCACTGGACAAATGACACATTTACTGAAAAACTAATAAATTCACGACTGAAATAAACAAAGCCACTGTACAGAACAAATCTTCATATCAACTCTGTATGAATGTCAAACATGGACGCTGACATATTAAAACCAGAGGGAAGGTCATCACGACAGAAATGAGATATTTAAAGAGAATAATGTGACAGTGGCAAGAAGAGACAAACGACGCCATCAGGACAAAGGTTGAAGTAACACCAGTTTTACACTATATCCAGAAACAACAAGTCAAATGCTTTGGACATGTTACACGGCTGCCGCATGAGAGTATATCACAGACAACATTCACACTAAGATTTGTAGATAACAGAGGAAGAGGCCGTTCTTCCAAGCAAAAGATGGAGGGAGGAAGTTACAGAAACCTTAAATACCCAGTTTTACAAGTATGAAGCACATCGGCCCGGTCCCGCCAAGACTATATTTCTTTACAACACTGAAAGGTTAATATGAGGAAGGAGGCGAGACAAGGCAAGGCATAACTTTCTGCTTTCAACCTGGCACTGTGACATCTATCTATCTATCTATCTATCTATCTATCTATCTATCTATCTGTCTGTCTATCTATCTATTTATCTATCTATCTATCTATCTATCTATCTATCTATCTATCTGTCTGTATATCTGTCTGCCTGCCTGTCTGTCTGTCTGTCTGTCTGTCTAGCAAAAGAAACGTCTTTTAATCTGATGGGATTAAAGTGTTGAAATAAAAGCATCAGGTCATATATGGAGTGGGTCAGGGCGAGATGTGGACAGGAAAGTGAGGCTAAACTGAAGAAGAAGAAGAAGAAATAAAAGCCGGAGGAAGAAGATGGCGACAAACGAAGTCTAGACCAGAGAAAAGAAAAACAGAGATCGATATCTACATCTTGTGAAGAAATAAGGACAACACAGGGGGCAAAGAGCCCAAGTGGATCCCGAAATGTCTTTAGTCTGGGAGAAGCCTCAGAAACCAACATCAATCACAGCGGCAGACCAGCCCAAGGACACAGCCCTCACCTCAAGCTTACCTCAGAGGTGAGACATGCAGGGATTTAGAGTCGGGGAAGGTTGTCTCAGTTAGGGATGAAACATACAGGGATTTAGAGTCGGGGAGTGTTATCTCAGTTAGGGGTGAAACATACGGGGATTTAGAGTCGGGGAGTGTTATCTCAGTTAGGGGTGAAATATACAGGGATTTAAATTTGGGGAATGTTATCTCAGTTAGGGGTGAAACATACCGGGATTTAGAGTCGGGGAGTGTTATCTCAGTTAGGGGTGAAACATACCGGGATTTAGAGTCGGGGAAGATGGGTAAAAAAATGCAGGGAATGGATAGAATCCTAATGATATCAAAAGTAATTTGACATGTTTCTGTCAGAATTTTATGATTGTATTTCATTATACCCTGTAGAGAAAATGCTGGTAAAAAAAGAAACAGAAAGGACTAGCAAGGAGTAAAAAGGACAGCCAAGAATAAAGTGAAGGACAGACAGAAGTGGAAATCTCTTACTGCCATCAATCCCATGTGTGTTTTAGACACTGACGGGACAGACAGACAGACAGACAGACAGACAGACAGACAAGACAGATAGATAGACAGACAGACAGACAGACAGACAGATAGATAGACAGATAGACAGACAGACAGATAAACAGGCAGGCAGGCAGACAGACAGACAGACAGATAGATAGATAGATAGATAGATAGATAGATAGATAGATAGATAGATAGATAGATAGATAGATATTCATTATATTGAATTTCGGTATAGTTTTCATTAAAACAAGCTATCAAGTGGAACACAACAGGCCGAAGAAAAAGGGGCAGACCACGTGAAACTCTGAAGAGAACATTATTAAGAGAGGCCAAGTTAACAGGCATAAAATCCTTTGATGAGGTTGAAAGACTCGCCGAAGACAGGAAAAATTGGCGAACTACTTTGCGAGCCCTATGTGACGTCTAACGGCACGGGAAGGATATAAGATATAAGATAGTTTTCATTATTTATGTCGATTTTTATTTGTATTTGCAGTTTCCAACTGTTTCTGTTTTACTTGAGCATGAACAGCGAAGTAGATAGTGAAATTGCCTCTCATGCCGAAGGGCCAGTGATTCCAATCCTGGAGAGAATCCTCAAGTCACCCGGATGTAGAAACAACAAAAAGAAAAGGAAAGGTTATCGAATGTGAAACTGATACCTTAATAGTCCAATGTGTCAGTAGGTCAAGGAAAATATGTGCACTAGTACGGTACTAAAGAATCTGTAGAGAGGAACAGACAGAACTAGCAAAATAAGATTTTTAAGGGCATGCATCTTTCCCATAGCAACATATGCCTGTGAGACCTGGACACTTAACAAAACAGCTGAGAAACACATAAATGCCTTTGAATGTAAATCCTACAGAAGAGCTCTTCAAATATCGTGGACACAAAAAAGAACAAATATATCCATACTACCAGAACGTAATATTTAAGAAGGCTGGCTGGTAAAGAGGATTAAACAAATAAAACTTAAATATTTTGGACACATTAAACGTCATGATAATCTGGAGAAGACCGTCTTGGAAGGGTACAAAATGGGAAAAAGAAAGAGAGGAAGACCAAGGCGAAGATGGCTGCAAGACATCGTTGATGATCTGCAAATAGATGCATCAGCAGTAGGTCATCTTGGTCACAACCGAGAGGTCTACAGGAGTGCTGTTTGAAGGCAACGTTCCAAAGTGACATGCAAATGATTGAATGAATGAGTACGGTATTTCTTAAGTGTGCCACAGGACCGTCGTAGCGGCTACCTCTACCATTAGCTTAGTTCACAAAACAGAACATCGAACATAGGGCACATTTAGAGCCGTGGGAAGACAAATTAGAGAGACTGAAACTAGAAGACATAGTTCCTGGAAAAACGAGAAAAGGGACAACCTGACTGCAGGTGGACTCAGGACATCACGGAAAGTCTGAATGTTTTACTGCGAGAAGCTGGTCAACTTGTCCAAGATCGCGTTATATTCAGGGAGGCTGTTGAGAGGGACATCGTTCTGGAAAGGACACGCTACATGAAGAAGGGAAAGATAAATGCCAACATGTCCACTCTTTCTCCATTTTGTTCTCTTCATCTACGTGTCGAAGTCCTATTTTCAATGGAGTTCGTTATCGGGCTTTCCCAGCAAGCTAGGAATCCGATCCTTTATCATGAAAAGTACAGCAGCTATTCACTGCTCTACTTCCTATGCCCATTTAGACACAGTTCTGCCTACATCCTGGAACTTTCTGGAATGCACGTGTATGTAATTCTCTCTTTTATCCGTTTATTGTCGCAGACACATGGGGCTGCTTGTAGTAAGATTATCTCCACTTATGTTGGTCATTCACTACATGGGGCTGCTTGTAGTAAGATTATCTCCACTTATGTTGGTCATTCACTACATGGGGCTGCTTGTAGTAAGATTATCTCCACTTATGTTGGTCATTCACTACATGGGGCTGCTTGTAGCAAGATTATCTCCACTTATGTTGGTCCTTCATTATGTGGGGCTGCTTGTAGCAAGATTATCTCCACTTATGTTGGTCATTAACAACATGGGGTTGCTTGTAGTAAGATTATCTCCACTTATGGTGGTCCTTCACTACATGGGGCTGCTTGTAGCAAGATTATCTCCACTTATGTTGGTCCTTCATTATGTGGGGCTGCTTGTAGCAAGATTATCTCCACTTATGTTGGTCATTAACAACATGGGGTTGCTTGTAGTAAGATTATCTCCACTTATGGTGGTCCTTCACTACATGCGGCTGCTTGTAACAAGATTATCTCCACTTATATTGGTCCTTCACTACATGGGGCTGCTTGTAACAACATTATCTCCACTTATGTTGGTCCTTCACTACATGAGGCTGCTTGTAACAAGATTATCTCCACTTATGTTGGTCCTTCAATACATGGGGCCGCTTGTAGTAAGATTATCTCCACTTATGTTGGTCCTTCATTACATGGGGCTGCTTGTAACAAGATTATCTCCACTTATGTTGGTCTTCCACTATATTGGGCTGCTTGTAACAAGATTATCTCCACTTATGTTGGTCCTTCACTACATGGGGCTATTTGTAAAAAGATTATCTCCACTTATGTTGGTGGACATGTGTCGCTCTTCAGAAAGTAAAACAACTAAAGAATCTGTGGAGAGGAACAGACAGAACTAGCAAAATAAGATTTTTAAGAGCATGCATTTTTCCCTCGCAACATATGCCTGTGAGACCTGGACACTTAACAAAACAGCTGAGAAACACATAAATGCCTTTGAATGTAAATGATACAGAAGAGTTCTTTAAATATCATGGACACAAAAAAGAACAAATCTATACATACTACAAGAACTTAATACTGAAGAAGGCTGGCTAGTAAAGAATATTAAACAGAGAAAACTTAAATATTTTGGACACATTAAACGTCATGATAATCTACAGAAAACCGTCTTGGAAGGGTATATAATTGGAAAAAGAAAGAGGGGAAGTCCAAGGCGAAGATGGCTGAAAGACATCGTTGATTATCTGCAAATGGATGCATCGGCAGCAGGCCATCTTGTTCACAACCGAGAGGCCTACAGGAGTGCTGTTTGGAGGCAAAGTTCCGCAAGGGAGATGCAAATGAATAAATGAATGTTGGTCTTCATTATATGGGGCTGCTTGTAACAAGATTATCTCCACTTATGTTGGTCCTTCACTACATGCGGCTGCTTGTAACAAGATTATCTCCACTTATGTTGGTCCTTCACTACATGCGGCTGCTTGTAACAAGATTATCTCCACTTATGTTGGTCATTAACTACATGGGGTTGCTTGTAGTAAGATTATCTCCACTTATGGTGGTCCTTCACTACATGGGGCTGCTTGTAACAAGATTATCTCCACTTATGTTGGTCCTTCACTACATGGGGCTGCTTGTAACAAGATTATCTCCACTTATGTTGGTCCTTCACTACATGAGGCTGCTTGTAGCAAGATTATCTCCACTTATATTGGTCCTTCACTACATGCGGCTGCCTGTAACAAGATTATCTCCACTTATATTGGTCCTACACCACATAGGGCCACTACATTTCCAGGTTTTATGTTCATTGTAAGTTTTGAAAAGTTGCTAAGCGATATAATATAAAAAGAGCTTTTTGATTCTGAGAAATATACTAGTAATTCAAAGATATGTGCCAGTGTCTAAATAATAATTTATAAAGAAAATTAGCGCAACACTGTATGAAAGTTAGAGGTTTGCTTTTGTGTGAAGAGAGACATGTATGGGAGTGTACGTATGGGAGAGAGAATGAGAGAGAGACAGAGAGAGGGTCAGAAAGAGAAAGAGAGCGGGAGGAAAGAGAAAATTAGAACACAGAGAGAGAAAGAGACAGAAAGAGCAAAGAGGGACAGAGAGACGGACAGAAAGAAACAGAGAGACAGAGAAAAACAAGGAGAAACAGAGAGAGAGATAGAGAGAGCGACAGACAGAGAGACAGAGAAACGGACAGAAAGAAAGACAGAGAAAGACAAGGAGAAAAAGAGACAGACAGACGGACAGAAAGAAACAGAGAGACAGAGAAACGGACAGAAAGAAAGACAGAGAAAGACAAGGAGAAAAAGAGACAGACAGACAGAGAAGACGGACAGAAAGAAACAGAGAGACAGAGAAAAACAAGGAGAAACAGAGAGAGAGAGACAGACAGACAGAGAAGACGGACAGAAAGAAACAGAGAGAACGACAATAAAAACAGAGAGAGGGACAGACAGACAGACAGACGGGCAGAAAGAAATAGAGAGAACGACAAGGAAAACAGAGAGAGGGACAGACAGAGAAGACGGACAGAAAGAAACAGAGAGAACGACAATAAAAACAGAGAGAGGGACAGACAGACAGACAGACGGGCAGAAAGAAATAGAGAGAACGACAAGGAAAACAGAGAGAGGGGCAGACAGAGAAGACGGACAGAAAGAAACAGAGAGAACGACAAGGAAAACAGAGAGAGGGGCAGACAGAGAAGACGGACAGAAAGAAACAGAGAGAAAGACTAGGAAAACAGAGAGAAGGACAGACAGACAGACAGAGAGGCCAGAAGAGAATTAACAAACTTTATTTTTTTTTAAATTTTGTAATATTGAAGAACTGGACACGCAGGTCAGCTTGACATTATTCCTGTTATCAGACATCTTGTACTTTACTCCAGGCGTTCTATTTCACTTATTATAACTATTTTCTACGCGTAAAAAAAAAACAATGAAAACTCAAACAACAAAACATTTGCTTTCCACTCTTTGGTTATAAATGCATTCAAAACAGGAGGTGACCACAGACGTGTGGCATTGTTATTTCTTGCAGTCTCATACGTTAATGAAGAAAGAGAGAGAGATAAAGAGAGAGACAGCGATAGAGAGAAAGAGAGAGAAAAGGATATATATATATAACGAAAGGAACTTTATTTTCGGTGTATGGACTGTCCCGGATATTCGGTTGGAGCTTGAACAAAAGAAAGAAAGAAATCAAAAACGAAATAGATAGGAAAAGGAAGAAAGAAAGAAGGAAAAAGAAAAAAAAGGACAGAAAGAGAAAGAGGTAAAACAAGGGAAAGAAAGGACAGAAAGAGATAAAGCAAGAGCGCAAGAAAGAAAGAAAGAAAGAAAGAAAGAAAGCAAGGAGGAGAGAAAGAGAGAAATAAAGCAAGAGCGCAAGAAAGAAAGAGAAAGAGAAAGAGAAATAAAGCAAGAGCACAAGAAAGAAAGAGAAAGAGAAATAAAGCAAGAGCGCAAGAAAGAAAGAAAGAAAGAGAGAAAGAGAGAAAGAGAGAGAAATAAAGCAAGAGCGCAAGAAAGAAAGAGAAAGAGAAATAAAGCAAGAGCGCAAGAAAGAAGAGAAAGAGAATAAAGCAAGAGCGCAAGAAAGAAAGAGAAAGAGAAGAGAAATAAAGCAAGAGCACAAGAAAGAAAGAGAAAGAGAAATAAAGCAAAAGCGCAAGAAAGAAAGAGAAAGAGAAATAAAGCAAGAGCGCAAGAAAGAAGAGAAGAGAAAGAGAAATAATCAAGAGCACAAAAAGAAAGAGAAATAAAGCAAGAGCACAAGAAAGAAAGAGAAAGAGAAATAAAGCAAGAGCACAAGAAAGAGAAAGAGAAAGAGAAATAAAGCAAGAGCGCAAGAAAGAAAGAGAAGAGAATAAAGCAAGAGCGCAAGAAAGAAAGAGAAGAGAAATAAAGCAAGAGCGCAAGAAAGAAAGAGAAAGAGAAATAAGCAAGAGCGCAAGAAAGAAAGAGAAGAGAAGAGAAATAAAGCAAGCACAAGAAAGAAAGAGAAAGAGATAAAGCAAAAGCGCAAGAAAGAAAGAGAAAGAGAAATAAGCAAGAGCGCAAGAAAGAAAGAGAAAGAAAGAAAGAAAGAAAGCAAGGAGGAGAGAAAGAGAGAAATAAAGCAAGAGCGCAAGAAAGAAAGAGAAAGAGAAAGAGAAATAAAGCAAGAGCACAAGAAAGAAAGAGAAAGAGAAATAAAGCAAGAGCGCAAGAAAGAAAGAGAAAGAGAAATAAGCAAGAGCACAAGAAAGAGAAAGAGAAATAAAGCAAGAGCGCAAGAAAGAAAGAGAAAGAGAAATAAAGCAAGAGCGCAAGAAAGAAAGAGAAAGAGAAATAAAGCAAGAGCGCAAGAAAGAAGAGAAAGAGAAAGAGAAATAAAGCAAGCACAAGAAGAAAGAGAAAGAGAAATAAAGCAAAAGCGCAAGAAAGAAAGAGAAAGAGAAATAAAGCAAGAGCGCAAGAAAGAAAGAGAAAGAGAAAGAGAAATAAATCAAGAGCACAAAAAGAGAAAGAGAAATAAAGCAAGAGCACAAGAAAGAAAGAGAAAGAGAAATAAAGCAAGAGCACAAGAAAGAGAAAGAGAAGAGAAATAAAGCAAGAGCGCAAGAAAGAAGAGAAAGAGAAATAAAGCAAGAGCGCAAGAAAGAAAGAGAAAGAGAAATAAGCAAGAGCGCAAGAAAGAAAGAGAAAGAAAATAAGCAAGAGCGCAAGAAAAAGAGAAAGAGAAAGAGAAATAAAGCAAGAGCACAAGAAAGAAAGAGAAAGAGAAATAAAGCAAAAGCGCAAGAAAGAAAGAGAAAGAGAAATAAAGCAAGAGCGCAAGAAAGAAAGAGAAAGAGAAAGAGAAATAAATCAAGAGCACAAAAAGAGAAAGAGAAATAAAGCAAGAGCGCAAGAAAAAGAGAAAGAAAATAAGCAAGAGCACAAGAAAGAGAAAGAGAAAGAGAAATAAAGCAAGAGCGCAAGAAAGAAAGAGAAAGAGAAATAAAGCAAGAGCGCAAGAAAGAAAGAGAAAGAGAAATAAAGCAAGAGCGCAAGAAAGAAAGAGAAAGAGAAATAAAGCAAGAGCGCAAGAAAGAAAGAGAAAGAGAAATAAAGCAAGAGCGCAAGAAAGAAAGAGAAAGAGAAATAAAACAAGAGCGCAAGAAAGAAAGAGAAAGAGAAATAAAACAAGAGCGCAAGAAGGAAAGAGAAAGAGAAATAAAGCAGAAGCGCAAGAAAGAAGGAAAGAAAAAAAGGAAGAAAGAGAAAGAGAAATAAAGCAAGAGCACAAGAAAGAAAGAGAAAGAGAAATAAAGCAAGAGCGCAAAAAAGAAGGAAAGAAAAAAAGAAAGAAAGAGAAAGAGAAATAAAGCAAGAGCGCAAGAAAGAAAGAGAAAGAGAAATAAAGCAAGAGCGCAAGAAAGAAAGAGAAAGAGAAATAAAGCAAGAGCACAAGAAAGAAAGAGAAAGAGAAATAAAGCAAGAGCACAAGAAAGAAAGAAAGAAAAAAGGAAAGAAAGACAGAGAAAGAGAGATAAAGCAAGAAAAAAGGACAGAAAGAGATAAAGCAATAGCGCAAGAAAGAAAGAAACAAACAAAAAACGACAGAAAGAAATAAATAAAAACAATACATCGAAATGTATTTTCACAATTTAACTTTATCTTTCAACTTTTGGACTGGTGGCGTACATTCAGTCAGAACAACCATGAGAGAGAGAGAGAGAGGGGATGGGTGGGGGGAGCCAGAAAAAAGAGAGACACAGAAAGTGATAGGAAGAAGAGGGGGGAGGGAATAGATAAAGAAAGAATGAAATAGATAACGAGACGAACTTTATTTTCGAAGTGTAATGTCATCTTTAAGGTTTTTTTTAACTACGTGATGTACTTCATTCATTTTAAAACAGAGAGAGACACAGAGAGAGAGATAGACAGAAACAGAGACAGACAGAGAGACAGAGAGAGACACAGACAGAGAGACAGAGACAGAGGGAGACAGAGAGAGACAGAGACAGATAGAGACAGAGAGAGACAGAGAGACAGAGAGAGACAGAGAGAGACAGAGACAGACACAGAGAAAGACAGAGACAGAGACAGAGAAAAACAGAGACAGAGAGAGGCATAGACAGCGAGACAGAGAGAGGCAGAGACAGACACAGAGAAAGACAGAGACAGAGACAGGGAGAGACAGAGAGAGATAGAGACAGAGAAAGACAGAGACAGAGAGAGACAGAGACAGACACAGAGAAAGACAGAGACAGACAGGGAGAGACAGAGAGAGATAGAGACAGAGAAAGACAGAGACAGAAACAGAGAGAGAGACAGAGACAGAGAGAGACAGAGAAAGACAGAGACAGAGAGAGACAGAGAAAGACAGAGAGAGACAGAGACAGAGAAGACAGAGACAGACAGAGACAGAGAGAGACAGAGACAGAGAGAGACGTAGAGAGACACAGAGAGAGACAGAGAGATAGGGACAGACGCGCCAATGCAATGAGGTCGGACCCAGCATAACAAACATGGTTTACTGCCACTTCCGCTGATTGCCCCAGACAGGCTTTAGCATTATTAAGCTCACAGGCAGAAGACACTCAAACAATCTGGCTGCTCACCCTCCACAGCCAACCAGCATCTACCCCAGCTTCATTAATATCATCTTCTTTGTCGAAATCACGAAACAACGACGCGCGCTTCCTCCTAAATCTAAACACGTCTTAAATATAACTCAACAAAGTCTCCTACTCATCTTTGTCCGTCCCGTCCCCCCCCCCCCCAACTCCCTCCGTTTATCCGGGAAATATACCCTAGGAGCTCTGTGCATCTTGGAGATGTTATCTGAACGAGAGAAGGGGGGGGGAGGGAAGGAATTGATCTAGCTAGGGATGGCTGGTTGTCCCGTTCCCCAGCTCTAACACTCGTTAAGTTTCCTGCGACCTCCGGGGACGTGCGGTTCTTGGTAAACAGATTAGTCCTGCATTTAAGACAATGCCGGCGTCGTAAGTGTTAAAAGAAGGCTGTCTAGACAGATCAGATTAGTTAGACACAAGCAGACTGTGTGAGAGGAAGGGAGGGAGGGGGGAGGAGGGAAAGGATGTCAGGGGGAGGGGTTTCCAGTCGCTGCAACGCTATGGGGCCCCAGAGAGTTTTCCTTGTTTTGTTAACCCTTTAATCCCAAACCAGCACTGGCAGGGTTGGTAGACCTTGCACACCTATACAAATAAGTGCTCAGACCCGTATTCAGACAAAACGTCTAAATATAATGAAAACTGGGACATTTCTAACCCAGCCCGTATCTTTGAAAATTATAGAGTAACTTCCTTCCAGTTTCTATCTACCAAAGTTTCTCATTTTCATCAGAGACGTATTGTGGCACAGCACGGAACATAAATCCAGAAGTTGAACAGTTACGGTTGGAGGTGGAGAGACTCGGGAACCTGCAGTGGATGAAAGCAGATGAGGGGTAGGGATGGAAAAGGGGGGGGGGGGGTAATTTTGCTCTAGCTTGCAAAATTTTCTCCCGAAGGCCTTGGGTATAGGAGGACAAGCCAAGAAATAAAGTCTGTTTTTGAGATGATGAGAAACCAAAAAGGCTAGAAAGTATCGGACTTCCACACACGTCATCAAGAATAAGGGATGCAGAGAGAGAGAGAGAGAGAGAGAGAGAGATTATTTGATTGATGGATTGACTCATCTTTTATTTCCAAAGGGTTAAGAATTAGGTACGCAGGCCCGTCTGACATTCTGTCCTTTATCATACAACTTTCACTCTGTTCCAGACATTCTACAAATATGTTGCTCATATAACAAACATAATCAGCACTGAAGCTGAGAGACATAAAATAACATAAAATAAAATAAAACATTCACGTTTCATTCTTAGTCAGAGAGAGAGAGAGAGAGAGAGAGAGAGAGTATGGGATAGATAGACAGACAGACACACACACATACATGCAGACTGAAAAACAGATAAATAGATAGAAGGACAGACAGGTAAGTAGGTAAGTAGGAGGGCAGGCAGACAGGTAGGTAGGTAGACAGACAGGCACACAGATAGATAGATAGATAGATAGATAGATAGATAGATAGATAGATAGATAGGTGGGTGGGTAGGTAGGTGGGTGGGTAGGTAGGTGGGTAGGTAGGTAGGTGGGTGGGTATGTAGGTAGGTAGGTGGGTGAGTGGGTAGGTAGGTGGGTAGGTAGGTAGGTGGGTAGGTGGGTGGGTAGGTAGGTAGGTAGGTAGGTAGGTAGGTAGGTAGGTAGGTAGGTAGGTAGGTAGGTAGGTATGTAGGTAGTTAGGTAGGTACGTATTTGACAGAGATTAAGGTCTGAAATTGTCCTCTTAGCCCTATCCGGCTTGTAAATGAATAATTTTCTCCGACCGAAAACTGCAAATTATCACAAATATTTTAGACATTTTTCATCGTCTAACTTTTTCTGATAAGTGGCCATCTTAGGGCCGTTATAGGAACCATGTGTCTCTTCCAACAGGGAGGTAACTTATAACAACCATTTAATATTCATTTCCCCCAGGCTTAGAATGACAGCAAGTCTCATAGAAAAAAGCTGAAATGATAATAGTTTGCTTTTCAAAGTTTCACGCGAAGAAATAGTTCGTGGGCTGTTAATTTACAAAATGAGGACTCTCTCCGCCTTTTCTTGTCTAAAACTGGCGAAAGGCTACAGAAAATACTGCTGATTTTGGCGCAATGATTTCTAGATTTGATTGTGTCCGTCCCTATAATCAAATAAAAATGGCAAGTCCCGATGTCTGCTTCCAGGAATTGGTCCAGACGGTTGCCGCCATGATGGAGGCGTGCTTACATCCGGGGTCTGACGCGTAGCGGAAGCGTGTCCTAGATCCGCACATTCATCATTGTTGTCCTAGCTCCTTTTTTTTTACTCATCACGTTTGTGGTGTGATGGTCTATCTGTGAATGTAATGGGTTTTGCTGGACCGTTGTTGGCACGTTTTGTGTATTAGACCTGACGGTTTGATGGTTTGTGAAGGTTGCTAGTTGAAAAGAAGTGAAACTGCAATCTTGGAGTATAATCAGACGGTCATTACTGTGCGGGGAGATGATTATGATTATTTTCTTGGTTTTCTCCATAATCATTGTTCGTTTTCTTTGACTGAATGTCCTACAGATCAAGCATCAGGGTGATACTTCAATGTGCTACCTGTTTTAATTGTGTCGCTACTGTGTGACGTCTCTTGGGGGCAGCGAATAGGGTGGTCCTGTCCGGGGAGGCAGTGAAGATGTCTGCCAGCAAGTGCCGCACCGGATTTTGACCTGGATCAAGAATACCCTGCTTGTAAATTCAGGTTGGGATAAGAGAATGGGGTGCTGGGCAGACTTCATCATCAATATGCCCGCGGCAATGCCCAAATCCCGATCCCCCGGGGTTGTACACTTGTGCCGCTCTGACGTGCGCGGCGTGATCTAGCGGTGGGCGAGTGTGACGTGTGTGACTTATGTTGTAAGTGGTGACAGCTCAACACACAACAACATCCAGACAAATGATCACTTCACACTGATTTCGGCCGCGATTTAAAAAAGCGACATCAACATTGAAAGAACAGGTCCAAACATAAATCCAACTTCAAGATCACTATATATATATATATATATATATATATATATATATATATATATATATGCTACGAATTGCCTCTCACTCATTAAAACAGACAAAGAACTCGCGTATTTCCTTACGTCAGTCCTCTAGCTCTCACACAGCTGTTTCCTCTCCAGGAGTCCCGCCAAAAACCCTCTCCAGACAAGCTTCAGTAGCAGCTCAACTGCTTCAACCGTCACATGGTCACGTGTTCAAACTTGTTTCCTAGTAAAGCCGGAATAGCAACGACACGCCCGCTAACCCACAAACAACTGAAGGGTACACCACGCTTAGACTGTTACCAGGGGCGTCCACGGAGGTGGCATGGTGTCTTGGCCAGTTCTAGTTCCCTAAGCATGATACATTTGAGGCCGCTCTTGCATATTCAACTTTCCTCTCAAATATTTCAGTACGCACAAACTTAGACAGCACAGTCCAGTAGATAGAGAACTACGCTTGACGTGTGAAGCAGAAAAGTTAAAAGTAGATGGAGAACTACGCTTGACGTGTGAAGCAGAAAAGTTAAAAGTAGATGAAGAACTACGCTTGACATGTGAAGCAGAACAACTGAAAGTAAATGGAGCTTGACGAGTGAAATAGAAAAGTTAAAAGTTGATGGAGCTTGACATGTGAAATAGAAAATTTAAAAGAAGATGGAGCTTGACGTTGAAGCAGAAAAGTTAAAAGTAGATAGAGCTTG
Organism: Achatina immaculata; assembly: GCA_009760885.1. NCBI lineage: Eukaryota > Metazoa > Mollusca > Gastropoda > Stylommatophora > Achatinidae > Lissachatina > Lissachatina immaculata. The sequence continues at coordinate 39,644,118 of CM019694.1, forward strand.
ACGTGTGAAATAGAAAAGTTAAAAGTTGATGGAGCTTGACATGTAAAATAGAAAATTTAAAAGAAGATGGAGCTTGACGTTGAAGCAGAAAAGTTAAAGGGGATAGATGAGATGAGAGGACAGGATCGAGAGACTATCAGGAATCAGACCGAGCAGACGCACTTTAGAATCTTTTCTTGGAGCCAGCTAAGAGATCTACTCCAACCTACCTTCATTGGACAGATGGCTCACGAAGATGATTAACGACTGTCTGTCACGCTGTGGAGTCACTTTAGCCAGTACAAAAAGTTATCCCTTGCCTGTTGTTGCTTCTTGTAGCATCGCCCAGCGCTCTGAAATGTTATATAATAGACATTTGTGATACCGCTAGTCAGTAGTGACAGGAGAAGCTCATCTAAAGATAGTTTCTCAGCCTAATATTTTGCTTGCGGGGCCTTCATTTTCATTAACATTTGCTGGTATCACTTATCTTTCCTTCGCTTCGTATCCATCATCATAGAAAAAAATCATTACTCATCGCTCTTGGCCGTGTTTCCAGAATTTCAGGGGCGACAACCTATGGAGAGCCGTACGGGCCGCGGTGAGAAACCTTGATCTGAAAGACATCTGGTCTTGAGATCGATTTCATGCTGAGCATGTAAGAAAAATATCGTTTTTTATATTTCTGCTGTAAGAAAAATATCGTTTTTTTTTACATTTCTGCTGTAAGACCAATATCGTTTTTTACATTTCTGCTGTAAGAGGAATATCAATTTTATATTTCTGCTGTGAGACAAATATCGTTTTTTATATTTCTCCTGGAAGACAAATATAGTTTTTATATTTTTTTGCTGTAAGACAAATGTCGTCTTTACATTTCTGCAGTAAGACAAACACCGTTTTTACATTTCTACTATAAGAAAACTATCGTTTTACATTTTTGATGTAAGACAAGTATGGTTTTCACATTTTTGCTGTAAGACATGCATCGTTATTACACTATTGCTGTAAATGATACATACATGCTTCGTTTTATTGTTCCTTGTCTTATTTTGTATTGCTTTATTGTGTCTTGTCTTACTGTGCTCTCTTCATTGCGTATTATTACGAGAGGCTGGGGTTAAAAAGCAAGTTATAGCAAAGATCAGAGGCAGACAAGCGAGATTTATAGGACACTAGCTGATTACCCGGCGTTGCCCTGGTGTTTATTTATCCCAATCAACAAAGCTCTATTCATTTCCACAACCGTCTATACGGTTCTACAACGTTATGTTCATTTCCACAATCTTTTAGAAGATTCTACAGAGTCTAGACGGTTCCATGGAGTTCTATTCCTTCTATACGACTAAACGCCGGCTTAATTGTCATCAGGACTGTCACCAATCAGCTTAGTGACCCCGAACACTATGGATTCGACACTAATCTCGATCAACTTGGACATTTTATTTTTTACCACTTCTCATGTCTCCCTTCCCCTTCTCCTATGCCGATGGAGGCTGAACTTGCGAGTGTCAATTTTCATCTCAGGGAACCCGAAAACTATGGATTCGACACTAATATTGGTCGTTTTTGATTATTTTTACATGTCACTCCCATCCCACCCTCACCCCTAGGGCCATGCCGATAGGGGGCTGAACTTGGATTTAAACGGCATCGGGAGTGTCACTATTCATCTCAGCGACCCCCCAAAACTATGGATGCATTTTCATGGGTTCATTTTCTATTATTTTTACATGTCACCCCGACCCCTAGGGTCATAGTGGTATCCTAGGGGTGATCTAACCCCAACAGTGCTTTTTTCCAGACTGTAAGTCATATGTGTACCAAGTGTGGTTGAAATTTCTCCAGGCGTTCCAGCGTGATACTGGAACATACATACATACACACATTCATATAAATATATATACATATATATATATGTGTGTGTGTATATATATATATATATATTTCCTGAGAAGAGGAAAATTGGAACACACTGTGGCAACTGGAGAAATTGACGGAAGAAGAGACAGAGGGAGACAGAGAGAGAGAAGTTACTGGATGGGCTGTCAGTGTGGCTAGGAAGAAAGTCACCGGCGGATCTCATAATCAAGTCTAAAGACAGGGAATTGTGGAGAGAAATGATCGCCTACGCCACGCGGCACGGCACCTAGATCAGATTTATTGTGCCTAGCCTCACTGTGCATAATCTTATTGTGCCTGGCCACATTATACATTTTCTTATTGTGCCTTGCTCATTATACAAAGTTTTATTCTGCTGTGCCTCATCATTAAGGCATATTTGGGAATATGGTGTTAGGCCCGTGTGTGCCTTCGGCACACGAAAGTGTTATACGGTCAGTATCATGCCTCCCCGCTTTACCTTCCTATATTTCTCTGGTGCCCATTTATAGAGGCTGGGTGGACCCCGGGGTCTTTCTGGTGTGTAGCAGACAAAATCCCGCTGTTGGGACTGAACCCGGTACCACTGGATTAGTAAGTCGAGCGCTTAATCACTCCGATAACATGGCCTCCTCACTATACATAGTCTTATTGTGCCTTGCCTTATTATACATAATCTTATTGTGCTATGTCTTATTATATATACTCTTATTATGCTTTGCTTATTATACATACTCTTATTGCGTGTTGCCTTATTATACATATTCTTATCGTGCTTTGCCTTATTGTACATAGTCTTAGTGTGACTTGCCTTATTATACATAGTATTAGTGTGACGTGGGTTATTATACATAGTCTTAGTGTGACTTGTCTTATTATACATAGTCTTAGTGTGACTTGTCTTACTATACATAGTATTAGTGTGACTTGTCTTATTATGCATAGTCTTAGTGTGATTTGTCTTATTATACATAGTCTTAGTGTGACTTGTATTATTATACATAGTATTAGTGTGATTTGCCTTATTATACATAGTCTTAGTGTGACTTGTCTTATTATACATAGTCTCAGTGTGACTTGTCTTATTCTACTTTCCCTATTGTGTCTGGCTTTATTGCGTTTCACAGATATTGTAGTAAAGAAATGGTGGCTATGGTGTTAATTATGGTCACAGTGACGGTGGTAGTGGTATTGATGGTCACAGTGTTGGTGGTAGTGGTAGTGGTATAGATGGTCACAGTGGTGATGGTAGTGGTAGTGGTATAGATGGTCACAGTGGTGATGGTAGTGGTAGTGGTATTGATGGTAACAGTATTTGTTGTAGTGGTAGTGGTATAGATGGTCACAGCGTTGCTGGTAGTGGTATAGATGGTCACAGTGTTGGTGGTAGTGATAGTGGTATAGATGGTCACAGTGTTGGTGGTAGTGATAGTGGTATAGATGGTCACAATGTTGGTGATAGTGGTAATGGTATAGATGGTCACAGTGTTGGTGGTAGTGATAGTGGTATAGATGGTCACAATGTTGGTGATAGTGGTAATGGTATAGATGGTCACAGTGTTGGTGGTAGTGATAGTGGTATAGATGGTCACGGTGTTGGTGGTAGTGGTAGTGGTATAGATGGTCACATTGTTGGTGGTAGTGATAGTGATATAGATGGTCACAGTGTTGGTGGTAGTGATAGTGATATAGATGGTCACAGTGTTGGTGGTAGTGATAGTGATATAGATGGTCACAGTGTTGGTGGTAGTGATAGTGATATAGATGATCACAGTGTTGGTGGTAGTGATAGTGGTATAGATGGTCACAGTGTTGGTGGTAGTGGTAGTGGTATAGATGGTCACAGTGTTGGTGGTAGTGATAGTGGTATAGATGGTCACAGTGCTGGTGGTAGTGATAGTGGTATAGATGGTCACAGTGTTGGTGGTAGTGATAGTGATATAGATGGTCACAGTGTTGGTGGTAGTGATAGTGGTATAGATGGTCACAGTGTTGGTGGTAGTGATAGTGGTATAGATGGTCACAGTGTTGGTGGTAGTGATAGCGGTATAGATGGTCACCGTGTTGATTGTAGTGATAGTGGTATAGATGGTCACAGTGTTGCTGGTAGTGGTATAGGTGTTCACAGTGTTGGTGGTAGTGATAGTGGTATAGATGGTCACAGTGTTGGTGGTAGTGATGGTGGTATAGATGGTCACAGTGTTGGTGGTAGTGATAGTGGTATAGATGGTCACAGTGTTGGTGGTAGTGGTATAAGTGGTCACAGTGTTGTTGGTAGTGGTATAGATGGTCACAGTGTTGGTGGTATTGATAGTGGTATAGATGGTCACAGTGTTGGTGGTAGTGGTATAGATGGTCACAGTGTTGGTGGTAGTGGTATTGGTGGTCAAAGTGATGTTGGTGGTGGTGGCGATGGTGCTGATAATGGCGGTAATCATGGTAGTGCCAATGTCATTGTGATTCTTGTAGTTGTAGTGGTGGTGATGAAGGTTGTCGTTTTGATTATGTTCGCAACTATGATGTGATAGTGTTAGTGGTAGTGATGGTGATATCGGTTGTGATAGCACGGGTGGTGGTGATTACGTTACCATACAGCTTTCCCCAGATTGACAGAGTCTCAGACGGGACCTACTTGCATAATTTTGCTGGTGACCTTTTGAAAAAAATTTTTTTTCATTCCTTCCTTCTTTCATAGGAAATCTTTATTGTAAAACCTCCCCCCCCCCCCCCCCCGAAACATAAAAATGACGACAGGGTATAGATTTCGATTCTGCCGAGGAAAGTGCAGCATATGTTTCACAAAGTTGATACTCAGGACGAGTCGAGGAGCAAACATTGCTTGTCATGCTCTGAGTGCAAAAGCAGAGGCCCGTATGACGCCATGTTGGTTGGGGGTTGTGAGTGTTTGTTTTCTAAATATATCCGGTGTCAGATGCCCTCTCTTTTGGGACACTCTTAGTCCTGGAAAGTCGATACAACATTTTGAAAAAGAAGAAAAAGGTCTCTGATCTCTGCTGGTTATGTCTGATCTCGCTAGATCCTCGATGACTGAAAAGATGTGTTATATTTTCGTGAATTCTCGTGTATTGATTATCCTATCTAAGTTTAAAATCTTTTAAAAAAAAACATGAAAAGGGAGTCTTTCATGCAGAGTTATCATTTGATGTCAGATAATTTATGTTAACAAAAGAATGATAAAATGATGAATGTGAAGATCTGAATCACAGAAGTAACCCAGATGGGGCTATTGGGTTTTAGATTATATGTGGTCACTGCTCTTACCGGTTATGGCCTGTGAATTATGGGTCTCTGCGGTCCATGCGGGGCCGTGGATAGTCACGTCGGGCCCCGGGATCAGTAACTATTTGCCCCCCCCCCCTCCTCCCTTTCCTCGTCCTCTAATTTTGTCTCTAATAAGAGAAGAAGGGAAAAACTGACTCTCCGGGACCCCTCATCAAGAAGGGCCATAGAGATACAATCCTGGCTCTCTTGTCCCATCCTCTCTTGTCGGACATGAGTCAGCGCTGCGATGATCAATCCCCCCCCCCCCAAAAAAAAAAAGAAATTAGTACTAACAGGAGATGGATTGTTTGAAGATCTCTAAAATGATCCCAGAAAAAAGCTTCTCGATAGGGTCCACTACCGTAGGATTAAGGCAGATAAGGCTGGGGGAATATGTCTTGGACATTGGACCATCACAGGGAGCAATACCCAGCTTCAGGCTCGTAGAATGAAACACTAGCCAGACAGTTCAGCAAGAGTCATCTCTGCTATCTACACTAACCTATACACCAGTCAAGATAAACTGTAGATCTCAGAATCAGTTTTGTTATTGAATCTTCCGAAAAGTACCCTCAGGCGAAGGCTATAAACAGTCTTTAAGTACAAACGAGCTGCATCAGCCCAATTTGGCATCCCTCTTTAAAACCGCCTGTACAATTCATTGGATACCAGAAGGGAAAAGAAAGGAGAACATGCCACTGGGGACATGGAGACGGACAATACAGGAAGAACTAAAGGAAGCAGGGAAGACATGGTTCGAGGCATCCCGACTTGATTAAGACAGGTCTGGCTGGAGAGCCTTTGTTGATGCCTTATGCTCCATTTGAGAGTACAGATGATGATGATGATGAGATTGTTGTACCATTCATAAACACGCACGTGTTCCCATACATACGTCTTCATTCTGCAATGAGTATCTTGCAGGCCAGTCACCGTCATATCCAAGGAAGGAATAACTGCGGGATGTTGCTCTCTCGTGCATGCTTTCAACGGAGCAGCCACCGTGTATCTGGTCTGATGACGTCATATATCCAAAACGTCCCACGCGCGTGTATCCAAATAGGGTAAACATAACGTACCTGCAGCACAACTATCTACTACTCGATTTAGAAGTTTTATAGCAAAATTAACGTTTTTTTTTTCATTCAAAATCGTAAATGTAGACACTTTCTGAAACGGATCCCGCAAATAAAGATATTATTGTCTTCGCTAAATGTCTTTGTAGCGCTCATAAATTCAGATCTACTTATTCTGCCTCGCGCACCTTTTTCATAGTTCTCGAAACATAGACCTTGCTTCCAAGGCAAACGAAAAATAGAGCCAGTATCTCAGTTTAGGTCATTTCGCTTGGTGCGACTGAAAAGGAAATGTGAATAACATTCCAAGAATCAAGCCTGGCGCTATGAAGTCACCGAGTACCGATCTAAAGTCCAGAAATCATAGACTATACGTATAGATAACAAAGTCATAGACTATACGTATAGATAACAAAGTCATAGACTATACGTATAGATAACAAAGTCATAGACTATACGTATAGATAACAAAGTCATAGACTATACGTATAGATAACAAAGTCATAGACTATACATATAGATAACAAAGTCATAGACTATACGTGTGGATAACAGAGTCATAGACTATACGTATAGATAACAAAGTCACAGACTATACGTGTAGACAATAACAAGTGTAATCTTGGCACCTGCTGTACAGGAGTAATTTAACTAGGCAGCCGTGTTTTTTCTGTGAAAAAGGAGACAAGGAAAGAAAAAAGGCTACTCATTAATTTATCATTAATTCTCACACTGTTCCTCCGGGAAGTCTTCTACAACTAAAATAGTTTTTTTTCACAAGTTTTGCGGTCGGGCGGGGAAAATAATCGTCAACTTTATCACCAGCTGAAGCAAGAATGTTCAGAACTCCGTAAAATTTGTTCATTACCTGGAGCTGGTAATTATGAGGATTCTTAAATTCCTTTTCCTCGCTTTTATTGCTCGTAGACTCTTCATAAATCCTCGTTTTTCAGTAATTTTTGTAGGACGATATTTGTTTACAAATATCTAGAGGTTTTTTTTTAGATGAAAGCACAGATAAAGCCATAGTAGATTCCACATTTCTGAACCAAATTGGGAGCTTAATAATTTCATTGCAAAGAGTGGAATTTCTTCAAGCAAAGTGGAATTTCTTCAAGTAGAGTAGAATTTCTTCAAGTAGAGTGGAATTTCTTCAAGTTGAGTGGAATTTCTTCAAATAGAGTCGAATTTCGAGTTTCATCACGTATTCGTCACGTAGGTTGGAGTTTCATCACGTATTCTTCACGTAAGTTGGAGTTTCATCACGTATTCTTCACGTAGGTTGGAGTTTCATCACGTATTCTTCACGTAGGTTGGAGTTTCATCACGTATTCTTCACGTACGTTGGATATAAAATAGTTCCCGCTTTCGCTTATTCATGTGAATGAGAAGAACAGCCTGTCATGCGACAAGATTTATCTTCACTTTAACAGCCAAGCTTCATAGCTTCCCTGGAGAAATGCGGCGAAGATTTTCGGGAAAACGACAACGATGTAGGAATGAAAATAGACGATATTAATTCACGTCAATTTCCCGACTTGGGCCCACAAAGTTGGCTTCTTGATAGCTTTCACTACCTCGGGGGGAATGTTCCTTGGGTTATTATGTACAGTTTAATCATATTAGTTCAATATAAGGCAGGCACTAACATTAACTACAACTGAGCAGCCCTCCCGGAGGCCAGACCTCAGACGGGCAGCAGTTGTGACCTCCCAGGGACACGAGCTGTTAAAGTAATAAGCCAGGTCTTGTATTCAAAATAGTCTGACGTATCTGAACGGCGGCAATCATAAAACTTAAGTAATGTAGCTTATATGTGTGTATGAGTTGTATGTCAGAGAGAGTGAGAGAGAGGGAGAGAGAGAGAGGGATTGAAGAGAGAGAGGGAGAGAGAGGGAAAGAGAGATTGCGAGAGAGAGAGGGAGAGAGAGACTGAAAGAGAGAGGAAGGGAGAGGGTGAGGGAGAGAGAGAGGGAGAGATTGAGAGAGAGGGAGAGAGAGAGTGAGAGAGAGGGAGAGAGAGTGAGAGATTGAGAGAGAAGGAGAGTGAGTGAGAGAGAGGGAGAGAGAGTGAGAGATTGAGAGAGAGAGATTGAGAGAGAGAGAGGAAGAGAGATTGAGAGAGAGAGGGAGAGAGAAGGAGAGAGAAAGAGAGAGAGAAGGAGAGAGGGAGAGATTGAAGTAGAGAGAGAGAGGGAGAGAGAGACTGAAGTAGAGAGAGAGAGGGAGAGAGAGACTGAAGTAGAGAGAGAGAGGGAGAGGGAGAGGAGGAGGGAGAGAGCGAGAGATTGAGAGAGACAGGGACAGAGAGGGAGAGAGGAGGGAGAGAGAGCGAGAGACTGAAAGAGAGAGGGAGAGAGAGGGAGAGAGAGAGAGGGAGAGTGAGGGGGAGGGAGAGAGGAAGAGAGAGATTGATTGATTGATTGATCTTTATTTCAAAAGGGTTAAGAATTGGGCACGCAGGCCAGTCTGACATTCTGCCCTTTATCATACATCTTTCACTCTATTCCAGACATTCTACAAATATGCTGTTCATATTACAAACATAACTAACATTGAAGCTGAGAGACATAAAATAAAATATAACATTTACGTTTCGCTCTTAAACATTCACTCAGTACAGAAGTAACTACATACATTATAAATGACTATCTACTAAACAAAATTTTCGGGACTATTCAGAAAACAATTAATTGTATTCGGTGTCTGTAAGAGCAGCTTAAGATAACTTTTAAGTTTTATAATTCATGGAGGCATGTAGTCGACATCAAATAGATATTGGGAAAGCTTGTAGTTGTAGGAAGGAGTATAATTTATATTTTTTATATAGGATGGGAGGGTATTCCAAAGATGAGCAGCAGAATAACTAAAGCTTTTCTTGTAAAGATCAAGCCTAGGTTGTGGAAGACATATGTTGTTCAAGCGTTGGCTGCACTTTGGGCTAAATTTAAACAGGTTCCATAGATAAGGTGGGGCATGCCGTGAAAGAATTTGATGTACTAACTTGGCTTTGTTGAAGAGGAACCTGTTCTTAAGAGGTAGTATTTTGATACGTTTGTGATGATTAGTTGTTTGTGCTTGATCTTTGTCACTAATAAGCTTTACTGCTCGCTTTTGGAGAAAGCAAAGCTTCTTTGTATTTGACACTGAGCAACCATCCCAAACTGTTGAGCAGTAGTCTAAATGTATTTGTATATGAGCTATATAGTATGTCTTCCTAGTGTCTTGATCTATGAAGTGCTTAATTTTAGCTAATTGGTATACTTTTTGTGCGATGAGTTTTGTTAGACATTGCACATGAGAGTTCCAGGTCAGATGTTGGTCAATAATAAGACCTAGTGTTTTGTGCTCGCTAACGTTTTCTATCTGTGATGTTTCTGTACAGAGCCGAAGTGTTGTTTTTGTTGCGTTTTGTAGTTTCTGTCTTGTTGTTATGAGCATTGATTTTGTTTTATCGGTGTTTATAATCATGCCATTATTTTTGCCCCATCCAATTAAATTGTATAACTCGACCTGAAGAGTTGATTCTAGATTAACACAATCGTAGTCACTGAGAGAAAGGGAGAGAGATATTATCATTTTGTTTCTGAAAAATTCGCTGGGGATTAAAGACAAGCACTGGATAAGGTTTGAGAACACATACTGACTCAAGATTAAGAAAGTGCAGGAGCCTGTTTTTGGGGGGGGGGGGGGGGGGGCCTATTTCAGAATACTTCTAGTTCCGCGCATAAAAAATATCAGAGTAATTCAGCTTCGCCATAAACGTCTACTTACCTGGATTAGAAACATAGTTTTAACTTTCTTACCTCATCGAAGTCTAGTTTTAACTTACCAGATAAAAGAGATGCCGACTGCAGTAAAGCTGGTTCAAATAATAAAGGTAAATAGAAGTGTATGGTGCAGTTTTACAAAGTAGCAGAAGGAGTGAGTAAAATGAGAAGAAAAAGAATAGAAAGTATGAGAGTAAGATGATGAAAGTGTATGAATGAAAAACATACAACATTCGATATTTCGGGTGAGCCTTTTTCGACGATTACAAACATCAGAAGAATGCACGTCCCTTTTGACTAGTCTTGTGTTGTTTCCTATTCAGGAGGATCCACTAAGATAAGTTATATGTCGTTTTGTTTGTGTGTGTAATCCTCGAAAAAGGCTCACGCCGAAATATTGGATGTTGTACGTTTTTCATTTATACATTCTTTTCTTACTCTCATACTTTCTATTCGTTTTCTTCTCATTTTACTCACTCCCTCTGCCGCTTTGTAAAACTGCACCATACACCTCTATTTACCTTTAGCTTCCTTACCGCACTGAAGTCTTCTTACTTCGCACAAGTCTAGTTTTAGCTTTCTGATTTCACCGAAGTTTAGTTTAGCTTTCTTACTGCACCGAAGTCTAGTCTTTTGCTTTATTATAGCACCGAAGTCTGGGTTTAGCATTCTTACTGCACTGAAGTCTAGTTTTAGCTTTCTTACTTCACAGAAGTGTAGTTCTTGCTTACACCACCGAAGTCTAGTTTTAGCTTTCTTACTCCGCCGAAGTCTTGTTTTAGCTTTCTTATTTCACGAAGTCTAGTTTTAGCTTTCTTACTTCACCGAAGTCTAGTTTTACCTTTCTTGCTACACCGAAGTCTAGCTTTAGCTTTCTTACTCTACCGAAGTCTAATTTTAGCTTTCTTGCTGCAGTGAAGTCTAGCTTTAGTTTTCTTACTTCACCGAAGTCTAGTTCTAGCTCTCTTACTGCACCAAAGTCTAGTTTCCTGCTCCAGATCCGAGCTGGTTATTACTGTCGGTATCTTTCAGTATTAAAATCACATTCCGCGAGATCACGTTCGCATTAAGAAGAAGATAACAACCAGCATTTAAACTAAACAACTTAAAACTCGGCCCAGAGAAAAAAAAATCCATCACTTCGACATATTTTCTACGCCATCCAATCTCCGGTGTGACATACATTTTACTGCTATTCTCATACACTTTTCTGTATTACACTCGTCATCAGCTTACGCGGGTCTTGATCTTTCATTAAAGTTTGTCTTTCTACACTCACGACATAAAACAAGCACGTTCGGAATTCAAACATCTTAGAGTAAATAATGTTAACAACATCGACAAGGTAAAGAGAAAGCAGAAGCAATTGGAAATCATGTTTACATCATTTCAAGAACAGGACTTAAAAGAAAAAAAAAACAGGAAGACGTTGAAAACAAAAAAGAAATTCAATGTAAAACAAAAGAAAGCTGCTGCTGAAAAGGATTTTTTTTAAATGGAAAGGAATTACTTTTTTGTAAGTCTAAAAAAAAGGCTAAGGAAAAGAGATAAGCGAAATCGGGAACTATTTTTTTATGAGGAACGAAGAAATGTACTCAGTTTCTTTTTTTTGTTTTTGTTCTATGTTCCTGTGAGATCGCTGTCTTTCTAGCCGGCGCAATGAACACGTTGAGTTACAACACCGTGTCGGATTGGGAGCAGGTTACAGGGGTTATTTTTTGTCTGCTCTTGAGTGGAGTTGAAAGGAAGAGAGTGTGCAGTACTTATTCTTTAGCAGGCTCCACCACCTTGGGGACTATATGAAAATCCCTGCGCACCCCTGCCTTTGCCAAGCTAGGCCTGTTACTGAGGATACCAACGAAGAGATGGGGGACAGGGTCTTTATCAGTTATGGTTTACCAACACTGCATATCGGCTTTTGCCAAAACTAGGACAGCCCCTTCGTTCCTGAAGTTATGTAATGACAAGAAATATACTTTTTTTTTAAAGATAACGTCAAACTGGGAGATCACTGTAAAGCAAATTCTGATTTTTTAAAGAGTTATATATATATATATATATATATATATATATATATATATATATATATATGTATATATATATATATGAAAGATCTAGATTCTACAACAGACGGTGAGGAAAGTCTCTTCTACGTTCTCTTCCGGTTTGAAATATGCAGCAGGTGCGGCTTATTCATTTCTTCAAGTGGTGTGGAATGTCTTCAAGTGGTGTGGAATGTCTTCAAGTGGAGTGGAATGTCTTCAAGTGGTGTGGAATGTCTTCAAGTGGAGTGGAATGTCTTCAAGTAGAGTGGAATTTCTTCAAGTGGAATTTCTTCACCTAGAGTGGAATTTCTTAACATAGAGTTCAATGTCTTCAATTAGAGTGGAATGTCTTCGAGCAGAGTGGAATGTCTTCGAGCAGAGTGGAATGTCTTCAAGTAGAATGTCTTCAGACAGAGAGGAATGTCTTCAAGTAGAGTGGAATGTCTTCAAGTAGATTGGAATTATTTCAAGTACAGTGGAATGTCTTCAAACAGAGTAGAATGTCTTCATGTAGAGTGGAATGATTTCAAGTAGAGTGGAATGTCTTCAAGTAGAGAGAAATTTCTTCAAATAGAGTGGAATGTCTTCAAGTAGAGTTGAATATCTTCACGTACAGTGGAATATCTTCACATCCACTGTTTATAAAGACCTTCATTAAGTGAAGTTTTTAATTAAAATAAAAAGGAATTAAACTAAAACAATTTTTTTTTTCTTTTTGTACTCCGGGCTCTCATAGGAGTGGGCGTCAGGGTGGCGGAGTGACTAGTGCACTTGCCTCTCATGACGAAGGTTGGGGGGGGGAAGGTTCGAATCTGGCTAGAGAAGTCTTCCCCAGTCGTCCAGCTGTAGAAACAGGTACCTGACTTGTTATGGGGCTGGAGAAAGGAACTACTGACCACATTAGCCTCTAGTGTGCCAGTAAGTCCAAGAAACAATAGACACCGCCCTTAGGTGCTTCCACGGCAGAACAGAAGCTACCTTTATCCGTGATCTCCACAAAAACACAGACAGTGGTGATGCTGACCAAAGTTATTATTTTGGAAGGTGGCCCCCGGGGGGGGGGGGGAGGGGTATTAGACGTTCTCCTCGAGTGTTATAGGCTGCGCTTTTTTTTCTGAAAACCTCCACCCCCCAACATTCCTCGAAGCAAATAAATTTCCATGGTCTCTGGGTAGAGACGGAACGTCCGTGTGCGCTGTCGTGCAGTTTGAAAATCCCTGGGCACTTGGAAATTACAGAAGGAACACTCGTATGTCAGACGGCAGCTGCCCGTGGGGAAAGTTCTAGAATATCTGCCATGGAAACGGACACAGGTGCCTGGAGTGTCTATGCAGCCTGCAACACCTGTTTCTTAAGTGGTTACTAGAAGCGGGGGAGTGTGGCCTGGCGTTGGCGGGGGGGGGGGGGTGCTGGGAGGGGGGTATGGGAATGACCTCGTTGTGATAAGGCCATTTTCCGAGCAAGGAAAGATGAGAATAATTATGTAGCGTGCACTTAGTTAAAACAAGCTATAAGTAGCCACATTTATCCCTCATCTGTTTTAATGGCACGGGACAGAGGTATCATTCTCTTATGGACAGGGTTATCATTCTCTTATGGGCAGGCTATCATTCTCTTATGAGCAGGGCTAACATTCTCTTATGAACAGTGCTATCATTCTCTTATGGACAGGGCTATCATTCTCTTATGAACAGGGCTATCATTCTCTTATGGACATGGCTATCATTCTCTTATGGGCAGTGCTATCATTCTCTTATGGACAGGGCTATCATTCTCTTACGGACAGGGCTATCATTCTCTTATGGACAGGGCTATCATTCGCTTATGAGCAGGGCTATCATTCTCTTACGGACAGGGCTATCATTCTCTTACGGACAGGGCTATCATTCTCTTACGGACAGGGCTATCATTCTCTTATGAGCAGGGCTATCATTCTTTTACGGACATGGCTATCATTTTCTTATGAGCAGGGCTATCATTCTCTTACGGACAGGGCTATCATTCTTATGGACATGGCTATCATTCTCTTATGGGCAGTGCTATCATTCTCTTATGGACAGGGCTATCATTCTCTTACGGACAGGGCTATCATTCTCTTATGGACAGGGCTATCATTCGCTTATGAGCAGGGCTATCATTCTCTTACGGACAGGGCTATCATTCTCTTACGGACAGGGCTATCATTCTCTTACGGACAGGGCTATCATTCTCTTATGAGCAGGGCTATCATTCTTTTACGGACATGGCTATCATTTTCTTATGAGCAGGGCTATCATTCTCTTACGGACAGGGCTATCATTCTCTTATGGACAGGGCTATCATTCTCTTACGGACAGGGCTATCATTCTCTTACGGACAGGGCTATCATTCTCTTACGGACAGGGCTATCATTCTCTTACGGACAGGGCTATCATTCTCTTATGAGCAGGGCTATCATTCTTTTACGGACATGGCTATCATTTTCTTATGAGCAGGGTTATCATTCTCTTATGGACAGGGCTATCATTCTCTTATGAGCAGGGCTATCATTCTCTTACGGACCGGGCTATCATTCTCTTATGAGCAGGGCTATCATTCTCTTACGGACCTGGCTATCATTCTCTTATGAGCAGGGCTATCATTCTCTTATGAGCAGGGCTATCATTCTCTTACGGACAGTGCTATCATTCTCTTATGGACAGGGCTATCATTCTCTTATGGACAGGGCTATCATTCTCTTACGGACATGGCTATCATTCTCTTACCTTAAATATGTAGAAGAATCATAAGATTGACATCTGATTGGATAGATGTGTCCCAAGCCAAAGAGTCAATAAAATGAAAATAGTACAGAAAGCTTAAATTTTCAACAAAAAACAAAGTTACAAGAGGAGCCATAGAACAGTAATGTGAGGATTGAACGACTTCGAAGATAAAAAAACTCATAAAATTTGGAAGCAGACTTTTAATTTTTAGGTATAATTTATATTAAGTGTGTCACGAGTACAACATCTGGACCCTGCCAGAGACAGTTATATGTATATTAACTGTCTGCGAGATGGGATGTCCGTGACGAGTTGTCTGTGCGGCATGAGAAATGGTCACGCCAGAGAAAGAATGGGGAAAAAACAAATTCCACGAAACACAATTCAGAGGCAAAAGATGAAGTGCTTCGACCAGCTCCTCAGATTGTATTAAAAATATTTATCATCGCAAATCTTTTAAGAGTAGACAATCTGGTAAAAGATAAGATTAAAAAAAAACAGGGTGCCCAAGACGAAGGGACATGGAATGTCGTTGTCCAGATCGACGTACCTTGGGGGAGGGGGGAGTATAAGAGCTACTTACTACAAGTGATACCGGGCATAACAGTACCTTGGGGGAGGGGGGAGTATAAGAGCTACTTACTACAAGTGATACCGGGCATAACAGTACCTTGGGGGAGGGGGGAGTATAAGAGCTACTTACTACAAGTGATACCGGGCATAACAGTACCTTGGGGGAGGGGGGAGTATAAGAGCTACTTACTACAAGTGATACCGGGCATAACAGTACCTTGGGGGAGGGGGGGTATAAGAGCTACTTACTACAAGTGATACCGAGCATAACAGTACCTTGGGGGAGGGGGGGGTATAAGAGCTACTTACTACAAGTGATACCAGGCATAACAGGGAGGATTATATAAATACTTCACTTTTTTTTTAATCTTGTGACTTCTCTCAGTGGAAGGGACGGTAGCTTGTAGTGTCTCCTCAGGGAAGGTAGCACATGTAGCGTCTCCTCTGGGAAGGTAGTCTGTAGCGTCTTCTCTGGGAAGGTAGCCTGTAGCGTCTCCTCTGGGAAGGTGGCTTGTAGCGTCTCCTCTGGGAAGGTGGCTTGTAGCGTCTCCTCTGGGAAGGTGGCTTGTAGCGTCTCCTCTGGGAAGGTAGCCTGTAGCGTCTCCTCTGGGAAGGTGGCTTGTAGCGTCTCCTCTGGGAAGGTGGCTTGTAGCATCTCCTCTGGGAAGGTGGCTTGTAGCATCTCCTCTGGGAAGGTAGCCTGTAGCGTCTCATCTGGGAAGGTAGCCTGTAGCGTCTCCTCTGGGAAAGTAGTCTGTAGCGTCTCCTCTGGGAAGGTAGCCTGTAGCGTCTCCTCTTGGAAGGTAACCTCTCTCCGCGAAAGTTCGTTGCGACGTCTCTCAGCGAAAGTTGGATGTAGCGTATACCCAGTGAAAGTTCAATAGTCTCCCAGGGAAAAGTTGTCTGTGTAGTCTTCCTAGGGAAAGTTCTCTGTATCGCCTTCTCAATGAAAGTTGTTTGTATCGTCTTCTCACTGAAAGTTGTCTGTATCATTGTTTCAGTGAAAGTTGTCTGTATCGTTGTTTCAGTGAAAGTTGTCTGTATCGCCTTCCCAGTGGAACTTTTCTGTATCGTCGTTTCAGTGAAAGTTGTCTGTATCGCCTTCCCAGTGAAAGTTGTCTGCATCGTCGTTGCAGTGAAAGTTATCTGTATCGTCCTGTCAGTGAAAGTTGTCTGTATCGTCTTCTCACTGAAATTTTTCTGTATAGTCTTCCCAATGAAAGTTGTCTGCATTGTCTTCTCAATGAAAGTTGTCTGTATCGTCTTCTCAATGAAAATTGTCTGTATCGTCTTTTCAATGAAAGTTATCTGTATCGCCTTCTCAGTGAAAGTTTTCTGTATCGTCGTTTCAGTGAAAGTTTTCTGTATAGTCTTCTCAATGAAAGTTGTCTGTAGCGTCTTCTCAAATAAAGTTGTCTGCATCGTCTTCTCAAGTAAAGTTGTCTGTATCATCTTCTCAATGAAAATTGTCTGTAGCGTCTTCTCAAATAAAGTTGTCTGTATCGTCTTCTCAAGTAAAGTTGTCTGTATCATCTTCTCAATGAAAATTGTCTGTATCGTCTTCTCAATGAAAATTGTTTGTATCATCTTCTCAATGAAAATTGTTTGTATCGTCTTCTCAATGAAAATTGTTTGTATCATCTTCTCAATGAAAATTGTTTGTATCGTCTTCTCCATGAAAATTGTTTGTATCGTCTTCTCAATGAAAATTGTTTGTATCGTCTTCTCAATGAAAATTGTTTGTATCGTCTTCTCACTGAAAGGTGTATGCATAGTCTCCCTAGGAAAAGTTCTCTTTATAGTCTCTCCAGGGAAAGTTGTAACGTCTTCTCGGTGAAAGTTGTCTTTATAGCCTCCCCAGGGAAAGTTGTCTGCATCGTCTTCTCAGTGAAAGTTATCTATATAGTCTCCTCAGGAAAAGTTGTCTGTATAGTCTCCCCAAGAAAAATTGTCTGTATAGTTTCCCCAGGGAGAGGAGTCTGTAATATCTCCCCAAGGAAACTTGTCCTGTATCATCCTCACCCCCCTCCCCCCTCCCCCCAAGGAAAGTTTGCCGCAATGGATCTACATCCTACTCTGTTATTTCCCTTCACTGTATTCAGTCAAGCATAATCTCGCACACATCCTGATGTTGCCTAGTCATCCATATCGATGTCGAGAGAGATACGCCAGAAACAATCACTAGCACGCAGATGACAGAGACAAATTTTATATATAAAAACTGAGATGCTGAGATAAGATAGGAAAAAAAATCAGTATACAAAAACACAGTACAAACAAACAAACAAACGAAACAAAAAACAAAAGTGCAATTGGACTGATATATAAGCACTGGCGGATTTCAGTTCTGTTTTCCCTCGTTTAATCTACGGATTTACTGCACTTGGGTGTTGTCTGGGGCTATACATGCGGGACATACGGCAGACAAGTGTCAGCCTTGGCGGTATTACAATGTTCCTAAAGCCGCCTGTCAGCCTGTCTCTCTGTGTGTACAGTTCTCGGGAACCCGTAGAGACACAGATCTGAAACAGTCCCTAAATATTTAATGTTTGAAGCCCCTTCCCCCACCCTTTTTCCCCCTCTTTTGAGGCGTAGGGGTAGAGGAGTGAATGCGGTCCAAATAAATACTCCTTATTGTACGAAGTATTGTCAGACTGTCAGAGATGAAGCTACAAGTCAGCAAAGACTGTTTAAAAACACACACACACACAACGTGAGAATCATTACTTTCTTCTTTGTTAAATTAATACTCGCCCTATAAACAAAGGCGGGTCAAAAAGTAAACGCAGTTCAATGGACGTAACCATTTAAAAGATGTAAAAAGGCTCACACTTTTTTCAGTGGTTACCTACTCTAATCTGCGGGCACCTTTTGACTCGTTTTCGTAACCTGTGTAAATAAGCTTTTGCCTGTGGGAAAGGGGGAAAAAAAACTTGAATCCGGGTTTGGAGCTGGATGAGGAGTGGATTACAATCTCATGTAATTCCTTGACCAGACTAAGAAAAATAAATTTCAGCAGACTCAATCGCTTTGAAGAATGTTATCCTTCTCTACGGCGATCATGGAAGAAAAATATTTAATAAGAAAAAAGAGTTTAAAATAAAATAAAAAAGATTGTTTAAGTTCCTGCAGATCTGTTGGTCACAAACGTTCGTTTATTAAAATAATTATGTTTTAAAATCTAAGTTTATTAAGTATTGATACAGGCTACCCAAGTGGCACAAGGGAGGAAAATCAAAACATGTGAACAAACGTACAAGTATAAATGAGATCGGCGCCTAAAAGGGGGGGGGGTGTAATCTTCCTTGATACATGACCGCAGCATACGACGACGACGATGATGATGATGATGATGATGATGATGATGATGATGAGATGATGATGATGATGATGATGATGATGATGATGATGATGATATCTATGGCAGTGCAATTTGTAGCCCTATAACGTTTAATGTGGTAGCTGCAGGGGTGAAGGTTTGAAACTCTTTGTCTCCACAGAGAACAGGAGAAAAGATTCACGAAATTTACAATTTTTTTAAATGACCAAGAAAAAAAAAAGGCTCCAGAAATAAAGAAATAAGTTTTCTAGCAGGAGCGAGTAGCGGTCTAATACAAACTCTCAGGAGGAGAGAGAGAGAGAGAGAGAGAGAGAGGGGGGGGGGGGGTTCGGTGCTGCAAGATATTCTAGGAAAGGAGAATCACATTTGATGAAAGAAACTACCTTCACGAGGTAAAAATGGCAGGGCTCCATCACGTTTAGTCAAAGGAAGCGCTAGAAATTCTGATACGAAGTTTTATATAAGTGCAAGGCGAGCCGCACTGTATTCTTCTGTGCATGATGCTTTCAGTGTAATAAAAGGAAAGTATGGCACACCATGCGCGTGTACTGCCTCCTACATGCAGTCTGAAAGGGGCTAAACCAGTGTCTCCCAACCTTTTTTTTGATAGTTCTCCACCTCAACGTCTCAAGAATTTTGATACTTTTCCCCCTCCTCTACCCCACTCCACCCCCGAGAAGCATAATAAGCAATCGATTTCTGAAAAAGTATAATATAAATATATTCTAATTTCCATCCCCGCAAAAAATATTCAAACTGTTCCTCCCATCCGACACCCCCCCCCCCCCACCGGGGCATACGTGTCACGTTGGGAATTCAAGTTCCGTGCCGCGTGACGTAGGCGATCATTTGTCTCCACAATTCCCTGTCTTTAGACTTGATTATGAGATCCGCCGGTGACTTTCTTCCTAGCCACACTGACAGCCCATCTTGTAACTTCTCTATGTGTCTTCCTCTGTGTCTTCTTCCTTCAGTTTATCCAGTTGCCACAGTGTGTTCCAGTTTTCCTCTTCTCAGGAAATGTCCTACAAATCTCGCTTGTCTGCCTCTGATCGTTGCTGTAATTCGCTTTTTAACTCCAGCCTCTCTTAAGACTTCTTCATTGGTTTTCTTTGCTGTCCACGGTACCTTCAACATCCTTTTTATGAACCGCATCTCCATGGCCTCCATTTATCGTTGTACTCTCTTATTTGTAGACCATGCTTCACGTCCATAAAACAAAATTGGCTCGATGTAACATTTAAGTACTCGGAATCTTGTTTCCATTGATATGGATCTGTTGCACAAGATGTGTCTCATTGTCGTATGACAATGAGACACATCACGCTGGAAAGCATTGGACTAAGCAGAGGAACGAGAATCACATGAGATATTCAGATTCTGTGCCCCCCTTTATACGGATGCTCCAAAATCATCCTTTTCGTCAGAGACGTTGCGCAAAATTCTCTGCGTACGCGAGATTCAAAAGCGAATAACTCCACGGAGGGTGAGCAAACATAATTATTTGCATTTCTTGTTCGAACAAACAGTCTGAGATGTTTAACGTACACATTTAGCAGGGAGTAATGAAATAAAATGGAAATAGATGAGGAGGCTGCTGGAATGTATTTCCTCGGTCAGTGCAACGGAGGGGACTTGGCCAAGATGTATACTGTGAGGAAGTAAGTATACTGTGAGGAAGTAAGTATACTGTGAGAAGTAAGACAAAGTTTGCTCGTCTGGGTAATGCGATAAAAGTTCTGAAGAGTGTCCTTTACATGTCGTTCAGAGTTGTGTTTGTAAGATAACCAATGGGGTGTGCTTGGCATAGGGTTCCTCCATTCCTTGCATTCCAAAATACCACGTAGTCCTAGTCTGTGGTGGCCCTTAAGCGAAGGACGTGTCTCTGTGAGGGATGTGGCCCCCCTCCCGAAGTTTATTGGAGGGAAGGGCCCTGGCCTCTCTTCGTGACACTGTTATGAGAAGTGAACAGGGCCCGGCCATGTATCACCTCTCCGTTTGGTGCTCCTAGCAAACACGAACAGCCTGGCTGGCGAGTTATACTTTCACATGGTCCTCGTGGTAGCGGAGCCTGTTAAGAATATTGCTTTGTTCTTTTTTTTTCGTTATGTCCACTCTCGGTCTATAAAAAAAAATAAGTATACCCCCAATCCTGTTACAGGGGTCTGAGAAAAGTTGCAGGGGTCTGATATAGGGTTACAGGCGTCTGAGAAAGGGTTACGGGAGCTTGAGATAGGGCTACATGAGTCTGAGATAGGGTTACAAGGGTCTGAGATAGGGTCACAAGAGTCTGAGATAAGGTTATAGGGATCTGAGATAGTGTTACAGGGGTCTGAAATAGGGTTACAGGAGCTTGAGATAGGGTTACAGGAGTCTGAAATAGTGTTACGGGGTCTGAGATAGGGTTACAAAGGTCTGAGATAAGGTTACAGGGATCTGAGATAGGGTTACACAGGTCAGAGATAGTGTTACGGGGGCTTGAGATAGGGTTACGGGAGAGTGAGATAGGGTTACAGAGGTCTGAGATAGGGTTACAGGGGTCTGAGATAGGGTCACATGGGTCTGAGATTGGGTTACAAGGGTCTGATGAAGGGTTACAGGGGTCTGAGATAGAGTTACAGGGATCCGAGATAGGGTTACAGGGTTCTGAGATAGGTTGCAGGGTTTGAGATAGTGTCACAGGTGTCGGAGATAGGGTTACATGGGTCTGAGACAGTGTCACAGGAGTCTGAGATAGGGTTACATGGGTCTAATATAGGGTCGCAGGGGTCTGAGATTGTGTCACTGGAGTCTGAGGTTGGGTGGTGGCGGTGGCTAAGATAGGGTCCCGGCAGGGAGTAAATTTAAGGTGGTAGGGATCTGAGATAGGGACACATTTTCACATGTTACAAAGAACATTCTATCACATGAAACAAGGAACATTCTTTCACATCTGAACTAAGATCATTCTTTCGTCCTTGGCACCTCGATTTGAGACTATATTATTCCTAAAGATGGTTTGTTCCAACTATACCAAGCCATAACACAAAAAAATAGCACGCAAATGAAGGGCGAGGTGCAATCACAAGCTGTTATCAGATGAAGACTTGGGGAAATTATGTAGAAGAAGATGGATATCTAGCTCAGCATGTGGCAGACTGGAATTTTTGAAAGAGAAACACTTCTATGGAGGTGATCATGCCCTGGATGTGTTATGTTCGTTGTAAAGAATATTTAAGCAATAAAAAGAAGCGGTAATGAACTATTGCGGGCCAGTTATAAATAACCTGCAATACAGCCAACCAAAAGAAGAAAAAAAACTCCGATATGTTGTTTATGGATTCCACCTGGGAAAAGCGTTTTGTTATCATGTTTACTTCCACGTTTTTTGCCTTGCCGATGGGTTAAAAACCACAGTCAAGGAGTAAATATCATTCTTCTTCTTCGTCGTTTTCTTCTTCTTCTTCTTCTTCTTCTTCTTTCGGTCTTTCTTTTTTTCCGTTATTTCTTTTAAGTTTCATCATATTTCAGATCTAATGTGTTCTAGAATTTACGACAGAAAATCCCCCCCACCCAACCCCCAAGAAGTTTTTTTTCTGCCAAACTCTTGAAAGTTTGGAAGCTAAGTATTAGACGAAACAAACATCTGTGGAGTTTTTGCTGAGAAATGGTACGAGTTTGTTGTGATTTATAACATGATCTTTATGACTAAAAAGCTTTTCTCTCTTACCCTCCAGCTCTTTCTCTCTCTTTCTCTCTCTCCCTCTCTATCTCTCTCACATTCCATCTCACTCTTTCAATTTCTCTCTCTCTCTCACTTTCATTCTCACCCTCTCTTATTTTCTCTCTCTCATTCTCTCTCTTACTTTCTCTCTCATTCTACTCTCTTTCATTCTCTCACACACTCTCTCTCATTCTCACTCTATCTCATTTTCTCTCACCTTCTCATTCACACACTCACTCTTATTCTCTCTCTCTCTCTCATTCTTTCACTCTCCTCTCTCTCTCACTTTCTCTCTCACTCTTTCACTCTCCTCTCTCTCTCTCTCTTCTCCTCCTTTCTTTCTCGCTCTGGAAGTTGGATGATAAAGGGAAGAAAATAAGACGAGTATGCATGCTCAACTTCTCTCTCTCTCTCTCTCTCAGAGAGTAGTCATTTATATATGTAAGTAGTTCCTTTCTGTAGTCATTTATATATGTAAGTAGTTACTTTCTGTAGTCATTTATATATGTAAGTAGTTACTTTCTGTAGTCATTTATATATGTAAGTAGTTACTTTCTTCAGTCATTTATATATGTAAGTACTTACTTTCTGTAGTAATTTGTATATGTAAGTAGTTACTTTCTGCAGTCATTTATATATGTAAGTAGTTCCTTTCTGTAGTCTTTTATATATGTATGTAGTTACTTTCTGTATTCATGTATATATATATATATATATATATATATATATATATATATATATATGTAGTTACTTTCTGTATTGAGTGTATGGGTAAGAGTGAAATGTGAAGAATGTTATATTTTAATTTTATTTTATGCCTCTCAGCTTTCCATAAAAACCATGGATATCAGAAAACACATGAAAGTATATACATGAAAGACGAGCAGCCAAATTAGACATGTTGAATGTAAAGACAGATCTTGGAAAAGATCTGGCGAAAGCAACATACAAAGAAATAGACAAGAAAGTAACACGTTTAGCTAGAAGGGATAAAAGAGAATACATAGACAATATGGCCAAAGCGGCAGAGAAAGCAGCAAAAACAGGAGACAGCAAAACTTTATATAACATACAAAAGAGACTAACATATACTATTATATCTAAAGAAAGACCAATCCTTATCAAAACTGAAACCCTATTAATATCAAGTAAAGACCAAAAGCAAAGATGGGCTGAACACTTCCAAGAAATACTTTATCGACCACACACAAAAGAAGTGATATAGCTTGAAAACGATTTACCAGCCCCACAACAAAATGTCAACCCAGATGAAATTATATTGCATGAAATTGAAACAGCAGTGAATTTAATGACTAACAACAAAGCTTCTGGTGAAGATGAAATAACACCCGAAATGTTAAAAGCTATAAATAGTGACAACATGAGACAACTACAGAGAATGTTCAATAAGATTTGAAAGAAGAAAAGGTCCCTTCTAAATGGAAAAAACGAATCATTGTTAAAATACCCAAAAAGGCAACCTTCGTGACTGTAACAATTGGAGAGGAGTAACCTTAATATCAGATGTGTCAAAAGTATTTTGTAAGGTCATTTTGAATAAACTTAAAGATATAGTGGATACCGCAATGAGAGAAGAACAAGCAGGATTTCGGAAGCGGAGAAGCTGTCTTGACCAGATCTTTACTCTAAGAATAATACTTGAAGAACATATTGAAAAGCAGAAACCATTAATACTGAATTTCATACTTACTTTTAAAAGGCATTTGATAGCATACACAGAGATTCAGTGTGGATAATTTTAAGTCTATAACGAATACCATCTAAAATTGTCAACATCATTAAGGACTTATACAATGGATATGTTTGTGCAGTCAAGACAGAAGAAAGGATGAGTGAATGGTTCCAGATTGAAGCAGGCGTGAAACAAGGATGTATACTGTCTTCTTTGCTTTTTGGAATTCCAATAGACTTCATAATGAAAAAATGCTGCACAGGTAACACAGGTATTGACTGGGTACGTGGGACCCAACTAAAAGATCTTGATTTTGCTGATGACATAACTCTTATCAGTAACAATGTGAATTCCATGCAAGAAAAAAACAGATAGCCTGTCTTCACTGGCTAGCAAAACAAGACTTGAAATTAACAAGGACAAAACAGACAACGAAACTTCTCGTTAATCAAAATGGAAAAATACAAGTAGAAGGGACAGATATTGAAAAAGTCAATCAATTTGCATACCTTGGCAGCTACATAGACCAGGATGGTGACACCAGAAAGGAAGTTAGAATTAGAATTGCAAAAGCAGCATCAATCTTCAAGAATCTTGAGAACATATGGAATTCAAAAGTTATAAGCATAAAAACCAAGTTAAGACTATTCAATTCAAATGTCATTTATGCATGCGAAAGCTGGGAAAACAACTAAAGAAACAGACAAGAAATTAGACTTTTTTTAAAAACAAATGCTTAAGGAAAATACTTGGCGTCAAGTGGAAAGAATTCAAAAACAATGCAGAGATAAGACAGATGACTGAACAACAACCAGTCTCATGGGTGATCAGGAAAAGGAGAATGGACATATGTTGGTCACATGATGAGAAGAAACGATCAGAGAATCCCACAACAAGCTATCAAGTGGAACACAACAGGCCAAAGAAAAAGAGGCAGACCACGTGAAACTCTAAAGAGGACATTGTTAAGAGGGGCCAAATTAACAGGCATAAAATCCCGTGATCAGGTTGAAAAACTCGCCGAAAACATGAAAAATTGGCGAACTACTTTACAAGCCTATATGACGTTTAACAGCACGTGAAGGATATAAGATAAGCTTTCCAATGTTAGTTATGCTGGTTATATGAGCAGATTATGTGTAGAATGTCTGGAACAATGTGAAAATTGTATGATCTTCTTCTTCTTCGTACACACAATGGCGATGTGTGTTAACCTGATTTTTGCGATGCGCCTTTTGGCTGGATACCTCTGACTTCAGTACCTTTCCTTGCTAGGGCAGACTGTGGTCTTGCTCGAACTGCTGTGAAGACAGTGTGGCTGGCCTGGCTAAAACTTTGTTTTCCAGCCTCTGGTGGTTTTACTTAAGTCCTTTCTCCACAAAAGATTCACATGCAACACTGGCTGGCCAGACGGCGTTGAGACAGTTCCACAGAGACACTCCGACTTTGGGATGAGGAATCTGATGAGTCTCTCAACGATATCCATTCACCGCCACCTATAGTCTGCTGGCTCTGTTTTGTTTACATCATTCTGATAGCCATTGTTGTAAAGACCCATAGGCTTGTCATGTCCTGGATTCATTGGTTTCACACCAGATTTTCCTCGTCTCTGCCAGTGATCTCCATGTCCCTATTCGTCCACCATCATGACATTACAATTAGTGTTGATTGCTACAGGTTTCTGGGCTACATAAGTAGGTCAGAGTTTTTAAGCAAACAGATCTATGTTCCCTGTCTCACAAAGACTATGTTAAGATAAGTGTGTTCTTAACACAGTTGTTCTCTGGGGGGAAAGTTGTATGATAAAGTGCAGAATGTCAGACGGGCCTGCGTGCCCAAATCTTAACCCTTTTGAAATAAAGATCAGTCAATCAATCAATCAATTAATCTCAATATATACGTATATACTGGACATGTAGTAGCTCGGTTAGGTTTTCATTTTTTTTTACTGAATTAATCTTTTCTCCTATCCTCCTAAATAACGCTGACTGATTGAATCAGATAATATTCTCATCAACAATAGATCGAGATTGAAAAATGGAAAACAAGGTCTACAAAAATCGTTTATTCTGTACACGAACAGTTGTCTGTGATAAATGCCAAGAAGCTGTCCACATAAAAAAATATACACAAGAATTTACAAAATAACCCCCACATACTTGGTGAATAATATTGTGGAGAAATGGGTGCCATTCGTCAGTCTGCAGTTGCATCGAAATTAGAATGTACATATATTTCAGCCGATAATTCTCTACTTTTATTTGCGTCTTTTCTAGTGTTGACTTTTCAAATCTTCCACACAGACCAGGTCAGATTTTATCTTGGTAAAAGTTAAACTGACCAGTGGAAAAAATGTGGATCCTTTCTGTAGCTGTAACTTAGAAGATAACAGAAAATTCTTCTTCTTTTTCTTTCTTTCTTCTTCTTTTTTCCTCTTCTTCTACGTCCTCTTTCTCTTCTTCTTCTTCCTCCTCTTTTTCTTTCTTCCTCTACATCTTCTTCTTTCTTCCCCTTCTTCTTCTTTCTTCCTCGACTTCTTCTTCTTCTTTATCCCTTCTTCTTTTTTCTTCTCCTTTCTTCTTCTTCCTCTTCTTCTTCCTTCTCTTCTTCTTTCTTCTTCCTCTTCTTCCTTCTCTACTTCTTCTTCTTTCTTCCCCTTCTTCGTTTTCTTCTTTCTTCTCCTGTTTCTTCTTCTTCTTCTTCTTCCTCTGCTTTTTTCTTCTTCTTTAGCCCTCAAAAGGGCTAACTGCTTCATGTCGCCTTTATGCTCCTCGCGGCTCGAAATATCCAAATTTGAGTTCGCATACTTTTAAGACTGGGTCCGTTACTCTGTTGCGACCCCTATTCTGCCGACCAGACATAGTGCCTGTTTCCAGGGCCACGACTGAGAGACAGTGGTAGAGTCTGGGCCCTGTGGCTGTGGATCGCCAACACTCAGGCAACCAGCCTCTCGCCAACACTCAGGCGACCAGCCTCTCGCCAACACTCAGGCCACCAGTCTCTCGTCAACACTCAGGCAACCAGCCTCTCGCCAACACTCAGGCGACTGGCCTCTCGCCAACACTCAGGCAACCAGCCTCTCGCCAACACTCAGGCAACCAGTCTCTCGCCAACACTCAGGCAACCAGACTGTCGCCAACACTCAGGCGACCAGCCTCTCGCCAACACTCAGGCAACCAGCCTGTCGCCAACACTCAGGCAACCAGCCTCTCGCCAACACTCAGGCGACCAGCCTCTCGCCAACACTCAGGCAACCAGTCTCTCGCCAACACTCAGGCGACCAGCCTCTCGCCAACACTCAGGCAACCAGCCTGTCGCCAACACTCAGGCGACCGGCCTCTCGCCAACACTCAGGCCACCAGTCTCTGCCAACACTCAAGCAACCAGTCTCTCGCCAACACTCAAGCAACCAGTCTCTCGCCAACACTCAAGCAACCAGTCTCTCGCCAACACTCAAGCAACCAGTCTCTGCCAACACTCAAGCAACCAGTCTCTCGCCAACACTCAGGCAAACAGTCTGTCGCTAACCGCAATCCCATTCAGGAGAGGAACTTCCTCCACGCCCCTTACTGTCACAGATATGAAATGCTTTATTATTTGTATCTGCTCAGTATGTCAATTAAACGTAACAGACATTCTGTTATCATCATCAGGTGCCGTGTAGGTAGGCGTTGGCTGTCATGTTTCTCCATAGACCTCAGTCCTTGATATTTTCCATCACCTCATTTATCGACTGTTTATCGTGCTATCGCGTTGGACTGTCCGTGCATTTTTTTTCTCTTGGCCTTCCTCTGCCTCTCTTCCCATTTATCTTTCTTGTTGTTGCGAAATCTTCAAGTCCTCCTCTTCTCATTGTATATCCAAAGAATGATGGCTATTTTTTTGTAAATGCCTTCCAATATAGAAAACGTTGGTACTATCCTAAAGAATATTTGTTCATGAAATTGACTAACGGGACCAAAAACAAAACGTAACTTACTGTAAACTGTCAGTAACTTAAATGTTACCGCCTTTAAAACACAGTGTCCCGTAAAACAAAATTGTTTCATTTTTAAACCTTTCCAATTCTTTGTCAAAACTTTATTCAGTCAATCATTTACATGTCCCTTGCGGAACTTTGCCTTACTAACAGCCCTCCTGTAGGCCTCTCGGTTGTAAGCAATATGCCCTGCTGCTGATGCAACCATTCGCAGATCATCAATGATGTCTGGCAACCATCTTCGCCTTGGTCTTCCTCTCTTTCTTTTTCCCATTATGTACCCTTCCAAGACGGTCTTCTCTAAATCTCATGACGTTTGATATGTCCAAATATTTTATTTTTCTCTTTTTCTTCCTTACTAGCCAACCTTCTTCTGTCTTACTCAAAACAAATTGTATGTTTCAGTGAAATCGATTAAGAAGAATATCTTTTTTAGCGAAGTATGTGTACATTCAATGTTTAATATAAAATTATTATGACTAGAACGCACAAAAAATGTTAGATAAATAACAATGAAAGGATTAACAGCTTTATTGCAGTTTTCAGACGCGAGTGTTAAGTTTCTTAGCCTTTAACAGCAAAGTTATATGTAGGTCTATGTGCTCCATGTGAGCAAAGAATTATACTACATAAAAAAAAAAATTATACATGGCAGGAGAAGGAACGCTGTGCCCTTTCTGACGACAAAAGAAAATGAACCTCTCCGTGAAAGACAAGACCCCTGTGTGCTCACCAGCTGTTGAGAAAATGAACTGCTTATACACGGAGTGCTACATGGAGTCGTCTGGACCTCCGAAATTCTCTTCTTCACAGAGTATAACAGTCACGTGATAAACAGATTAGAGCCGGCTGAGGGGGGGGGGGGGGGGAACCCTGTTTCGATTACCTCCCCTCGAATCACGCCAACTCCAGACATGATCGAAGAGCTGTGGGTTCAATTATCAGATCTGGGATATAAACCTGTACATGTTGACCTAGAACTCTAAGATTCCCTCTCTACATTCCAGGGCTGATATAAATTAATTCCCTTCTGGTCCTCCCTTCTAACACGTGGTTTCACAGACTGGGGGGGGGGGGGGAACTTGTGACCTCCTGAGCATACTCTACACAGCGAACAGTTAGAGGAGAGAGAGGGTGGAGAGAGAGAGGGGAGAGAGAGAGAAAGAAAGAGGGGGAGAGAGAGGGAGAGAGAAAGAAAGAGAGGGAGAGAGAAAGAAAGAAAGAGAGGGAGAGAGAAAGAAAGAGAGGGAGAGAGAGAGAGAGAGAGGGGGAGAGAGTAATATCTGGGAACATTAGACCAGTGAGACAGTTGTGAACAACTGAGATAAACTAATTCTCAAAATACTTGAACTGACATCTGACATTCTCTGTTACCTGAACTTATTTATGTTTCGAATTCTTTTTTTTTTTCAATTATTCTAAAAAATGTCAAAATGAAAAAAAAGACATTAAAATAAATGATATATGATTTTTACTCAGATCAGTTACACTCCCCCCTCCCCCCTTTTAAAAAAAAACTAACGGCAGCCTGGTTAGGTGAGTGGTTAGGCTCTCGGTCTATTAACCGGGATGTACTGGGTTCAAGTCCCAGCGGTAGCGATTTCTTTTCTGGCACCGCCACACTGAAAAGGCCCCGGTGTCCACCCAGCCTCTTAAAACGGGTACTAGAATCTGGGAAGGTAAATGTGGTCAAGCATGAACAGTGACACACATGAGATTTTCCTGTGTCAAAGCGCCTGGAAATAAGGGACTAACTCCGTATCCCCATTTAACACATACACCCTTCCCACCTGACCCGAGAGAAGACCATCAAAAACTTCAGAATGTTCTACCTGGCCAAAGAACGCGGGACTCGATTGATTTATATTTCTCAAAATCCAGAGACACGTTTTAAACCTCTGCTCACCAAAACTGTACCTATCTGTAAGCTGATGCCTGGGCAGATGGAACAAAAGAGTCAAACATGCGCGTATGTTGTTGTTGTTGGCTGTTGCTCGTTGCTGTTTTGTTGATCGCTGTTGTTGTTGTTCGTTGCTGAAGCTTTTGTTGAGTGTTGTTCGTTCTTGTTCTTCGTTGTTGCTATTGTTGGTTGTTGTTGTTGTTCGTAGTTGCTTCGTTGTTATTGCTATTCGTTGTTGTTGTTCGTAGTTCTTTGTTCCTGTTGATGTTGTTAGTTTTTGTTGTTGTTCGTTGTTGTTGCTCAGTGTTGTTGTTCGTTGGTATTGTTGTTGTTGTTGTTCGTTGGCATTGTTGTTCATTGGTGTTGTTGTTCGTTGTTGCTGCTGTTGCCGTTGTTCGTCATTGTTGTTGTTCGTTGTTGTTGTTCGTGGTTGGTGTTGTTGTTCGTAGTAGCTGTTGTTCGTAGTTGTTCGTTTTTGTTGTTGTTCGTAGTTGTTGGTTGCTGTTGTTGTTGGTTGTTGTCATTGTTCCTAGTTGTTGATAGTGTTGCTGTTGTTGTTCGTAGTAGTTGTTGTTATTCGTAGTTGTTATTCGTTGTTGTTGTTCGTAGTTGTTGGTTGCTGTTGTTGTTCGTAGTTGTTGGCTGTTGTTGTTGTTGTTCGTAGTAGTTGTTGTTATTCGCAGTTGTTGTTTGTTGTTGCTGTCCGTAGTTGTGGTTGTTGTTGTTGCTTCTAGTAGTTGTTGTTATTCGTAGTTGTTTTTCGTTGTTGTTGTTCGTAGTTGATGGTTGCTGTTGTTGTTCGTAGCTGTTCGTAGTAGTTGTTGTTATTTGTATTAGTTGTTGTTATTCGTAGTTGATGGTTGTTGTTGTTGTTGTTGTTCGTAGTAGTTCTTATTCGTAGTTGTTGGTTGCTGTTGTTGTTGTTGTTCGTAGTTGTTGGTTAACGTTTTGTTCGTAGTTGTTGGTTATTGTTGTTCGCAGTTAATCGTTATTGTTGTTGTTCGTAGTTGTTGGTTGCTGTTGTTGTTGTTCGTAGCTGCTGGTTGTTGTTGTTGTTGTTGCTATTCGGAGTTGCTGTTCGTAAAGTGTCTTACTCACCGCCATGATAACCCCTTACCCCTTGGACCCCCAGTTTCGTCTACCACCTGAGAACGCCTGTCACAGTCTCCAGAGACACCTCCAGCGCTTTCCTGTATCTCCATGGTAGATTTTTTTTTCCCCCCTAGAATTTTGTCCGGGGTATCGGCCATCTGACCTACTCCTTTGTGTCTTTCAACTGCCAAGGGATTTTTAACGTGAGCGTCACTGCACACGGATGTTCGGCTCCACCACCTTGGCGACCAGAAGACTGTATTCCCGGAGGATTCACCAGGGAAAAAAAATCCCTATTACTTCTGGCGTGGTTCGAACTCACGACCTTCAACACCTCAGACGAACGTCTAACCTCGAGACCGCGCAAGCTTACCGTGCATGTATGTATGCAAACATAATTACACATATATACGCACATCAACTTCTCCACCTGCTCTCACTTTGCCCCATCAGCGAACGTCGGAGAATGTCAACAAAGAAAATTGTCTCGTTAAACTGATTACTCACTCATAGTTTTTGTCATTTCCCGCGCGCCTGTTTAGAACAGAGACAAGTTCCCGAGACAAAACAAAGTCATTACGAGATGGGTCTACAGACTACTGTGTCCCTTGGCTAAATAAGACAGTTCTGCCCTCTACTCTTCTGCACTCGCGTCTTTTCTTCACTAAAATTAACAGCGTGTATAGCCTTATCAAAATGAAAAAAAAAAGAAAACGCTAAAAAAAATTGATAAAAAATTCATTCATTCATTCATTTGCATGTCCCTTGCGGAACTTTGCCTCCATAACAGCTCTCCTGTAGGCCTCTCGGTTGTGAGCAAGATGCCCTGCTGCTGATGCATCCAATAATAAAAAGCAGGGATGGGAAATATGGACACTTAACAAATCACTTGAGAATAACAGTATTTGAAACAAAATGTCATAGAAAGGCTGTTAGAATAGCATGGATAGAACGAAAATCAAAAAAAGAGATATTGGCGGGATTAGAAGTCGTAGAAAAAAAAACTGGCTTGTAAATATAGCCAGAATGAGAAAGATGAGTTACTTTAGCCACATCAAGAGACACAACAGTTTGGGGAGTGATAGTAGAAGCCATAAGTGCCAGGCAAAAGAGAAGAGGGACGACCTCGCCGTAGGTGGACTCAGGACATCACGGAAAGTCTGAATGTGTCACTGCCAGACGCTGGTCAACTTATGCAGGACAGCACTGCATTCCGGGAAGCTGTGAGAGGGACAACGTTCTGGAAAGGACACGTCACGTGATACACAGAGAGAGAGAGAGAGAGAGAAAGAGAAAAGGACTCATGAGTGACAACGATAACATGAAAATACATCAGATCTTACGGCAAGTTACAGACAGAAATAGCAAATATTGAAAACAGAAACATTACTACATTCTTAAAATCTTTCCAGAATTCTATTACTTGAAATCTTAAAATCAAAAAAAAAAACATTCAGTTGATTCCAGAGCCACGAGACACATGGAACATTCAGCGGCACACAAATAATATTACGTGATGTCAAAGCTCTTTTCCCAGATTGATCTTGAGAGCTCTTTTAGATCCGCCTTGTCAATCAGTGGGAAGATATGGCGCTTATAATTAAGGCTTCGAAAAGTTCTATGTCATTTTTAACTTTTGTACGCCTAGGAGAGGCGCAGGTATAACTTTACGGTGGGTAAAAGTGCTACAGGTATAACTTTACGGTGGGTAAAAGTGCTACAGGTATAACTTTACGGTGGGTAAAAGTGCTACAGGTATAACTTTACGGTGGGTAAAAGTGCTACAGGTATAACTTTACGGTGGGTAAAAGTGCTACAGGTATAACGGAATATTTTTAAAGGTGAAATAAATGTAATACACGCTTTGCAATAAATCACTATCTATGAGAGTCAGGACGAGAGAGTGGACGACACGCGCTTAGATCGAAGGGCGTACGACCTTGACCGAAGCGTCATAGTCCACGTGATTTGGTAGTTGGTTTCGGGAATATTGAAACATTGGCCTGCATCAGATCAGATAGAGGCAATGGCCTAGGCCATGTCTTGTTTCATTGTGCTTATGGAAATTCCTGTGTATTATGGTGATCGTTAGTTATATTCTCCATGTGGTGAAGATTATGTAGACGTGCAGTAAGCTGGATGCAGGGTTCGTGTCATTCCATGTAAGAAGATATTTTGTGTCTGATTTCATTGTAATTTTCCCTGCTGATTGGGTTGGTAACATGTATGCTTTTATATTATGCTTTTTCGTGTAGATTGACCACGTTTTTGCATCGATACAGATGCTGTTGATGTAGGTAATGGCAGCAATTGCTGCGGAGATGAAAGTGCAGTGGCACATATAGCCGTGGTGCATGCCACAGCTAGGGCCCAGTGAGATGAGGGCCCCAGGTACATAGAGTCATTCATTCATTTGCATGTCCCTTGCGGAACTTTGCCTCCCTAACAGCTCTCCTGTAGGCCTCTCGGTTGTGAGCAAGATGGCCTGCTGCTGCTGCGTCCATTTGCAGATCGTCAACGATTTCTTGCAGCCATCTTCGTTTTGGTCTTCCTCTTTTTCTTTTTCCCATTATGTATCCTTCCAATACGGTCTTCTCTAAATTATCATGACGTTTAATGTGTCCAAAATATTTAAGTTTTCTCTCTTTAATCCTCTTTACTAGCCAGCCTTCCTCAATATTAAGCTCTTGTAGTATATATATATTTGTTCTTTTTTGTGTCCACGATATTTGGAGAACTCTTCTGTAGCATTTACATTCAAAGGCATTTATGTGTTTCTCAGCTGTTTTGTTAAGTGTCCATGTCTCACAGGCATATGTTGCGATGGGAAAGATGCATGACCTTAAAAATCTTATTTTTGTAGTTCTGTCTGCTCCTCTCCACAGATTCTTTATTTGTTTTACTTTCTGAAGAGCAATAGACGTCCTCCTTTTAATTTCCCTCATTGTATCTCCATTATTAGTTAGCAGTGATCCAAGATATTAAAAACTCTCCACTTCTTCCAATTTTTCCTTATTGATATATATATTTCAGCTGCTTTGTTTGTTTTGTCAGTTGTCATCAATTTAGTTTTCTTCGCGTTAAGATAGAGGTTCTGCTCTTCGCTGTTCTTACGGACTGACATAATTAGTTTTTCCATTCCTTTTTGTTTTGTGGATAGTAACATTGTGTCATCAGCATATCTAATCTCTGGTATTTCATAACCTCCAATTGTTATGGCATCGTAATATTCTTTGTCTACATCTTCTCTAACATTCCTCATTATATTTTCAGTATAAAAGTTAAATAAGTAAGGTGACAATATGCACCCCTGACGGACCCCTTGTTTTATGTCAAACCAAGTTGTTGTTTCACCGTTTATTCTTACTGCTGCTTGTTGGTCTAAATACAGCTGTGATGTTAATTGTATCAAATGTGTTGGAAATCCCATTTTTTCCATTATTTCCCAAAGTTTCTGGTGTTGTACACAATCAAATGCCTTTGAGTAGTCTATAAAGGATAAATATAGATTAAAATTAAACTCTCTGATTTTGTTACTCTCGTAGAGTAACAATGTAAATATTGCAGACCTGAGAAGTTTCATTATTAACTGATATTATGCTTGACTTAATTTGCATTTTCATTGTTTTGCCTTTATTGGTGAATAATTCCTTAATGTCATGTTGACTGTCAGTGCCCAGTTGTTTGTGGTTGTTGGGTTCACTGTGAGATTAAAATTGTTGTATTGTTGAATTCAGACTTGGTGATTTGTACTGCACGTCAGTGTATTGCTGTGTTGATGGAATGCTTGTGGGTGTAGGCACAGTTAGCATACAAGATACCAAGGAGGGGAGAACCTGGGTTGGCGGTCATGATGGGGGAGCCAGACTGGCCTCGAGTACGGTAGTACACTGCCAAGGATTGTTGGCCTTTAACCATCTTGAGAAAACATTCCTCCCATTAATTATAAATGTAAACTTTCACCAAACAAGTTTTACAAGAGACTGGGTGTATTACGTTGAACTAACCCTGTTCTATGGATGCGAAGCCTGGACGGTTGATAAAGAGATTAAAGGCTGGAATCAGCTGAAGTGTGGTTCTTAAGAAGAATGCTGAAGGTGCCATGCCATGGACAGCGAGAAAATCGAACGAGGAAGATTCGAAAGAGGCACAAGAAACAAGGAAAATTATAACGAAGATGAGAAAACGACAATCTAGATTTGTGCGGCCATGTTTGGAGGAGAGGCGGGCTAGAGCACAACAGGACAGAGGTAGACAGAGAGAGAAGATTTTGTTGGTTTGGCATCTAGACACGGGAAATGCTCAGTGACAAGCCTGTTTAGATGCTCAAGGGATCGAGGGTTGTGGAAGGACATGGTATCCTACGCCTGTGGGCAGAGACGGAGAGAAAAAGAGAGAGAGAGAGATAAATGAAATGAACATGAAGGTCTGTCCATATTTTTGTTGTCTCTATGGAACTTTCGAGTAGGATGTTCTTTGCAGTCGATGCAGTGAAGACGTTGAATCACAAGGATCGTGTGGGATGGAGAGAGAGAGAGAGAAAGTTAAGGTAATTTTTCAGATCCTAGATGGAGCTGAAGAGCTAGAAAAGTGCAATGCCTCTATAGCAAACTCCACTACCACAGGGACTATGGTGATCCCTGTCCCATTAGCCAGGCCAGGCTTGTTTCTGGGGGTGCCAACGGAGAGGCAGGGCAGGGTCTTGTTCAGTTATGATTCTCCAACCTTGCCTAGCTAACAGAGCGGGGGGAGGGGGGTCGCTAAGGAAATATTGCACACCCGCTGGTTTTTTTTTTTTTAGCTGTATTCAGGGACTGGTGAAGTATCTTCCGTAAGCCCGATCCCAAGCCAACATGATGTTGTGCCTCAACATCTTCACAGCATCGGCTGCAAGGAGCACAAGCCCGCAGTTCGAGTGAGATAGAAGGTAAGACAAGACAAGCCAAGGCAAACAACTTGTCGAGATGAAAAGAGTTTCCATATTTGTCTCTGGCTGACTGGCCATAATAACGAAACTTTCACTCTAACACGGTTGTTTAAGTAACAATTTTTGGTAAACAGATGCTTAAAGTAAACAGATGCTTAAAGTAAACAGATGCTTAAAGTAAACAGTTTTTTTTCCTACACACATGTAAAAAAGTTGTTCGCAAATTTGTCGCTTGTTTGTCAAATTTTAAACACAGAGTGACAACAGAACAATTTGTTCGTCCAAGAAATCCCTGATAAAGGGGGAGAAAAGAGTTAATAAAAATATGGTAAAAGGGTTAATGACTTAAAATAGAGGGAAGAAGAGCCAGGGGAAGACCAAGAGAGATGATACTGGACAGTCTGACGAGATGGTGTGAGAGGAGATCACCAACTGAGCTGATGGCCTGCATGAAGGATCGTGTACTCTGGAGAAGCATAAAAGCCAACGCCAGTCGGCACGGAACATGATGATGATGATGATGACTTGAAATAATGTTCCATTTATGGTAAGTGCCAACAAAAGTGAGAAGAACAGCCAAGATAATGACAGATGTTTATTGTGACACTGGACAGGCAGCCCTCGTTCTGTGAAGGAATACTTGTCTGTAAAATAACCATACAAGTATATCTTGCATAGCATAGCATGTGAGTATATGCTCTCTCTCTCTGTCGTATGTGCTCTCTCTCTTTGAGTATATGCTCTCTCTCTCTCTCTCTCTTTGAGTATATGCTCTCTCTCTCTTTTTGAATATATGCTCTCTCTCTTTGAGTATATGCTCTCTCTCTCTTTGAGTATATGTTCTCTCTCTTGTATGTGCTCTCTCTCTTTGAGTATATGCTCTCTCTCTCTTTGAGTATATGCTCTCTTTCTCTCTTGTATGTGCTCTCTCTCTCTTTGAGTATATCCTCTCTCTCGTATGTACTCTCTCTCTTTGAGTATATGCTCTCTCTCTATCTCTCTCTCTTTGAGTATTGCTCTCTCTCTATCTCTTTGAGTATATGCTCTCTCTCTATCTCTTTGAGTATATGCTCTCTCTCTCTATCTCTATCTCTTTGTGTATATGCTCTCTCTCTTTGAGTATATGCTCTCTCTCTCTCTTTGAGTATATGCTCTCTCTCTATCTCGCTCTCTCTCTTTGAGTATATGCTTTCTCTCTCTCTCTCTCTTTCTATCTCTCTCTCTCTCTCTCTCTCGACGGCAGATGCTTATTTTGAATGACAGGACAGAAAAGACCTTCATGTCACACGTCAAGGCGCACTCTTCAACGTCAGAAATGGAATAAAATGACGTGAAACAGAACTTTCATTCCAGTACATTCACGACGAAATATCCTCGTAAAATACAGACATAACAACCGCCCGTAACTGTACTACTTCTCGGTTGATAAGCTTTGAATTTAGTCAGTTGTAGGGGGGGGGGGGGGGGCATCTTCTTTTTCTTTCATAAATTACAAAGATCCCGCTCTCTGTTTAAATCTACAGATAAAAGCCTTTAGGTTACAGAGAAGTACAGTTATCATGAGCAGAGGTTAAATATGCCTCAAACTTTCAGTAGTACTATCACTTCATGACGGCCTGGTCAGCCGAGTGCTTAGGCACTCGGTTTAATAATCCGGTGGTGCCGGGTTCAAGTCCCGGCAGTGGGACTTTTTTTTCTGGTACACACCAAAAAGACCCCGGGGTCCACCCAGCCTCTAAAAATGGGTACCAGAGAAATCTGGGAAGGTAAAAGCGGCCAGGGGCGTGATACTGACCACATCAGACTTTCATGTGCCGATGGTCTTGGAAAACACGGGCCTAACAACGTATCCCTCAATATGCCTTAATGCCATGGGAACGGGGAATTTTTATCTTTTTACCTTTATCACTTCACTGTGACTTTTTCTTAGCTGGTAGAGCATTCTGAGATTTTTAAAAAAAATTTCCTTCTATGAGAAAAGAATGGGTAATTTTAAGAATTTAATCTTGTAGTGTCTTCAGCCGGTGAGAATGTTTCCCCCCTTAGTTTGTAAAGCATCACTGGTGGGAGAGATGCCAAAGAGCAAGACCAGTAGAGAACTTAAAACTGCCTTAGTTAATTTCGTGTTTAAAAATAAATTAAATATATATTAAGTAATAATAATAAAAGCTAGACAAGTTTTGATTGCAGCCAACCATATCTCAGTCAGTCATTTGTATGTCCCTTGTGGAACTTTGCCTCCATAACAGCTCTCCTGTCGGCCTTTCTCGGTTGTAAGCAAGATGCCCCGCTGCTGATGCATCCATTTGCGGATTATCAACGATGTCTTGCAGCCATCTTCGCCTTGGTCTTCCTCTCTTTTTTTCCCATTATGTGCCCTTCCAAGACGATCTTCTCTAGATTATCATGACGTTTAACGGGTCCAAAATATTTAATTTTTCTCTGTTTAATCCTCTTTACTAGCCAGCCTTCTTCAATATTAAGTTCTTGTAGTACGGATATATTTGTTATCAAGCATATCTGGAGGTCCAATAAAGATAATCCAGAAAACCAAATGCAACACACGCACAAACAATGCTTAGGTCTCTCCCTGTGGGAGTGGATATTCGAAGAAAACACAAAGAACGCCACATACACATGATACCTTCGGAAACAACTGTCCACATAAGATAAAAGGATCGTTACAGGCACATACCATTAGCAATGCCCTCCTATCAAGAGCGACAATCGTTACATCATCGTCGACATTGACTGACAGGAGGACCAAAACAGACATGGGGACGATCAAAAGAGACATGGGAAGGACCAAAAGAGATATGGGGGCGATCAAAAGAGACATGGGGGCGACCAAAACAGACATGGGGACGATCACAAGAGACACGGGGGTGACCAAAACAGACATGGGGACGATCAAAAGAGACATGGGGGCGACCAAAACAGACATGGGGACGATCAAAAGAGATATGGGGGCACGACCAAAAGAGATATGGGAACGATCAAAAGAGACATGGGGGCGACCAAAACAGACATGGCGACGATCAAAAGAGACATGGGAGCACGACCAAAAGAGGCATGGGGATGATCAAAAGAGACATGAAGGCGACCAAAACAGACATGGGGACGATCAAAACAGACATAGGGACGATCAAAACAGACATGGGGGCGACCAAAAGTGACATGGGGGCAACTGAAAGAGACATAGGAACGACTAAAAGAGGCATGTGGAAGTAAAGCAGTGAGAATGCAGGCAAACATGGGACTGACATGGGAGACAGCCAATGACACAGCGAAGGTACAAACAGAAATCAAAGTTTGTTTTTGTTTTGCTACAGTCATCGTCGAGTGTCTTGAGCACTGAAGGGACGAATGAATGAATGAATGAATGAATGAATGATCTTTATTTTTAAAGGTTAAAGAATTGGGATGCAGGCCCGTCTTACATTCTGCCCTTCATCACTGCATCTTTCATTCTTCCCACACGCAAGATTTAATACAAGTATACAAATTACATTAGGAAAACACATATCAAAAGAGTGTAAGATTAAACTATTACATTCACAGTATCAGAAAAGAAGTAATTAACCTAATAAAATAGAGCAGGTGCGCACACCCACGCACATGCGCACGCACACATACAGGCATATATATAACAAAATACATTTTCAGTACATTATTCTAACATATATTCTTTTAACATTCATTAAAATAACTTCTAACAAGATCTAACAAGTTACTTTTAGAACTATGTCCTTTTAGAACTTGATGGCTGGCGAGCTATGGGGTGAGAGACTACTGGTTATTCTATGGAGGCATATAGTTACAAGCAAGTAAATACTGAAAAGGTTTTTGAGTTAAAAAATGAAGTTGAGAGAAAGAGGGGGAGAGAGAGGGAGAGAGAGGGAAGGAAAGGGAGAGAGAAGGAGAGAGAGGGAGGGAAGGAGAGGGAGAGAAAGGGAGAGACAGGGAGATACAGGGAAGGAGAGAGAGGGAGAGACAGGGAAGGAGAGAGAGGGAGAGACAGGGAAGGAGAGGGAGAAAGAGGAAAGGAGAGGGAGAGAGAAGGAAGGGGAGGGAGAGATAGAGAGAGAGGAAAGGAAAGGGAGAGAGCGGGAGAGAGAGGCAGGGAAAGAGAGGGAGAGAGAGGGAAGGAAAGGGAGAGACAGGGAAGGAAAGAGAGGGAGAGAGAGGGAAGGAGAGACAGGGAAGGAGAGAGAGAGAGGAAAGGAGAGGGAGAGAGAAGGAAGGGAAGGAGAGAGAGGGAAGGAGAAGGAGAGAGAGGGAGAGAGAAGGAAGGAGAGGGAAGGAGAAAGAGAGGGAGAGAGAAGGAGAGGGGAGGAGAGGGAGAGAGAGGGAAGGATAAGGAGAGAGAGGGAAGGAGAGGGAGATAGAGAAGGAGATGGAAGGAGAGGGAGAGAGAAGGAAGGAGAGGGAGAGAGAGGGAGAGAGAAGGAAGGAGAGGGAGAGAGAGGGAAGGAGAGGGAGAAAGAAGGAAAGAGAGGGAGAGAGAGGGAAGGAGAGGGAGAGGGAAGGAAGGAAAAGGAGAGAAAGGGAAGAACAGGGAGAGAGAGAGAGAGGAAGAGAGAAGGAAGGAGAGGGAGAGAGAAGGAAGGAGAGGAACAGAGGGAGGGAGAGTATAAATTAATAAAATTTCCTCTGGTATTTGCATTCTATGTGGGAGTGCGGTGCTAATGTTTGATAATTCTAGGCCACGGCATTATGAGATACAGAAGCAAGCTCCGGGATACCAATTTCAAGAGAGAATTTCCACCCCAGTGCCCATCTGTCGAAAAAGGTCCCCCTCCCCATAATGAAGAATTAAACCCGGGATGAGTGCACTAACCTGTAAAAATCGAACGCGGAGGTTTCAAGGTCTAATTTGATTGGTCGATTTATTTCCTCCCCGTATCATGAGGCAATACCTCCCTGAATATTGTGTTAGAGAACGATAACCGGGCAGGACCATCATTTTATTCTTCTTCTTCTTTTATCTGAAAGATGATTAGGCAGGACCATCATTTTCTCCTTCTGCTCCTTTTTTTTTCTTCTCCATCTCAAAACTGACTGACACTAAGCAAGTTTATCATTTTTTTCTTTATCTAAAAACCGAATGGCACAAGCAAGATTATCATTTTATTTTTCCTATCCTTCTTTTTCTACTTCTTCTTCTTCTTTTATCTGAAAGATGATTAAGCAGGACCATCATTTACTTCTTCTTCTTCTTCTATCTGAAAGATGATTAGGCAGGACCATCATTTTCTTCTTCTTCTTCTTCTTCTTCTTCTTCTATCTGAAAGATGATTAGGCAGGACCATCATTTTCTTCTTCTTCTTCTTCTATCTGAAAGATGATTAGGCACGACCATCATTTTATTCATCTTCTTCTTCTTCTTCTTCTTCTAACTGAAAGATGATTAGGCACGACCATCATTTTCTTCTTCTTCTTCTTCTTCTTCTTCGTCTATCTGAAAGATGATTAGGCTCGACCATCATTTTATTTTTCTTCTTCTTCTTCTTCCTTTATCTGAAAGATGATTAGGCAGGACCATCATTTTCTCCTTCTGTTCCTTCTTTTTCTTCTTCTCCATCTAAAAACTGACTGATACTAAGCAAGTTTATCATTTTTTTCTTTATCTAAAAACCGAATGGCACAAGCAAGATTATCATTTTATTCTTCTTATCCTCCTCCTCCTCCTCCTCCTCCTTCTTCTTCTTCTTCTTCTTCTCCTTTCTCTTCTTCTTCTTCATATCATTCTTCTTCTTCCTATCATTCTTCTTCTTCTTCCTATCCTTCTTCTTCTTCGTCCTATCCTTCTTCTTATCCTTTCTCTTCTTCTTCTTCATATCATTCTTCTTCTTCCTATCCTTCTTCTTCTTCGTCATATCCTTCTTCTACTTCTTATCCTTTCTCTTCTTCTTCTTCCTATCATTCTTCTTCCTCATATCCTTCTTCTTCCTATCCTTCTTCTTCATCTTCCTCTTCTTCCTCTTCTTCATCTTCTTCTTCTTATCATTCTTCTTCTTCTTCTTCATCTTCTTCTTCCTATCATTCATCTTCTTCTTCTGAGAACTGACTAGCACCAAGCAAGACCATCATACTTTTCTATTTGATATGAAAACCGACTGACACAACAATCAGGTGGACGAGACACAAATGATCACCCCACACTTTACCAAGACGCCTCGCGTGGAAACACGCCTGGAAGGTATCGGCCTGGCTCGTTTTGCAGAGCCCAGGAAATTCCTAGGTGTCATAACACCGTGTCAGACTTAAGGAAGCCCAGTTCTAGCCCCAGGTATTTCAAAGCAAGAATAAAAGAAATCAATAAAATAATTAATATCAATATAATGAAAAAAGCCACAATTAGGCAAGCGAGTAAAGTTATTTTTTTTAATAAAATTATTAATAAAGTTATTAAATTGCTATTAAATTTCATTCAATTTCTCGTCCTGAACACTTCCAAAAGTTACAATTCACCGAACATAGGAAATTTTCTCTGGTCGAATGTAAACCAAGAAATGGAATTCATAATCACCTGTCAAGTACAGTTCTCTGGGCCTTGTCTTGAGATAGAGATGTGGAGGATAGTTGGACAACTCTACTGTCCTATACTTTGCTCATTTTATGAACAACTCTACTCTCTTATCCCTTGTTCAATTTATGAACTACTCTACTCTCCTATCCCTTGCTTAGTTTATGAACCACTCTACTCTCCTATCCCTTGCTCATTTTATGAACAGCTCTACTCTCCTATCCCTTGTTCAGTTTTTAAACCACTCTACTCTCCTATCCCTTGCTCAGTTTTTTAACCACTCTACTCTCCTATCCCTTGCTCAGTTTTTGAACCACTCTCCTATCAGTTTGATTGTAATTAATTTTTGAGACTGAAATGTGTTCATCATACGTTTTACAGTCTTTGCATGCTGGAACATCTCGTAGAATGATTGGCGTCAAAACCCTCTACGACAGTGGTTCTCAGTAAACAGAAGTCCACGGACCCCATGTTTCAAAATCCAGACCATGCACCTCCATACTTTGAAAAGATTTCATATTTGTGTGGTAGCTACATGCTTCAAATGCAAAATATTTTTTTTCCTCAGAAAAAAAGAGGGGGGGGGGGGGGGGTAGAATGTAATAAGTTAAAAACTATTCAACACAAAAAGATAAAACAGAGTAAAAACTTGGTGAATTTTCAACATGACAATAATGCAGTTAGGAAGAGAGAGAGAGAGAGAGAGAGAGAGAGAGAGAGGAGAGAGAGAGAGGAGAGAGCAATTAACATTCCTTTTTGTTCTGACGAATGAACAGAATATGAAATATGTGGCATCTAACCAACCTGGTTATGGTGAGAGAAATCATGCCTCTTTTTATTCTGGACAATCGCTTCCACGTCTGGTTCAGTATTTCCTCATCTGGTTCAGTATTTCCTATTTATTAAATGTGAAAGAAGCCCTTTTCCCCACACAACATTCGCCGGAATATTGGTTGTTAAACATTTCACAGAGAAAATTGAAAAAAGGGAACTTGAGTTTTTGTCACGGATCCCTTCGGTAGGGCCCGGGGACCCATGGGCGTCAGCGGAGCCCTAATTAGGAACCACTGCTCTAAGGGATTGAGAAGCTCGCCGAGAATAGAGACACATGGCGAGACACATGGCGAGACATGTGTGACGCATGACGCCATGGACAGAATGTCAAATGTCAGGTACTGTAGAATATGTAGGTAACAGGTTATATGGAATTGTTTCCACTTCATATTTGATGTCATTTTTTAAAAATTTCTTTTCAAAATGCTAGCAGACTGAAGTTGAATCACTGGGTTTCGAATGAAAGTTGCGAGATGAAGGACATAATTTGTATATACCCAAGAATGTTCATATGCCCAATGCTTCACCCTATAAGAACAAAAAAATAAAGTCTGTTCGTTTCCCGACTTTTTTTTTTTTGGTGTTTAATTTAAACGAAATAATCGTCTGAAATGCTAATGACAATAATAATAATAATAATAATAATAATAATAATAATCGGTAGATATGTTTAAGTAATTTAACAAACAAACAGAAAAAAAAAGATTGTCCACCATGTATATAAGTGATTGTGTAGAGAAGGACATGTTTTCCTGTAAAATATCATTATTTTATTTAAGTCGACATGGTAACCCCAGGATGATTTGGTGAAAGAAAATCAAATAAGTTATTTTTATATCACCCCCCCCCCCCCACGACCTCCTTTCCCAACACCAAAGTTTTAAAAAAAAGTGTACATGGCCTTTCAAGGGCGCAAGAGCTTCTCGCAGGACTGCATGGTCTGTCACTAAGCTATGGGCGAGATGAAGTTCAGACGTGAGAGAGAAATGACGTAGGACATAGAGAGAGACTCTGAAGGAAGATCACTATATAAAGTCAAAGGGAGGCTGTGACCTGTTGGAGCTGGAGGTCCTGTTACTTCTCCAACAGATTTGAGAGCTGTAGTATCCTGTACTTTCTATATTAGATGGGGCCTGTGGTATCTGGTACTTCCTATATTAGACGGGGCCTGAGGTATCTGGTACTTTCTATATTAGATGTACCTTGTGATATATGGTATTCCTATACTAGATGTGGCCTGTGATATCTGGTATTTTCTATATTAGATGTGCCCTTTGATATCTGGTATTTTCTATATTAGATGTGGCCTGTGATATCTTGTATTTTCTCTATTAGATGTGCCCTGTGGTATCTGGTATTTTCTATATTAGATGTGCCCTTTAACATCTGGTATTTTCTATATTAGATGTGAGTTGTGACACGTAATACTTACTATATAAGATTTTTGTGCACCGACACTTAGTATGTTATATAAAAGATTCTAGCTGTGACATTCATTCCTTTTTACATAAGATTTGTAAGATGTGATAGTTGTTAGGAAAGTATCTAGAAATACATAAAAATTCCAAAATATAACATTTGATATTTTCAATATAAAAATTGTTTG
Organism: Achatina immaculata; assembly: GCA_009760885.1. Classification (NCBI taxonomy): domain Eukaryota; kingdom Metazoa; phylum Mollusca; class Gastropoda; order Stylommatophora; family Achatinidae; genus Lissachatina; species Lissachatina immaculata. Next base: position 39,689,071 of record CM019694.1, read on the forward strand.
GCACTTTTTGCATAAGATGTCGGTTGTGACATTCAATATTTTGTACATAAGATTTGTAAAATATGACATCTGATATTTTCCACATAAGACTTGTCAGATATGATATTTGGTACTTTAGCATTTGTAAGATATGATGAAATAATGCAAATTCCCATCAATCAAAATGGAAAAATACACATAGAAGGGACAGATATTGAAGAAGTCAATCAATTTGCATACCTTGGCAGCTACATAGACCAGGATGGTGACACTAGAAAGGAAGTTAGGATCAGAATTGCAAAAGCAGCATCAATCTTCAAGAATCTTGAGAACATATGGAATTCAAAAGTTATAAGCACAAAAACCAAGTTAAGACTATTCAATTCAAATGTAATATCCACCCTCATTTATGCATGCGAAAGCTGGAAAACAACTAAAGAAATAGAAAAGAAATTAGACTCTTTTGAAAACAAATGCCTAAGGAAAGTACTCGGCATCAAGTGGAATGAATTCAAGAACAATGCAGAGATAAGACAGATGACTGAACAACAACCAGTCTCACGGGTGATCAGGAAAAGGAGATGGACATATGTTGGCCACTTGATGAGAAGAAATGAGCAGAGAATCCCAAAACAAGCTATCAAGTGGAACACAACAGGCCGAAGAAAAAGGGGCAGACCGCGTGAAACTCTGAAGAGAACATTATTAAGAGAGGCCAAGTTAACAGGCATAAAATCCTTTGTTGAGGTTGAAAGACTCGCCGAAGACAGGAAAAATTGGCGAACTACTTTGCGAGCCCTATGTGACGTCTAACGGCACGGGAAGGATATAAGATATAAGATATATAAGAAGATATGATGTCTGGTATTTTCTAAATAAGATTTGTATGATATTTGCTACTTTCTATATAAGATGTGACATTCAGTACTTTCTACCATAAGATTTGCAAGATGTTACATTTGGCACTTTCTACATTGGTTTTGTGCGATCTGACATTTACTACTTTCTGTACCAAATGCCAGCTGTAACACTCAGTACCTTCTACATAAAATCTAAGTGGAAACATAGTCGCTATTTTATAACATTTATAATTAGTTCAGAATTCCAATTTTCCAAATGATTTTTCTTGAGTTCTTATTAAAGAAGTTACACAAGATCCGACAATTAAGTAATGAGACTGATTTTATCGTGGCCAAGACAAAAAAGTCATCTATGAAGCAAAGCATGAAATCAAAAGAGGCAACCTTCATCTATGATCTGACAACTTTTCATCGCCGCCAGATAAGCAGGCGACAAACAAGCCGCCATTTTGTTGACCTAGTTAGAGGTACATTGTCACGTAATCAGCATGGAGCAAAAAGCTAACATTAAATTCTATTTAAAACTCTGAAAAAGTGCCATTGAGACAGCTGAATTAAAGCGACAAGTTTATGGGGATAATTGTTTATCTCGTGCACAGATATTCAGGTGGTATTCACGATTCAAAGGTAGTGTGGAAACGATTACAAATGCAAATATACATGGACGCCCAATTTCTGTTCGTAACGAGGAACTCATTGCAAAAGTCAGAGAACGGATATAAGAAGATGAGGATGATGGCAGATGAATTTGGTGTTAACCAAGAGACCATTTGTAAAATTTTAGTGGAAGGTTTTAGCAAGAAAAACGTTCCTTGCCGGTTTGTACCACATTCATTGTCTGATGACCAAAAACATCAGCGTGTTGAGTACGCAAAAAACATCATCAAAACATGTCGAATTAATAAACATTTCTTAAATTTGATTGTTGCAGAGGACGAAACATGGATTTTCCCCTATGATCCCACAACTAAACGCCAAAGTGCTCAGTGGGAGGCATCATCATCACCAAACGGCAAAAAAAATTCGTCTTCAAAAGTCGAAAGTGAAAACAATGTTGGTGTGCTTCTATGACAGCAACGGAGTTATTGACAAATAATTTTATTCTAGAGGGACAGACTGTCACTGCCAAAGGTTATTTAAGTACGAGGGGAAGTCACTAAGTAACTCGCAAATTGAAATATTTTATCAGTGGCAGTTATCAGGTAGTATTTAAATATATTCTTAGATACCATCATCATTCAGCCGTATAATAGTTGTATATAGGAGGCCCTGGGAGGCCCGTGCGCATGCGCAGAGCAATAACAAAATGGCTACCCAATTGTTAGTGTGTACCAAAGAAGAACAGAGAAGTGTAGTGCGATTTTTGTGGGCTAAAGGACATTCAGTTAAAGACAATCGTAAGGAAATGATTACAGTTTATGCTGAAAAGTGTTTATCACGTAAAACGGTCTATAACTGGGTAAAAGAATTTTCTCAGGGACGCACCGAAATTGTTGCCAAAGTCCGACTTCGCCGTCCTGTTTAGACTGCAACAGAAGCGACCGTCCAGCGTATGAATGAGATTATCAGAGCTGACAGACGAGTAACGATAGACAGTGTAGCAAGTGCAATCGGATGTTCACACGGCCTAGCCTACAGAATAATGCATGAGCAATTGAATTTTCGGAAAGTTTGCTCACGTTGGGTACCCAGAGATACGAATGATGAACACAAAATGAACCAATTTGGTTTGTCATTGCGGCATCTCTGTCATTATGCATATGAAGGTGCTCCAAAGGATTGTTACTGGAGACGAATCTTGGGTGCACCACTACCAAACCGAATCAAAACGTGACTCAATGAAATGGAAACACCCGTCATCGCCATACGCAAAAAAATTCAGGATTACGCCTTCTGCGGGGAAGGTTATGCTGACAGTGTTCTGGGATTATCAAGGAGTGTTGTTAACCAAGTTCCAGAAGTATGGTGACAGTGTGAATTCTGTATCGTACTGTGAAGTTATGTCGGTGCTACGGGATGCAATTCGAAGAAAACTTCCTGGTCTGCTGACTAGAGGTGTGCTTCTCCTTCATGACAATGCCAGACCACATACGGGTCGGTTAACCTAAGAGAAAATTAGCCAGTTGGGTTGGAAAGTTCTTGAACATCCACCCTATAGTCCTGACTTAGCTCCAAGTGATTTTCACCTGTTTGGTCCATTGAAAAACCACCTTGGCGAGAGAAGATTCTCGAGTGACGAAGAGGTGGAAACAGAAGTAAAAAAAAAAAAATGGTTCAGAAATCGGACTGAAGATTTTTACGCCATGGCTATTGCATCACAAATTACACGATGGGACAAATGTATCAATGTTGGTGGCCATTACGTTGAGAAATAGGAGAATAATGTAGGTTCAAAAATTTAAAGTTTTCAAATTACTGTCGCATTCAGTTTTTTTGTTTTTTTTTATAACAGGCATTTGCGAGTTACTTAGTGACTTTCCCACGTATTTTGAAACGCCTATTGAAAAGGATTCTCCGAGACCCCCCCCCCCTTTTCCCGAGTATTCAACACCTGTCACTTTTTTCCCTTCTACATGATAATGCTCCGGCTCACCGGGCGGTAGTTTGGTCCAAAAACAAGTGTGTGTGTTCTCAACAACCCACCCTATTCCCCAGATTTGTCTCCCTGAGATTATTTTCTATTCCCAAAATTAAAGTTACCATTAAAGGGACGCTTCTTTGACGATACTGATAACATCCAAATTGCCGTAACATCGAGTTTGATTGCAGAGGTCGTTCCAATGTTTGTTAGATCGTGCCACTCGCTGTATCAGTGCACAAGGGGGATTACTTTGAATAAAACACAGGTTATATCTTCAACAGTTGTTTATTTTATTTTTTTTATGTAATTAGTCTCATTATTTAATTGTTGGATCTTGTATATATTCAAAATCTGTACGTGAAATATAAGATCTGATTAAACTTACACTGAGTTATATTATCATGAAATCCTCGTAACCTAAAGTCAGTAATTGAAAATCATTTGTAAGGTTGATTTCTGGACTATTTAGATTTTAAGATCTAAATGGTTTTAATCACGCACATTCTCTAACTTCTTCTTCTTCTTCTTCTTCTTCTTCTTCTCTTATTATTATTATTGTAATTATTATACTTCTCCTTATTATTATACTTTCTCTATTTATTATTATTATTATTATTATTGTTAGTAGACTTCTATTAATTATTATTACTGCTGTTATACATCAACATCATCATCATCAATATCATCTTTTTCTTCTTCTGCCCATTCTTATTATAATTATTGTTATTATTATCTTTATTATTATACTGCTTCTTTAACCTGCTAATTCTTTGCGTTTTTTTTCTTTTTTCTTCTTCTTGTTCGAAATTGTTTTTCCTCGTTCTGTCTATCCTCGCGCTCTCATTCTTCTTCTTCTTCATCTTCTACACCTCATCCTCGAACTTATCATGATCTTTTTTTCCAACCTTTATCTGCTGTGAAATCTCGTATTGAAAGTTGACCACACTACTATATTGTGACACCTCATGCTGGAAGTTGATCACAGCACTCTATTGTGACATTTCATGCTGTAAGTTGATCACAGCACTCTATTGTGAAACCTTATGCTGTAAGTTGATCACATCACTCTATTGTGAAACCTTATGCTGTAAGTTGATCACACTGTTCCATTGTGACACCTCATGCTGGAAGTTGATCACACTGTTCCATTGTGACACCTCATGCTGGAAGTTGAAACACTACTCTATTGTGACAACTCATGCTGGAAGTTGATCACACTACTCTATTGTGACACCTCATGCTGGAAGTTGATACACTACTCCATTGTGACACCTCATGCTGGAAGTTGATACACTACTCCATTGTGACACCTCATGCTGGAAGTTGATACACTACTCTATTGTGACACCTCATGCTGGAAGTTGATCACACTACTCCACTGTGACATCTCATGCTGGAAGTTGATCACACTACTCTATTGTGACACCTGATGCTGGAAATTGATACACTACTCCATTGTGACACCCCATGCTGGAAGCTGATCACACTACTCTATTGTGACGCCTCATGCTGTGAGTTGATCACATCACCCTCTTGTGTGCTCCGGCAGGTCAAATGAAAGAAGAGTTCTAAAGTGACTGTGACATGACAAGTGTTACGCCTTATCGATGCCCTTGACCTCGCAGATGGTGTGACGTATTTTCCTAAGTTTCCTTTTAAGGGGGAGGGCTCCTTGTAGCAATTGTTCCAGGTGCATGTATGTTAGTTGGGCCTTTCTTTCGCTTTATGAGACCACATATGTACCACATTCTGTAGTTTCCTATGTCCTGAGGAAAATTTTAACACAAGCCCCATCCTGCTAGTTCATATCAATCCAATGGAGGGCAGTGTTTTCTGTCTTCTGTTTACTCGCATGCTTTGCTATAATTAATGAGTACGCGTGTGTCCCTTCGTGCATCTTTTGTTTATGGCCGTAGATATCTACACTGCCGATCGCTTTCCTTATCTTGTGGGATCTCTGATGTTTGTAATCATTTTCGTTTTCTCTTTGTCGTTTGTTTTTTTTTTTTCTTCAAATGGTTCAGATGTTTTTTTTTTCCTTTGCTTCTCATCCATTTCAACTTTCCAGTCATTTTCAGGTTCTCTATTTTCCGTACTACCATGACACATAACTTTTGTCTTCTCATGAAATATAATCTTTGTCTTCTCATGAAATATAACTTTTGTCTTCTCATGACACATAACTTTTGTCTTCTCATGAAATATAATCTTTGTCTTCTCATGACACATAACTTTTGTCTTCTCGTGACACATAACTTTTGTCTTCTTATGACATATAAAATTTGTCTTTCATGACACATAAATTTTTATCTTTTCATGACATGTAAATGTTATTTCTTCATGACAGGTAAGTTTTATCTTCTCATGACACGTACGTTTTATCTTTTCATGAGATGTAAATTTTATCTTTTCATCAGAAGTAATTTGTATCTTGTCATGACATGTAAATTGTATCTCCTCATATCATTTCCAAAGGACTTTTATTGTAACTGGGGTGGGGGGGGGTAGATGAAGACGCTGTCGGTTTTTACAATCAGTGGACGTCCTAACCTCAAGCCTAGCGAACCACAGCTGGCCAAGACCCTGTCCCACCTCTCCGTTGGTTTCCCCAGCAACAGACCTGGTCTGACTAATGGGGCCAGGGATCCCCCCCCCCCCGCCATAAGTCCTCGTGGTGGTGGACTCTGCTAAAGAAGTACTGCACGCCCACTGCTTGTTTAGCCGCACTCGGGGGACTAAAAGAAAGTAGCTGCCAAGACCCGCTCCCAATCCGACACGATGCTGTGTCTCAACATCTTCAACGCATCGGCTGCAAAAAAAAGGACATCAGCTCGCAGTTTAGAGAAAGATTGAAGACGAGGAAGATCAGTTTAACTAGTGGGAAATTTTCTGCTGCATGGCATCATGTGTTTCTTCTGGAGGACTGGGGTGTACACCTGTTCATGGCAGTTAGTCTTCCACCATCTCCAACCAACCCACCACCACCACCCCCCCCCCTTTCCCCAACTCTCAAGTATGTCTGATGCCTCTACTTTCTTGGGTTTAAGAAGGCATAATGCTATTAACAGCAGAACATTTCTCTCAGGAATTGGATCAGCCATTGCTTCCATGCAAAAAAAAAACTAATGCTATCTTCACGCCATGTATCCCACAACCGCCAAGAAAAAAAGAAAAGAAAAGGAAAGGAAAGAGTAGGAAAGACACGGGAAGGAAAGAAATCAGAGGAAAAGAGAAGAAAAGAAAAGAAAAGAAACAAAAAAAAAGAAGAGAAGTAAAGAAAAGGGAGGGAAAAAGAAAAGAAATAAAATGAAAGGAGGAAAAAAAGAGAAGGAAAGAGAAGAAAAGAAAAAAAAGAAAGAAAAGAAAAAAAAGGTAAAAACAAGAAAAGAATGAGGAAAAGAAAAGAAAAGAGAACAAAGATGAGACAAGACAAGAAAAAAAGACAGATAAGAAAATAAAAAAGGAAAGAACGGAAAATAGAAGAATAGAAAAGAAAAAAGTAAAGATAAGAAAAGAAAACAGAAGAAAACAGAAAAGAAAAAAACGAAGGAAAAGAAAAGGGAAGAGAAAGAAAGAAAAGAAAAGAGAAAAAAAAGAAGGAAAGAGAAGAAAAAAAAAGAAAAGTAAAGTAAAGAGGAGAAAAGGAAAGAACAAAAGTAATGAAAAAAAGAAAAAGAATGTGAAGAGAAGGAAAGAAAATAAAAGAAAAGTATGGAAAAGAGAAGAGAAGAAAAGAAAAGAGAAAAAAAAGACAAGGTAATAGAAGAAAAGCGAAGAAAAGAAAAGAAAAAAGTAAAGAAAAGAAAAGAGAAATAAAGAAAAAATGTAAAAAAAGACAATAAAGAAAGTAGAAGAACAGAGAAGAGCAGAAAACAAAAGGAAAGAAAAAGTAAAGAAAAGTAAAAAGAAAAAAAAGAAAAAGAAGTAAGGAAAGGAGAAGAAAAAAAAAGAAAAAGAAAGTAAAGAAAAGTAAAGAAAAGAGAAGAGAAGAAAAGAAATGAGAGAAAAAAAAGAGAAGGAAAGAAAAGAATAAAGAGAAGAAATAGAAGAAAAGAAAAGAATAAAGAGAAAATAAGTGAAGAAAAGAAAAAAGTAAAGTAAAGAGAAGAGAAAAACGGGAAGAAAAGAAAACAAGTAAAGAGAATAGAATAGAACTAAAGAAAAGTGAAGAAAAGAAAAAAAAACTATTTTGAAACATATTCACCAGCTTACAGTGGTTCTCACGATAAATATAAGAAACACCCAGTTTCTCAGATCATTCTTGTATTGCAGAAACCGTCATTCTCAACGAAAATAAATTCGAAGTGTTTAGAAATAAAAAAATAAGAAAATTATAACATGAAAATAATACTTCATATTTACAGTCAGGATAGTTTATGTAAAACAAATTTGTGTTAATACTAATTTTATTAAAGGGAGGTTTCTTAAATCCTAAAAGTAAGTGAAGTAACATCCTGGGAAACGTTAGCAATATTGGTATATATTAGCAAATGAACTTATATTGTTATACACTATAAATGTATATATATATATATATATATATATATATATATATATCTTATATCCTTCCCGTGCCGTTAAACGTCACATAGGGCTAGCAAAGTAGTTCGCCAATTTTTCCTGTCTTCGGCGAGTCTTTCAACCTCATCAAGGGATTTTATGCCTCTTAATTTGGCCTCTTTAACAACGACCTCTTCAGAGTTTCACGCGGTCTGCCTCTTTTTCTTCGGCCGGTTGTGTTCCACTTGATAGCTTGTTTTGGGATTCTCTGATCATTTCTTCTCATCAAGTGACCAGCATATGTCCATCTCCTTTTCCTGATCACCCAAGAGACTGGTTGTTGTTCAGTCATCTGTCTTATCTCTGCATTGTTCTTGAATTCATTCCACTTGATGCCGAGTATTTTCCTTGGGCATTTGTTTTCAAAAGAGTCTAATTTCTTTTCTATTTCTTTAGTTGTTTTCCAGCTTTCGCATGCATAAATGAGGGTGGATATTACATTTGAATTGAATAGTCTTAACTTGGTTTTTGTGCTTATAACTTTTGAATTCCATATGTTCTCAAGATTCTTGAAGATTGATGCTGCTTTTGCAATTCCGATCCTAACTTCCTTTCTAGTGTCACCATCCTGGTCTATGTAGCTGCCAAGGTATGCAAATTGATTGACTTCTTCAATATCTGTCCCTTCTATGTGTATTTTTCCATTTTGATTGAGAGGAATTTTCATTATTTTTGTTTTGTCCTTGTTAATATTTCAAGTCCCATTTTGCTAGCCAGTGAAGACAGGCTAATGAATATATATATATATATATATATATATATATATATATTCATTAGGACATTAAATAGGACAGTCATTCATTAGAAACATAGAGGCACACTATTATGAACCTCAGTATCTGATCGAGACTTCAAAACCTGAAGTAATGACGTGTTTTATGGACGTATCTCTCGTGGCTAAAGTCGGTGGTTAAAACCCAGCCAAATGCGGTTTCAGATAACCATAACCATAACCGAGTGAGTGGTTTTTCTTTTTTTTTTTATTTTTTGGAGGAGGGTCATGGGGTTGGGGGGAGGAAGGAAGGAAGGAAGGAAAAGTCAGCCAGTCCTGGTGAAAGAAGAAAAGAAAAGAGAGAAAGAAAGAGAAGAAAATAAAAGAGAAAAAAAGCTAAAAAAAAAGTAAAGACAACGGGAGAAAAAAGTAAAGAGAAGAGATGAAAAGAAAAGAAATAGAAGAAAAGAAAAGAAAAGAGACAAAAAAGAGAAAGAAAGAAAATAAAGAAAAGAAATGAGAAGAAAAGAAAAAAAAGTAAAGAGAAGAGAAGAAAAGAAAAGACAAAAGAAAAAAAGAGAAGGAAATAAAAGAAAAAAAAGTAAGGAAAAGAAAGGAGAGGAAAAGAAAATTAGGTAAAGTAGAGAGAGGAGAAGAAAATAAAAGAAAACAGAAGAGAATAAAAGAAAATAATAGAGAAGGAAGGAGAAGAAAAGAGAAGAAAAGAAAAGAAAAAAATAAGAAAACCACCTTCAACACCTTCCTGCATGCCAAAAGGTCACGGCAGGCATGTAGCACGTCTCTTAAATACTTCTTTTGTATGAGAGAGACGTTTTCGCTTATGAATATTACTCTCTCTCTCTCTCTCTCTGTATGTGTGTATGCGTGCGTGTGTGTGTGTGTGTACACCTTATGTGCGCAAGACACTTGCAGTTTGCGCAAGGGTTGACCACAAACGCTTGTCCTTTGCCTTTTTTCCCGCTCTTGGTCAAGTGAGCCTTCTATTGCTCAGCATTCTCTCTGTTGTTCTTCTCTATGTCTCCTTTGGTCTACCCTTACTTCTGTTCCCCTGTGGTGTCCATCTTAGTGCTTATTTTTGGTAGTGAGTTGTCAGTCATTCGGAGCACATGCTCCAACCATCGCCAGCGTCTTTCCTTTGACAGATATGAATATTACTAGGTCACTTTAAAGGTTAAAACTTAACAGGCATGCAACTTAAAGAAAAGGCTGAAACGTACCAACAAACTCCTTATTTCTTGTAGTTAGGAGAATTGGACAACCTTCTTTCTTACTTATTTTCAGTTTCAGTAGTACCAATCTCCACAAACGTCCTACTTACTTTCAGTTTCAGTGATACCGATCTCCACAACCTTCCTTCTTACTTTCAGTTTCAGTGGTACAAATCTTCACAACCTTCCTTCTTACTTTATTTTCAGTTTCGGTGGTATCAATCTCCACAACTTTCCTTCCTACCTACTTTCAGTTTCGGTGATACCGATATCCACAACCTTCCTTCTTACTTTCAGTTTCAGTGGTACAAATCTTCACAACCTTTCTTCTTACCTTCAGTTTCAGTGCTACCAATCTCCAGCCCCCCCCCCCCCCCCCCCCCCCAACATTTCAGCGCTTTCGATCAATGAAATCCCTCTTAAGCAACCTTTTCTCAACATCGTTCCCTGTAATCTGGACGTTTAAATGCATGGGACACTGTACTCAACCCATACAGACGTCTCTGTAGTTAAATTGAACAACTTTATCGTAAATGTCACGTATACTTTCTGTGAACATGCTCGGTCAAGTTTCAGAAAAAAAGAAAGACAACAACGATGCGGAAATTAGAAAAAAAAGAATGCCGCAAAGAGGAGTAATACAACTGCCAATATTTCGGCGTTAATACTTCATTAGGGGCTACAGAAATGATTAAATAACACGTAAATGCCTTCAGGGACAAAAAAAATCACTTATCAATGGCACATATGACTTCAGTTTAGTTTGACGGAGAAAAAAAAATAACAAAACAGATCTTATGGCAAAGAAAATAACGCTTGGTTTAAAACAAACAAAAAAAAAAAAGATCCCCACAAGACCCCCCCCCTTTCCCCTTCTTCTCTAAGAACAGCCGTGAACTCCTCCTTTCAGCCGGAGAACAGCCATGAGCCTCCTTTTCCGGCCTGAAATCAGCCATGGACCTCCTTTCTGTCCTGAAAAAAGCCATGGACCTCTTTCCGGTCTTTAAACAGCCATGGACCCCTTTTCCGGCCTAAAAGCAACCACTGACCTCCTTTTCGGCCTTAAAAGCAGCGATGGACCCCCTTTCCGGCCTTAAAAGCAGCCATGGACCCCCTTTTCCAGCCTAAAAGCAGCCATGACCCCCTTTTCCAGCCTAAAAGCAGCCATGGACCCCCTTTCCGGCACGGGAACAGCTGAAGACACCTCTAAAAATAAAACAACAAAAACGTTTTTTCCTTAATGATCAATACCAATACATTTGCTGGTGCGTTGGCCCTCGAAATCTTTCTCTACTTATTTCTTTCTTTAAACAAAAAAAAGAACGATATGATTATAAGACACTACGAAGCTGTCTTGTGTCCTAGTATTGTATGTTACTAGAACTAATTTTCACGTGAACGTTCTATTTTAAGTTTACAGACTAACAGCAGCCACCAACACGCGGCATTCTTTGCGCACTATACACAGATATTCTTCGCTTTCAGAGGCAGTTTCTCAGCATAATGTGCCCGGTACACGTTTTTTTTCCTTCTTAATAAACCTCCTGAAGACATATCGGAATCGGAAGCATGAAAGACTCTGTCTGAGAGTGACAAACCCCCCCCCCCCCACATATCACCCCTCTAGACCTTCATAAGAGCAGCCTCGCTCAGATAAGCGTTTCTACTTTGTGAACTTCTGAGGTCGAACCCCCGCCCCTTTCGGTTGTAACTCTCACTGGTCGTTCTAGCAGCGTCAAGAGTTTGGATACACCACTCGAACCCGCCTCTCGCTACTTATCAGTTGTGACGGTATATTTGGTAGAATAAACGAGATTTATGGTGAGGGGAGATAAGCTAGTTAAAGAAAAAAGTGTTGATCAGGAGCAGCCTTCCCCTGTTAATCCCCGGGATAATCTACAGTCGAAACCGTTTAATGTCACATCGTCGGGACCGTCAAAAAAAATGTGATGACAATAAGCGGAGTTGACATAAACAGGAGTCCATTATAAAGGATATGAATAGGCATATTTGTGTGCGTTTGTGTGTCCTTCGGTCCCATATTTGCTACATTAAACACATAACGAGCAGCCAAAGCTATCATCATCGGACACAATATGTACTAATCACAAAATATATTAGTCACAAAATAAATTAATCACAAAATACAGTAAGTCTTAGTCTTACAATATAGAAAACACTATAATTAAGCACCAGGTGACTTGTCAGCAGGAGTACTAAAAAAAATGCGTCATTTTGTGTTATGTAGTGATAACTGGTCTATTAATATTTTTAAAAAATCATTTAAACATAATAGAGCACAAAAAGCGGCCTGCGTCACACCATGCATACTGTAAATGAACGAGCGCACAGTCTCGAACGCGCTTACAGACTGAGATTAAGAAACAGTTTTGGTGGTCATCTGGTCTGTGGACTCACTGACGTCATCAGCACTATCCTCGGCGTCGCTGTCTACCTTGCTTTTACTGCAACTAGCGACGATCTCTTCGACTGAATACATTTCCGCTGATAGCAATCCATCATCATCTGAAACGAGCTAATCAAAAGTGACACTTCTATCAGAAATTGCTGCCCACTCTTCATTTGTGATCAAGTGCAGGGGAACGTCACAAATATCGTCGCCATTTGTATTGATCACTGGCTCGGGCAAGAAAAAAACTGCGATTTACGAAAGCACTTCACAATCGTTGACTAACTGATGCTATTCCATGCCGCATGCATACAATTAATCGCTATCTTGATGTCGATCTCGGCGGCACTCTTATGTTCCACTGCATACAGTAAATGACGCACTATTTGTATTATGTACTGTTACTTGAAGGCGTAAATGATACTTTGGTCGCAAGGCTGCAGCACGCTGATTGTGTTAGGCGGCAGGAAAACAGGCTTTGTAGCCATCAGATTGGTGACATCATTGTGTACCGGACGGTTGTCAACGAACAACAAAACTTTTCTGTTCATTCAGTTCATTTTGTTGTCGTAAGAAATGACTCAATCCTCAAACAGTTCACTTATCATCCAAGTAGGCTGGTTGTCCTTGTAAGTGACGGGCAGGCTATTTACGTTCTTGAAAGGTGGCGGATTTCGTGACTTTCCGATTACAAGGAGCGAAGTCTTCTCAGTACCAGACAAGTTACAGCACACGACAGCTGTTAAGTAATCTTTAGAACGTTTGCCACTATGGCACTACTCATCACGAAAGCACAAAGTCCTGTTCGGTCATTTATTCATTTGCATGTCCCTTGCGGAACTTTGACTCCCAAACAGAACTCCTGTAGGCCTCTCGGTTGTGAGCACGATGGCCTGCTGCTGCTGCGTCCATTTGCAGATCGTCAACGATTTCTTGCAGCCATCTTCGTTTTGGTTTTCCTCTTTTTCTTTTTCCCATTATGTATCCTTCCAATACGGTCTTCTCTAAATTATCATGACGTTTAATGTGTCCAAAATATTTAAGTTTTCTTTCTTTAATCCTCTTTACTAGCCAACCTTCTTCAATATTAAGCTCGTGTAGTATAAATATATTTGTTCGGTAGCAGTTTATAAAACACCCCTGTTTCATCAATGTTAAAAATGTCATCTGGGCTGTACACATCCAGAAATTTTGGCAAGCAAGAAATCCAGTCATTAACGACATCAGTGTTAACTTGGGCCGCTTTATCTGAAGCGACCTTAAATTTTATGTTGTGGCGTTTCTTTAAGCGCTCAAGAAAGCCGTTCGAACACTTCCAGTCAGGCATATCCATTTCTTTCACAAAACGTTCTGCGATTTCTGCCAGCATAGGACCGCACACAGGCAACTGTGCAGAACGCGTTTGTTTGAACCATTTCAGTTGAGCACACTCAATATCCATGTAGGAACTCGCATGCCTTCGCTTACAGTTTGACCTAACTAAAGACACGTGAATGTCTCGTTCAATTTTGTCTCGGTTTTTAACAAGTTTTGATACAATGTTTCCGCTATGTCTTTTCGTGTAACTTTTTCATCAACTTCCTTCAGAATATCCATTTTACTGTTCAAATCCAGATCAATACGTTTGCGTTTAGTAGCCATTATTTATCATAACAGGAACCAGAGAGAAGTTCCCGGCTATACGATTCAAAGTACACCATTCGAGCCTGACTAACTGTCACCTCACGTTGCCAATTTAACACTGCCCACGTCTTGATAAAGAAGCCAATGACCGAAAAAATCCAGATTTTAATCACGAAAGGGCGGCCGTGGTAAGCCTTTCAATCACACCACGTGAGTTTCGATGCCCACGTGTTCAAAAGGTTAATGTGGCAATTACTCGGTGATCAAACGGCCGGTCCCTTCTTTGATGATTCGTGAAGTTGATAAAGCTTTGTGAAATGTTTGTAGTTTTTACTCGTCCAGTCTGTGATACAAAGCGGGGTCTTTAGCTTTTCAGGGTGCAAAAATACCGTGACATTAACCGATTTATGGCAGGGTGATGTTAACTGGAGTAACGCCCATTAATTACTTATGGGAGTTGACCGGGGATACAAATTTATGTGACAACATCCAGGTGGTGACATAAATAGATGTGACATTAAGTGGATTCGACTGTATTTGAGAACTTCGGTGTCAAAGGTTAAGGCGTGCAGTGCCAAAATTGACAACTACATAGCTGCACGTAAAAACATGGAGACAGAACAAATTGGAAGAAGCAGACGTCAGAAGCAGAAGTGAAAGTGAACAAAGTGGAAGAAGCAGACGTCAGAAGCAGAAGTGAAAGTGAACAAATTGTAAGAAACCGACGGCAGAAGTAGAAGTGAAAGAAGAACGGTCAGTTAAAGTTTAGGTTAGAGAAGGAACAAGAAGAGAGATCCTGTTAGAGAAAATGTCAGTTATAAATCAGGTAGAATTTTGAGAAAAAGAGATCATTATTGTTATTATTGTAAGGATGGTGGATTGTTCATTAGTGAGGGCCATGTTAGGATACGGATTTTTTTTCTGGTTTTGGAGTCATGCGTATAATTATTCATGACTATGTTCGATAGTTGTGTGTTCCAGTGAATTTGTCTCATGTAGAGATGAATGTCAGCTGTCCTTATTAGAACAGAAGCAGATTTGTTGTTGGCAGTTGTAGACTGATTGGCCAGGTAAGTGCTCAGTAGCTGAAAGATGTGTTTTGCTGATGTGTGGGAAGTCAGTTGTTGGGTTTATCCTGACATCAGTAGCTAGGGCAATTTGTTGCTACTGATTGATTTGTGGTTCTTTTCTAGACATTAGTTGTTGTTGTTGTTGTTTTTGTTAATCCTGCCCCACATGGAAAACTTCTCCGGGGAGTGGAGCCAGTTCTATGTGTTTTATTGAGTCTGCCATCCTCACCAGTCATCTTCCATCTTCCCTTTAATAAAACTGTTGTCCTGGTGTTGAAATTACTCTCTTGGTTAACTACTCAACACGGTTGCAGGGTCCCGTTGAGCGCTTGCTTGCTAGGTCCTGATATGCTGTTGTCATCGAGGTTGGAGACGCGTGCCTGTGTTGTCTTATGTTTCTTGAATGTATCGATGAAACAGATGAAACAACTAGTAAGGGGTTCCACAGATTTAAAAAAAAATTGTTATCTTGATCCTGGGCAGTGGTTCAAAACTTTTTACAATCATTCCACCAGTCGTCAAATGACTGAATAGCAGCACACATCAATCACCATTTACGTATAGCACTACTTCTTCTCACGATTCCGTATCAGAAGAGAGAAATCTTCTTTACAATTCTACTTTATGATGCGGTTTAGGCCATATATATATATATATCCAATGGAGCTGAGAAGGCATCTCACTGTCCCTAGCCTCTTTTCCTGCGCTAAATATTCATGAGTTTCTGAATAAGGTACTGTCCAAGCTGTCCTTGACACTTGATAGCCAGGTCAGTTCGTTTCCTTGTCACTTGATCTGATTGTTTCCCCTGGCTATACGCATATCAACATGCCTCTCGCATGTGACGCAAGAGAGAGGAATGTTTGGCAATATGTATATATATATATATATATATATATATATATATATATATGAACATGTCTATTTTATGTTACACAAGAGAGAGGGAATTTTTGGCACTATGTAAACGAACATATCTATTTTATGTTACATAAGAGAGAGGGGAATGTTTGGCACTATATAAATGAACATGTCTATTTTATGTTAGAGGGATGTTTGGCACTATATAAATGAACATGTCTATTTTATGTTAGAGGGATGTTTGGCACTATATAAATGAACATGTCTATTTTATGTTAGAGGGATGTTTGGCACTATATAAATGAACATTTCTATTTTATGCTATACAAGAGAGAGAGAGATGTTTGGCACTATATAAACGAACATGTCTATTTTATGTCACATAAGAGAGAGGAATGTTTGGCAATTTATATATGAACATGCCTCTTTTTTGTTACACAAGAGAAGAAATATATATATGAACATGTTTCTTTTAAGTAGCACAAGAGAGAAGACAGTTTTCCAACATATATATATATATATATATATATATATATATATATATATATATATATATATATATATATAAATCAGTTCGCCAACATATGTATGACTATGTCTTGTTCCAAAACAATTTTACCAGTGTCTATTTGATATTTTGTCTTATTAATCATCAAAGCAAATCGGAAGTATAATTAAACCCAGTAGTTGAAAAGACTTCTACACAGAAAGTAATGCCGATACATCACACGACCAAACGAGCCATTCACAGATTTTTCTATCTTCTTATTTAAAAAAAAAAAAGGAAAATGATGGTAATATAGAAATAATGATATAAATGAGAAAATAGGGGAGAAAAGAGGGAAGAAATCTATGTTATTAAAATGGAAATCTGTGAAGCAGAAAAGTTAATGATTTTTACTAACAAATGATGCGAGCAAAAATTTTCCGGTGCGCTAATGGGGTGTTTAGAAGAGAGTGAATGCCTCATGTAACGAGGTAAATCATGCATTCCCACACACTAGTAGATATATTCAGATGACATGAATTATATACAAAAAGGAAATAAACTCCACCAGTAAGAAATTGTTTGCTGCACGTAGGCAATAGATGAGATTTACTATAACTTATGACATTTACCAGAAATTATGATATTTACTAGAAATTATCGGGTCGCTTCAAAGAGAAATGTGTCTTGAATGTACAGACTGGAACTTGCGAGATGATGAAAGCGATCCCTGGCGTTACCACGACTGATGGCTCACCAGAGGACCAGTTTGTCCCTGAGACAAAGGTACAGTAATAATTCATTGCAAAGATCGCTAGAGTTCCAGAAAGAATAAATCAGATATAAGAATATCTCCATTTTGTGGGCTTCTGTGTGATATTTGAATAATTTCAAGTTCTTTCCTGTCCTTGCCGTAGAGAAGATCTGTCCTTACCGTAGAGAGAATCTGCCCTTGTCGTATAGAAGACCTGCCCTTGCCATATAGAATATCTGCCCTTGCCGTAGAGAATATCTCATCTTGCCGTTGAGAAGATCTGCCCTTGCTGTATAGAAGATCTGCCCTTGCCATAGAGAAGACTTGCCCTTGGCGTATAGAAGATTTGCCCTTGCCGTAGAGAATATCTGTCCTTGTCTTTGAGAAGACCTGCCCTTGCCGTATAGAAGACCTGCCCTTACCATATAGAAGACCTGCCCTTACCATATAGAAGACGTGCCCTTGCCTTAGAGAAGATTGCCATGCGTTGCAGCTAGTGAGTTTCTGACGAAACAGACCGTGGCAACGCTTCTCCAACCTCCCTACAGCCCGGACTTGGCCCCGGCTGACTTCTTTTTGTTTCCCCGGCTAAGATCAAGCGTGAAAGGCCACCATTTTGAGACTGTTAATGACGTGCAAGCTGCCGTGACGAGTGCTGTGAAGGAGATCCCTGTTTAAGACTTCCAAGCGAGCTACCACGCGTGGCAGAACCGCTGGCAACGGAGTATTGATGATCAAGGTTGTTATTTCGAGAAATTTTAAGTATATGTAAGTGTGTCTTGAACAAATCGAATTTTATGGAATCAGTCTCATTACTTACCGGACACACCTTGTGTGTGTGTGAGAAAGAGAGAGAGAGAGAGAGAGTGTGTGTGTGTGTGTGTGTGTGAGAGAGAGAGAGAGTGTGTGTGTGTAACATATCGCAAAATATAAGTTAACGCACTATTGACAGCGTTTAAAGTGATATATGTTAACATAAGATTCTCAACGGTTAACATGACATATGTTTGGCTAGGTCAAGCTGAAGTGATCAATTAACTTGGTTTTGACGTCAATATGGGAGCCGATGAATAAGAATCTGTAATCTTCTGTTCGGTGCCTCCAAAACGGTGTCACTTTCTTATCAATATTTCGTCTTCGTTTCTTGTGCTTATTGTCAAAAAGATATGCTTCCAAGGTTAGCATTATTGTTGTGTTAAATACACACGCTTCTAATATCATCGCTGTTGTTGTTGTGTTAAATTACACACGCTTCTAATATCATTGCTGCTGCTGTTGTGTTAAATACACATTCTTTTAATATCATCGCTGCTGCTGTTGTTGTGATAAATACACATGCTTTTAATATCATTGCTGCTGCTGTTGTGTTAAATACACACGTTTCTAATATCATTGCTGCTGCTGTTGTGTTAAATACACATGCTTTTAATATCATCGCTGCTGCTGTTTGTTAAATACACATGCTTCTAATATCATCGCTGCTGTTGTTGTGTTAAGTACACATGCTTCTAGTATCATAGCTGCTGTTCTTGTGTTAAATACACAAGCTTATAATATCATCCCTGATGCTGTTGTGTTAAATACACATGCTTCTAATATCATCGCTGTTGTTGTTGTGATAAATACACATGCTTCTAATATCATCGCTGCTGTTGTTGTGTTAAATACACATGCTTCTAATATCATCGCTGCTGTTGATCTTGTATTAAATATATACTCTTTTGTTACTGTTTTTTGTTAGACGCATACTTCTGTATTGCTGTTTTTGTGCCCAGCGGTATATTTTTTATATTAATGTTGTCGTCTTAAACAGCATGTGACACTATTGTTGTGTTAAACAACATGTGACACTATTGTTGTGTTAAACGATACACTTTTAATGTTTTCATTATTGTTATTATTGTTTTAAAAGCAGTGTTTTTTTATGTTATTACTTTAGTTGTTGCGTTTAAGGACACTCTGTTTTATGGTAATGTTGTGTTATCCCCTGCAAATACAAGCAGGACGTTTTCAGCATCGGACGCTGTGAAGACTGTGGACACACAATCACAATGTCGGATTCGGAGTTGGTTACGCTGAATTCCTTGATGACCCTCCGCCCATCCCCACCCCCACCCCCCTTTCTTAGTAGGACCATGACGAGCCCTGCCTTGCCAGCCATGCGGAGCCTGTTATTAGGAGCACCAAGGGAGGAGGTAGCAACAGTGTCCTGGTCAACTCTGGTTCCCTGATAACCGTGACCATCTTTGGTCACATCTCGGAGGTCACGCATCTGCTGCTGGAAGGCTTATTACGTCACATTTCTGAGTATCAAACATGTACTTCTTTTATTCTTCTGCTTCTGCGTTCAATTTCGTGTGCTCAGCCTTCTAAACAGGGAGGGCTGGGTTGCCTCCATGAATCCCGCTGTCAGCAGGAGGATCTTCACTGGAGTCGCAGAGTTTCTCTTTCATGCTTCTCTCTCTCTCTCTCTCTCTCTCTCTCTCGGGGGGGGGGGGCGTACCTGGGATCTGAGGTCTCTGTCTGTAGTGCACGTCTGTATTATGGAACAATTTTTATAAATAGGAAACTACGAGGTTTTGGTACGGTAAAGTAATAGAACAAATATTGTAGGATTAAACCTCGAAAAAATCGTAGACAAAGCACTTTAGTGAGACGTGAGAGAAAGAAAAATCACAAGAGAATTACCTGGGATTCGAACACGGACTCCGGTAGGACGAGCAGCCGTCTAGCCACGAGAGAACACCCCTAGGGGTACTAGTTGGCTAAGTCGATAGTACGCTGTTCTCTCGTGGCTAGACGGCTGCTCGTCCTACCGGAGTCCGTGTTCGAATCCCAGGTAATTCTCTTGTGATTTTTCTTTCTCTCACGTCTCACTAAAGTTCTTTGTCTACGATTTTTTCTACGTCTGTATTATGTGCGGAGGAGTCTGGGAATCGTTGTAGCAGTTGCACTGAGCTGTTGACGCAGTCTTTATCCTGTGGAGATGGGCGTTTAGTCTGCAGCGTCTGGTTCATAGACTGAAGATTCTGGCTTGTTGGTTGTACGGGCTCCTGAGGGTATTTGTCCCCTGCCTCCAGGTGTTTTGGTGTTCCCTTCTAACTAGTGTTTTCACTTCAATTTTGGTGTTCCCTTCTAACTAGTGTTTTCACTTCAATTTTGGTGTTCCCTTCTAACTAGTGTTTTCACTTCAATTTTGGTGTTCCCTTCTAACTAGTGTTTTCACTTCAATTTTGGTGTTCCCTTCTAACTAGTGTTTTCACTTCAATTTTGGTGTTCCCTTCTAACTAGTGTTTTCACTTCAATTTTGGTGTTCCCTTCTAACTAGTGTTTTCACTTCAATTTTGGTGTTCCCTTCTAACTAGTGTTTTCACTTCAATTTTGGTGTTCCCTTCTAACTAGTGTTTTCACTTCAATTTTGGTGTTCCCTTCTAACTAGTGTTTTCACTTCAATTTTGGTGTTCCCTTCTAACTAGTGTTTTCACTTCAATTTTGGTGTTTCCTTCTAACTAGTGTTTTCACTTCAATTTTGGTGTTTCCTTCTAACTAGTGTTTTCACTTCAATTTTGGTGTTTCCTTCTAACTAGTGTTTTCACTTCAATTTTGGTGTTTCCTTCTAACTAGTGTTTTCACTTCAATTTTGGTGTTTCCTTCTAACTAGTGTTTTCACTTCAATTTTGGTGTTTCCTTCTAACTAGTGTTTTCACTTCAATTTTGGTGTTTCCTTCTAACTAGTGTTTTCACTTCAATTTGCGATTTTCTGCACCTGAATTGTTCTTTCTTTGTGGCTTCCTTTCCTGGTTATAAACATATGCAAACCTCTACTCTTATGGAATCTTATCGTTTATTTATTTCATCTTCTTGTTCCACTCACAAAACAGGCTCTAAAAGTTAAGTGGGTTAATCTTGTCTAGAGTTCTTAGCTAACATTTACGGCACCGTTTGCAAACCGCTGACACCCTCTTACATTCTAATACAGTAAGAGTAGTTCATCTGTCCTTTGCGACTGTCGCTCAGATTCACTTGTGAGATTAAGGGCCGCTTCATCCTCTATTAATCTTTCGGATGGGCTCTCTGGAGAGTAATGGCTTAAACTCCAAACATTACACACTAATTTGAGAACTCTTCCACGTGCTCTCCATTCTGTATTGAATTTGCAGTGCACCGCAATTTACATCTTGGCAGGCATTCAACTTTTGTGTTTTCTGCAAAATCTGCAGACAGCAAAATCTATTCATTCTTAACAAGACAGGCGTCTGGAGGAAAGGTTTCAAATCTTTTTCATGTAGTTAGCAGGGGGGCCAAGATTTTTCATGTAGTTAGCAGGGGGGCCAAGATTTTTCATGTAGTTAGCAGGGGGGCCAAGATTTTTCATGTCCTTTCAAAGCCAGTAAAACGAAGCAGATGCGTTCAATTCATAACAATTCTGTAAGGGAAAGATAACTCGCCTTGGGTATGTTGCCCCGTCAATCGGGGGTTGTGGGTTTTCGATTCGTTTGAATTCCTTCGTCGCTTCTTTCTTTTTTTTTTTCTCTTAGGCCCCCTACCCCCTAGATCTCGACACCCATAGGTCGGTGCCCTGGTCTTTCCCAACTCTTTTCTTCCCAGACAGGAAACTTCATTTGAATAATCATGTCTTTTCCATTCTGCGCTCTCGGCTTCAGAGCCTGACAAAATCCAAACATCTCCTTGTATTCTGCACTGCTGATGCAATCAAGCCGTATATTGTCCTGATTCCCCATGCGTAGTGACGTTATGCGTTTGTGCATGACCTCCTTTATTCGTTGTAGATTCTCAAAGCCACTAATATCATCAGTAACAGAAGCGACTCGAGGGACCATATGTGTCTATTGAAAAACAGCACAGGGGGTGGGTGGTCTGTACTGTCAAATGTACAGCTTTAAAAATTCGTTTCACTCGTATCTGTTATATATCATTCACGCGTATGTAGATTTTTCTTTCTCATTTCTATTTCTTCGCCTTGTTTATCTCTGTATGCATAAGGTACACTCCATTAACGAAGAAAAGTGTTTATATTTTCTTTTTCAAATTCATTTTTGTAGTACGAAATGGGAAATAATTAAGCACATATATATATATATATATATATATATATATATATATATATATATATATAGAGAGAGAGATAGGTACACACAATGAGTGTAAATAAACCTAACCAATCGTTGTTGAAAGACGGCTTAGAAGGAAGAACAGCAACCTTTGATTGGTTGTATTCCAATGCTACTCAGAAGCTATGTTTTCGCGGGATCTGCAAGTAGCACTGGAAGATGACTGCTTAACCGATTCATGGAATGCTGGGAGACTCCACGAGAAAAGAAAAAGACCTCGTTTTTTTTTTTCTTTTGTAAAATAATAATCTCCATATCTAAATTTATCATAACTTACTACAACGAAACTGTTAACGTTTTCCTGCGTCAAATATCTCTGTTAATTTCAGAAACTGATGCTACCGTTCTTGTTCATCGATATAGCTAGGACAATGCACAGGCGCTCTTTGTTTATAACAACTTAGGATCTGTGTTAGTAAACGTGCACACCTGCAGTAATAACTTTGTCCGTGTACGTTATCTCTCGCCCGGCGCACCTGCAGCTATAACTATATATGTGTATGTTATCACTCGCTGCATGCACTTCACAACAATAACTGTATATGTGTATGCAGTCACTTGCCGTGCGTGCCTACAACAACAACTGCATGTGTGTATGTTATCACTAGCAGAGACCGATATAATGGAACGCTTCAAATGTGGCTTGAAAACAAAGTTTGTTTTTTTTCAAAAGGATATAATTTTGTGAGAAGCTATGAACTCTTTATTGAACAATTTTAATTAGTTTTTTTTTTCAAAGAAGATAGTTCCATATGTCGCCCTAGGCTAAATGACTTCAAATATCCCATGGCTACCAGAAAAATGGCTCCCATTATTAAGGGGAGAATAATTACCAAATATCATGGGAAATAGCTACATGGATAATTGCCACTCATTTTTAAAAGATGCAAGTTTTTAGAAGGATTCTTGGCCTGGTTAACTAGGAGTGGACTTTTTTTTCTTTAATGGTCAACCAAACTCCTTGCGGTAAATATAAAATTGCTCATAATTTCGAGAAAGCGACTTTGCTGACGTGGAAAACAAGAATTTGGCAATGTCTGGCGCTCGACTTTCAAGCCGCTAGCTTAAGGCTATAAAGAAAACAGACAATAAGAACTACATTTATGGATAATAACGCTCCCTTAGAGAAAGGATATCGTTTTCTACTGGAAACTACTGTGAGGTTATGGCTGTGTAATGTATAAAAAAAACCCAGCTGTAATACTGTTTTCAAAATTACAAGGATTTGCTAGAAGTCACTAACAGTCGCTTGAAGGTTTAATGTTCTTTATGTTAGACTTACAATTTATCGCATATTTATTCTACTGTTTTCCTGTATACGGTCAGACTGAGTCGTTTGTAAGAGTTATGTTCATCAGCCAATGATTTTTGAACTTATAATTCCATGAATTCTTCCAAGGGTCTTTGGGAGGGGGGGGGGGGGGAGGAGGGGTAAGAGAGAAATACATTACCTTCTTTGGAGAGAAATTGTAATCACTCTAGAGACTGATAACAATCACCTTCACCGATTTAATAATAGGGGGTATTGTAACATAGTGCCCTGTACTACTAGGGTAGTATTACAATTATTATTATTAATGTTGTTAATTATTAGCATAGTAAAGAGGATTCAACAGAGAAAACTTAAATATTTTGGGTATGTTAAACGTCATGAGAATTTAGAGAAGGCAGTCTTGGAAGGCAACAAATGGGAAAAAGAAAGAGAGGAAGACAGAGGCGAAGATGGCTGCAAGACATCGTTGATGATCTGTAAATGGATGCATCAGCAGCAGGCCATCTTCCTTACGACTGAAAGACCTACAGGAAAGCTGTCAGGGGGAAAAAGTTCCGCAAGGGACATGCAAATGATTGATTTCTTGTTAGCATCATGCAAAAAGAAAAAAGTTCCACTGGAAGAAAATATAGAAATTCATTGTGTAGAAGGATTTTTAAAATTTTTACCAATAAATGACAAGTTTACCAGTCGTGAAATGAGCACTAAATGTCTTTAGCCTTCTGAAAATTGGCCATGCGAGAATAGATTCCAGCAAACATGAAAGGTTCATATTTTTCTCTAGGTTCTTGCGTTAACTTCTTCATACTCCCTGCCTGTATTCTGGTCTTTGAAGCGCCTTTTTGAAGTCCAGTCCCCATAGTACCTGCCAGAAATCTAGTCCCATAATGCCTGAATGAAATCTTGACCCCATATTACCTGCCAGAAATCTAATCCCATAGTGCCTGAATGAAATCTAGTCCCCATAGTACCTGCCAGAAATCTAGTCCCATAGTGCCTGAATGAAATCTAGTCCCCATAGTACCTGCCAGAAATCTATTCCCATAATGCCTGAATGAAATCTTGACCCCATATTACCTGCCAGAAATCTAATCCCATAGTGCCTGAATGAAATCTAGTCCCCATAGTACCTGCCAGAAATCTAGTCCCATAGTGCCTGAATGAAATCTAGTCCCCATAGTACCTGCCAGAAATATAGTCCCATAGTGCCTGAATAACTTCAGATGGGAAATGCAGAACAGAAATTAGGAACAGAATAGGCCAAAGCAAAGACTGCATTTCAGAGAATGAGAAACATATTAGCTAACACATCTTTATCAATGAATGTTAGAAAACGAGTCCTAAAATGCTATATTGAACCTATCTTGCTATATGGAAATGAATCATGGACAATAGGCAAGTCTGCACAAAAATCATTGGAAGCAGCAGAAATGTGGTTTATTAGAAGAATGTTGCGAATCCCCTGGACAGCAAAAATAACTAATGAAGAATGTATGGGAAGAGCTGGAGAGAGAAAAAACCTTGTCAGAAAGATAAGAGAGAGACAATATACCTTCATAGGACATGCAATGAGAAGAGGGGGCATTGAAAATATTATAACAACAGGAAAAATAGAAGGAAGAAGATCAAGAGGAAGACCAAGGGAAATGATACTGGACAGTCTGACGGGACGGTGTGAGAGGAGATCACCAACTGAACTGATGGCCTGCACGAAGGATCGGGTACTCTGGAGAAGCATAATAGCCAACGCCAGTCGGCACGGCACCTGATGATGATGATGAGTGCCTGAATGAAATCTAGTCCCCATAGTACCGCCAGAATTCTAATCCCATAGTGCCTGAATGAAATCTTGTCTCCATAGTACTTGCCAGAAATCTAATCCCATAGTGCCTGAATGAAATCTAGTCCCCATAGTGCCTGAATGAAATCTTTTCCCCATAGTGCCTGAATGAAATCTTTTCCCCATAGCGCCTGAATGAAATCTTTTCCCCATAGTGCCTAAATGAAATCTTTTCCCCTAGTGCCTGAATGAAATCTTTTCCCCATAGTGCCTGAATGAAATCTTTTCCCCATAGTGCCTGAATGAAATCTAGTCCCCATAGTGCCTGAATGAAATCTTTTCCCCATAGTGCCTGAATGAAATCTTTTCCCCACAGTGCCTGAATGAAATCTTTTCCCCATAGCGCCTGAATGAAATCTTTTCCCCATAGTACCTGAATGAAATCTTTTCCCCATAGCGCCTGAATGAAATCTTTTCCCCATAGTGCCTGAATGAAATCTTTTCCCCCATAGTGCTTGAATGAAATCTTTTCCCCCTATAGTGCCTGAATGAAATCTTGTCCCCTAACCGCCTGTCAGAATTCTAGTCCCCATGGTGCCTGAATGAAATCTAGCCCTCACAGAGCTTGCCTGAAATCTAGTCCTTATAGCAGCAGTCTGAAATCTAGTTCCCATAACGCCTGCCTGAAATCTAATTTCTATAGCGCCTCTCTCAAATTTAGTCCCCAAAAGCCTGTCTCAGATCTACCGACCATATTGCCTGTCTGAATTCTAGGAGCCATGATTCCTGTCTCAAACATAGTCCCTATAGCGTCTGTCTCAAATCTAGCTCTCCTCCCCCTTCCCAAAAACACCTACTCCTTATCCAGCCCTCATAACGCCTGTCTCAGATATTGTTTCCTGTCTCAAATCTGTCTCACGGAAAAGAAAGTAAGTGTGCAGCTGTATCAAGCCCATCATCCACGTTGTTATGAGTGAAATGAAATCAAATCTGGTACGAAGCTTTCTCTGAGTGTTGTCCACTTCCCTGTGCTGCACGAAGTTGACCGCACAATTCATGGGGAGATAACCACAGCTCCAGTGAAATCACGTGATCGGTTACTGACCACAGATAAAATGAGGGTAAGTGTTTAATTCTGTTCTCAAAGATCTCTTCACGTAATAGTTGAAGAAAGGAGTAGTGGAATTCCAACATAAACATCTTTTTTCATCATGCCAAGATTGAACGAACATCAGTGAGAAATAGCTGTTGGGATGTTAATTGCTGGATCAACAGTAGCAGCAGTATCTCAACATTTTAATGTCCACAGAAACACAATATCGTGCCTTCAAAGTCATTTTTACCAAAATGGTTCCGCTGCTGACCGCCATAGAAGCGGTAGACCACGAGTTACTGCCCTTGCACAAGACCGCTACATCCACCTCATGCACCTTCGTAACAGGTTTCTCCAGGCAACATGGACTGCCTGCAACATTCCAGGTGTAAGACGTGTGTCGGGCAGGACAGTGAGGAACAGACTCAGAGAGGTAAATCTCTTACCTCATAGGCCTGCAGTTAGACCAGTACTGACAGTTCGCCACAGACAAACCCGCTTGACCTGGGCCAGGCACCATGTGGCATGGCCCTGTTATCAATGGAGACGGATCCTATTCACTGATGAGTCCAGATTCTGTCTGCAAGACCATGATGGGCGTGCTTTAGTGTACAGGTGAAGAGGAGAACGCTTTGCGAATAACTGTGTGCTAGAGGTTGATATGAGGAGAGGGGGCAGTGTAACGGTTTGGGGAGGAATTTCCTATGCTGGCCGAACAAACCTAGTCTTCCTCAATGGCAACCTTACATGTTTACGATATAGAGACGAAATCATTACACGCCACGTAATGCCTTTTCTGGATGCTAATGGACAAGACCTGATACTACAGCAGGTTAACGCTCGTCCACATGTCGCACGTGTGGTCAGGGACCACTTTCAACAGCATCAGATTACTGTCTTGCCATGGCCAGCAGTTTCACCGGACCTGTCACCTATCAAGCACATTTGGGATGAACGGGACCGCAAGTTGCGAAGACGACACAATCGTCCTGGAAACCGCCAAGAATTAGCCCAAGCCTTGTAAGAAGAATGGATTAACATGCCTGAACAGTTGATACAACGTGTCATTGGTTCGATGAGAAGGCGGTGTCAAGCAGTGATAACTGCCCGAGGAGGACACACACGATATTGAAATCCTGATTTTCTTTTCTTGGGATGGTGAGCCACATTAAGTGAGTTTTTTTTTCACTTTTTTGTAACATGTGACTGGTCTGAAAGTTATAATTTTATCTGTTATTGGATAATCAAACATAATGTGCGCCAAATGTTATTTCAATCATCGCTTGAGCTCGTTCATTGTGCTTTTAAAAGCATTGCACTTATTTTTTTTTCCGTGAGTATAGTTACTGTTACCCTTTTCAATAGCATAACTCTACACTTGTTGGATATTTCCAGCAGCAGGAGCTGTGAAGGCTGTGCTCTTGGCCAACAAAATTTCATGTGATAATTCGTGAAGATAAAGCTGGAAGATTTCCCCGACAAGTTCACAGATCAAAATCAGATCTGAATACGGACTTGGTTCCCTCTCTTTATCTTCCTTCAGGTACGTTTTGTCTCTCCTGTTAGAGTTGGATTTCACTTAAAAGTTATTGAAATGGATATCTACAGTTTGTTTTGTTTTTTATTTTCACAAAAGTTCATGAACATTTCAAAGTCTGCCGAAGTATCCATGAGGAATTTAAAGATTCATGATTAATAATCCCAGGTCTAAACTTGACCTTTGTGTCGAAGTTAAATTTCAATTCAGCGTTAAATAAAATCTAACCAAAGTTAAATTTCAATTCAGCGTTAAATAAAATCTAACCAAAGTTAAATTTCAATTCAGCGTTAAATAAAATCTAACCAAAGTTAAATTTCAATTCAGCGTTAAATAAAATCTAACCAAAACAGAAAAATGAAAATGCCTACATGCGAAACTGAGATGCCCAAGAGAAGCAGCAAACGTCACCAGGAGAGACAAAATAAGAAACGACGAGATAAGAAAATTATTAGGAACTACACAGTGCCTACTGTATCTAGAAGAACAAAGACTTAAGCGGTTTGGCCACGTAATGAGATTAACGCATGTCCACGAGGACCTTCATCCAAAGAACTACAAGACGCAGATCAAGAGGAAGACCATGGAAAAGATGGATAGATGAACACCAGTGAGGTCACTCACGTGGCCCAAAGACGCCAACTTTCACCTCCTCTCAACAGCTTGCGGTAAAAAAAAGGACAAAGTAAAGTAAAGTAAGTAAGTAAGTTAAATATAATCAAGAGTGTGGCTGTGCTCCTTTATAAAAGCACA
The DNA here is from genome assembly GCA_009760885.1 of Achatina immaculata. NCBI lineage: Eukaryota > Metazoa > Mollusca > Gastropoda > Stylommatophora > Achatinidae > Lissachatina > Lissachatina immaculata. The sequence continues at coordinate 39,717,765 of CM019694.1, forward strand.
CGAACTGTGTGTAAATATTAGGGGTTACCGTATTTCAGTTTGAGAATCCTTGGTCAACAATTTGTCAGCCCCGAGTTTTGCTCACGCTGGCTTGTGGTTTCCGGGGCCAAGTACTCGTATTTGTTACATAGTTACCGGAACCTGAACATTTTCTGCTTGGGGTGGAAATTATTCTTTACATGGAAAGATGCCTGCATGGATACTTCGAAAAATCTTATCCCGGTTCTGTAATATTCTGCTGCATAAAAGCAGGGAAAAGAACACGATACATATTTTTTTCTAATGTATATAATGACGTCATTTCTCCACTTTTTCTTATTTCAAATCTCTGGAAAAGAAATATTCAGAGCTGTACGGATTTCCGGGACGCCAAATGGAAAATAATAGCCACAAAATCTATGTTCCGTCTACAATCATTTCACGTGAAATGAGAGCCCGACGAAGAAGAGAGTATGTGTGAAATGAGAGAATTTTCCCGAATAATGAAGATGAAACGTGTTTCAGAGTAGAGGTCAAGAGTTGTGTGTCCTCAGTGCGTCCCTAAAAAGGCGGGAACACGGATATTAAACGGGACGAAGAGAGAAGAGCAAATTAATGCTCGGACAAACATGCGGGGGGGGGGGGGGACCCACAAAAATATACATGAGAACTTCGTCAGGGCTAGAGATGAAGACATGTTACGAAACCCCGGACACGCGTAATTTGAAAGAGAAATAATGAAAAACATTGGAACCAAACTGCAGAAATAATCTAGGCATATTAGGGAGCGTAATGTTGTAGAGGGTCGTCAGCTTTCTGCTCTAAGATTCTGACAAATCCTGAAAGCTTCAAAATTGGATTATTTTTTCTTAATCTTAGTTCATGGATCTTATCCATGTCCTAGTCCCCCACATTTTTTAAAAATCTGCCTCCCTAGAACTCAGAGCTGGCGTTATTTGTAGGAGGTGCGGAGGAGATGACGAGGCATCGTTGGTGGGGAGAGCGGGGAGGGGGGTTATGGGACCATTTTTTCAGTCCCAGATGGGAACTAAAAACAGCAGGTGGTGGGCAACTATTCTTCGGCAGGCTCCGCTGCCATGGAGATTATGGTGATCTCTACCCGGTTATTCAAGCAAGTTATGTTGCTGGTGGTACCAACGTGGAGATGGGACAAGGTCTTGGTCGGCTATAGTTGGCCAGTTCCTTCTGATGCTAGCATGTCAGCTTATGTGGTTGTTGATACCCGAAGCTGAGAGCGTCTTTGCCTCCATATATGTATCTAGTCCCATAGCACCTGCCTGAAATCTTGTCCCCATAGCACCTGCCTGAAATCTTGTCCCCATAGTAGCTGCCTGAAATCTTGTCCCCATAGCACCTGCCTGAAATCTTGTCCCCATAGCACCTGCCTGAAATCTTGTCCCCATAGCACCTGCCTGAAATCTTGTCCCCATAGCACCTGCCTGAAATTTTGTCCCCATAGCACCTGCCTGAAATCTTGTCCCCATAGCACCTGCCTGAAATCTTGTCCCCATAGCACCTGCCTGAAATCTTGTCCCCATAGCACCTGCCTGAAATCTTGTCCCCATAGCACCTGCCTGAAATCTTGTCCCCATAGCACCTGCCTGAAATCTTGTCCCCATAGCAGCTGCCTGAAATCTTGTCCCCATAGCACCTGCCTGAAATCTTGTCCCCATAGCACCTGCCTGAAATCTTGTCCCCATAGCACCTGCCTGAAATCTTGTCCCCATAGCACCTGCCTGAAATCTTGTCCCCATAGCACCTGCCTGAAATGTAGTCTCCAGAAAACCCGCCTGAAATGTAGTTCCCAGAACACCTGATTGAAATGTAGTTCCCAGAACACCTGACTGAAATGTAGTCCCCCGAACACCTGATTGAAATGTAGTCCCCAGAACACTTGATTGAAATGTAGTCCCCAGAACACCTGACTGAAATGTAGTCTCCAGAACACTTGACTGAAATGTAGTCTCCAGAACACCTGACTGAAATGTAGTCCCCAGAACACCTGACTGAAATGTAGTCCCCAGAACACCTGACTGAAATGTAGTCCCCAGAACACTTGACTGAAATGTAGTCCCCAGAACACCTGACTGAAATGTAGTCCCCAGAACACCTGTCTGAAATGTAGTCCCCATAGAGCCTCGGTGAAATCTACTCCCCATAGTACTTACAGAACATATGTATTATATACGCAACTGTCATCTTTTACCTAGAACTATCTCATATACATTAACTGAAAATTTGAAACTCCAGGGTCAGAAATAAGCCATATATATATATATATATATATAAACCTATTTTTAACAAATGTTTTACAAAGCCATTTAAAGGGCTCACAGCAGTAACACTATCCAAAAAAAAAAATACCCACTCATCGAAATCAGTTATTTCTCGGCTCATTTGCTTGTCACAACTTTCTCATTTCTTTTGCTAGTTTTTTTTTCTTTTATTTTTCTTACGGTAACTGCATGCCCTTCATTTAGTCCACCATATATAAATTTTGGCTATCACAACGTGACAGCCAGTAAAGAGCAGTCTTGCTGCTTTGTTAATTACCGAAACAGCAGAAATGCATTTACTGTGGAAGTAATTTGGGGTGTAATTTTACGGGTGTACATGAAGCAGGAACTAACGCTGTGTCGAACTTGAAAGAACAGAAAGACGTGATGTTAGATTTTTATAGTGACAATTTATTATCATATAACAATAGTAGAGTTTTATAGCAACAACTGATTGTCAGATAAAAATAGCAGAGTTTTATAGTAACAATTGATTATCTTGTTTAAAAAAAAGCAAAATTTTATAGCAGCAAATAATATAAAAAATAGTTGACTTTTATAGTGACAACTGAATATGATATAAACATATGGAAACATCGTGAAAGGCACAAAATACAGTACGAGCTTGTCAGGTTTTGCACGAGGCGCCCAGCGTGCCACCACAGATTGACCTGATGGTAATGATACGACCTCTCGGGGGTAGGGGGGGGTGGGATGGAGGTGGGGGGTGTGGCAACCAGGGGTGAGAAAAAAAAAACTCTTACATTTTGTTGCTTCTGGACAAACTATTCCGCGCATCCCAGGAGTCAGCGACTTGTGAAAAGTAATTTCCCCCCTCTCTCTCTCTCTCTCTCTCTCTCTCTCTCTCTCTCTCTCTCCCTCCCTCCCTCAACCTTACTTTCAGCTCCCCGGGGGGTGTGACACATTTAACAAGATTGTGCGAAAAGCAATTTTGCAAAAGAATGAGGAAGAAGCAAGCCTGGGATTTATTTTCTTTTTCTTTTTCCCAGCATGTTTATTTGCTGTAAAGTTAAGTGTTTAGGTCAACAGCTCGTTTAGGAAGTTCAGCGTTTATGTTACTGGTTGTTATTTACACACCTCCCTGGACTTCAGAACTGTTTTTGGAAAGAGATCCTAGTATCCGCTCAAAGGTACCTCAACGTACTGAAAGAATAAGCCCGCTTTCCTTCGAGCAGTCCTCATGGGGAATCCAAGCCTAAGTTTGTTTTGTGTGTGGGTGTGTGTGTGTTGTTCCTGACTGAAAGTATGACCAAAACAACAACAACAACAGCAACAAAGCATAACTTACCGTGAATCGAACCTGTGTTTCTTGCATGAGGCACCAGCCTTCAGACCGCACGAGCGTGAGAGGTTCGGAAAGTTCTCAAGAAAGCTTTCAAATCAACGAAGCTTGACGCGGGATTTGGCCTTAACAGCGACGTTGTAGAGCAAACTCGCGGATGAATACTTCCACTGATCGTGTAACTGTTGAGAAGTGAAAGTTAAAACTTCGTTACTTTTTCTTAAAAGTGTTAATAAACTCCATTAATCTTTTAAAAGTACCAACAAATTAAACTTCGTTAATATTTTAAAAGCAATAACCAGTTAAACTTCGTAATCTTTTAAAAGCGTTAGCAACTTCGTAAAGCGTTTAAAAGCAAAACAAGTTAAAGTTCATTACTGTCCTTAAGGGTGTTTCAAACTGTGCTGATGCCCAACATAATGAATCAATGCGAAATTTATCAAAACAGCTGACCCAGATACAGTCCTTGCAGAGTTCTTAAATGACAGAGAAATAAACAAATTGTGGCATAAAAAGGCACAGGGAAACAAAAGAGGCGAAAAGAAACATCTGATGGTCAGTGTTTTTAAACCGTGTGATGACTCTTTTCTGGCCATTGGCAAGGTGCATTTATTGCTGTACAAAGTGATGTTCTGGATGGCTGTTCGGTTACAGAAGGCTACGTCGTTCAAGTATGACGAGTCTAACACGCATTTATTGTCCAGGTCCAGGTCACCTGGGAGTACATTGACATAAAATGGCGGACAGACTTGCTGGAGATGCTAAAATAAAAAGGGCCAGCTGAGAATGGACAAAGATGACATTTGCTAAAGCTGTACTGGACAGGGGCCGTGGGGGAAATGAAGAACGGAGATAGAAGGACAATAAGGAGATTGCTGAAGCCGGGATAATTTAAGAGATCATCATCATCATCATCAGGTGCCGTGCCGACTGGCTTTGGCTATTATGGTTCTCCAAGGTACACGATCCTTCATGCAGGCCATCAGCTCAGTTGGTGATCTCCTCTCACACCATCCCGTCAGACTGTCCAGTATCATTTCTCTTGGTCTTCCTCTTGATCTTCTTCCTTCTATTTTTCCTGTTGTTATAATATTTTCAGTGCCCCCTCTTCTCATTGCATGTCCTATGAAAGTACATTGTCTCTCTCTTATTTTTTTTTTTGACAATATTTTTTTTGGTCTCCCCAGCTCTTCTCATACATTCTTCGTTAGTTATCTTTTGCTGTCCAGGGGATTCACAACATTCTTCTAATAAACCACATTTTTGCTGCTTCCAATGATTTTTGTGCAGACCTGCCTATTGTCCATGATTCACTTCCATCTAACAAGAAAGGTTCAATATAGCATTTTAGGGCATGTTTTCTAACATTGATTTAAGAGGTTCCGGCAGAAAATCCTAACTGTTTGATAGATAACGCATCGTTAATAACCAACACTTGACAGGAATTGTTAGCAAACACATGGATGGATGCTGCGGCATGCGGCGGACCATGTATGAAGGCTGTCCACAATACAATGACATCGGACTCTGAATTCTGAACCTTGAATCTTGTTGTGTTAATTCAAGAGACTGTTTGATATGGACACTCGCTTTAATAAGCCTATTGCAATGTTGCTTTAGACTTCTTTGTTTTTTCTACTATCAAATTTCGACTGATGGTTGACTGATAATAATGACTGTGAGGTCTCATTGCCTCGGGGAGACTTTCCGATTACAGATGTCTTATGTCTATGTCTATGACTGACGCACGTCAGTAGTCAGCGTTTTGAACAAAGGCCATCCATTGTCTTGTCATCATTATCAAAAAAAACATATCTTTGGCTGGAGTCATCATCATCATCATCATCATCATCATCGTCGTAGTCGTCATCATCGTCGTCGTCGTCGTCATCATCATCATCATCATGTCTCTCCATGGAACGTTGGTTGCAATGAGTCCCCAGTCCGTTCTGCCTCGTGCCTTTGTAGCGCACTCGGCCAAGTTGGTTCTTGTCCATCTCTTGATGATCTCCACCCATTTGTGTCTTTGTTTGTCCTCTTCGTTCCTTCCCCTCGATCTAGCCACCCCAGGTAAAGAGTCTTAAACGGCTGGAGTTAGCTCTTTAAAATCCCGGCAGGTTAGCTCGCCCAGTCAATAGAATAAGCTAAATAAAGCATCTAGTTATGTCAATCTTTTTTTTTTTTTTGATCAGAGAAGCTCGGCCAATCGAGATGTAACTGGCCAGACATCTCGTGAATTTCAACATCCGATTAGAACTGTTCGTTCTGGGCTAAAACCGGGTGAGAAAGAAATGTCAGGGTTCAGCCTGCGACCGGCCAGCCAGGCAAGTGAGGGGGTCACAATCGTATCTTACGTGAAAGTTCTTCTACTACTCTACCTTCTAACTCCCTGGAATTGAGACGGGGATGCTTTTTAGCAGCAGATGCTGTGAAGATGTAAAGGCACGTCTTCGTGCTGGATTTACAGGGGTCGCGACGTTTAATATTTAGCCACTGCCTGGAGAAAGACCAGGGAGTGCGTGATGTGTACATATTGTTGCAGCCATGGCGCGTCTCAAGAAGTCTCCTCGTTGGTAGTGGATATGTATTCTTGCATAACAATGAGCAATAAAATAAGACATGACGAGCGATAATCTATTATGGGTATTTTATTATTCCTGTATAACAATGAGCAATAAAATAAGACATGACGAGCGATAATCTATTATGGGTATTTTATTATTCTTGTATAACAATGAGCAATAAAATAAGACAAGAAGAACGATAATCTAGTATAGGTATTTTATTATTCTTTTATGACAATGAGCAATAAAATAAATACCTAACTACGATATGAAGAACGATAATCCATTATGGGTATTTTAATATAAACTCTGAGCTGGATACTTTTATACCGTTGTTAAAATAATAAAACTAGATGGAATATATAGCGCGTCCATAAAATTATAGTAGGGTTTGAAGCTCGTAATATGTCAGAAATAAAGGCAGCGAAGCCATGATACTGAGACTACGTGAAGGAGCAGCTGGACTTGTGCATTTGGTTTCGCGGATGAGTACTTAGTCACGCGATGCTGACTCAATACAAAACGCCTTTCCGCCGACATGTGACGCATCAGTTTATATACACGGGGCTGGATAGGAAGCGGCCGGATGGAAAGGTACCCTCACCCCCTTCTACCCTCCCCAAGCCCTTCTTTAAGACTTCTTTTACTTCTGGGTCCAGGTCAGACAACGAGTGTACAGTGTTCGTGTACACGGCATTGAGCATTTGAAAGCGAGGATGTCCGAGCCAGGGGAATCCGTGATATCAGATCTGCTTAGTCGTGTAGGCAAGATCGTAAAGTATCGTATAGACGTTCTTAGTCGTGTAGGCAGGACCGTAAAGTATTGTATAGACGTTCTTAGTCGTGTAGGCATGACTGTAAAGTATCGTATAGACGTTCTTAGTCGTGTAGGCAGGACTGTAAAGTATCGTATAGACGTTCTTAGTCGTGTAGGCAGGACTGTAAAGTATCGTATAGACGTTCTTAGTCGTGTAGGCAGGACTGTAAAGTATCGTATAGACGTTCTTAGTCGTGTAGGCAGGACCGTAAAGTATCGTATAGACGTTCTTAGTCGTGTAGGCAGGACCGTAAAGTATCGTATAAACGTTCTTAGTCGTGTAGGCAGGACCGTAAAGTATTGTATAGACGTTCCTAGTCGTGTAGGCAAGATCGTAAAGTATTGTATAAACGTTCTTAGTCGTGTAGGCAAGACCGTAAAGTATTGTATAGACGTTCTTAGTCGTGTAGGCAAGACTGTAAAGTATTGTATAGACGTTCTTAGTCGTGTAGGCAGGACTGTAAAGTATCGTATAGACGTTCTTAGTCGTGTAGGCAGGACTGTAAAGTATTGTATAGACGTTCTTAGTCGTGTAGGCAAGATCGTAAAGTATCGTATAGACGTTCTTATGTCGTGTAGGCAGGACTGTAAAGTATCGTATAGACGTTCGTAGTCGTGTAGGCAGGAAAGTATCGTATAGACGTTCTTAGTCGTGTAGGCAGGACCGTAAAGTATCGTATAGACGTTCTTAGTCGTGTAGGCAGGACCGTAAAGTATCGTATAAACGTTCTTAGTCGTGTAGGCAGGACCGTAAAGTATTGTATAAACGTTCTTAGTCGTGTAGGCAAGACCGTAAAGTATTGTATAGACGTTCTTAGTCGTGTAGGCAAGACTGTAAAGTATTGTATAGACGTTCTTAGTCGTGTAGGCAGGACTGTAAAGTATCGTATAGACGTTCTTAGTCGTGTAGGCAGGACCGTAAAGCATCGTATAGACGTTCTTAGTCGTGTAGGCAGGACTGTAAAGTATTGTATAGACGTTCTTAGTCGTGTAGGCAAGATCGTAAAGTATCGTATAGACGTTCTTATGTCGTGTAGGCAGGACTGTAAAGTATCGTATAGACGTTCTTAGTCGTGTAGGCAGGACTGTAAAGTATCGTATAGACGTTCTTAGTCGTGTAGGCAGGACTGTAAAGTATCGTATAGACGTTCTTAGTCGTGTAGGCAGGACTGTAAAGTATCGTATAGACGTTCTTAGTCGTGTAGGCAGGACTGTAAAGTATCGTATAGACGTTCTTAGTCGTGTAGGCAGGACTGTAAAGTATTGTATAGACGTTCTTAGTCGTGTAGGCAAGATCGTAAAGTATCGTATAGACGTTCTTAGTCGTGTAGGCAAGACTGTAAAGTATCGTATAGACGTCTCCAAGACAACACACGGAAGCCGCACAGAATCAGGTTAAACATATCTAACAAAACTATGTTTTTGTCTTTCAGTCAGTCAGTCAGTCATTTGCATGCCCCTTGCGGAACTTTGCCTCCCCAACAGCTCTCCTGTAGGCCTCACTGTTGTAAACAAGATGCCCTGCTGCTGATGCGTCCTTTCGCGGACCATCAATGATGTCTTGCAGCCATCTTCGCCTTGGTCTTCCTCTCTTTCTTTTCCCCAATTATGTACCATTCCAAGACGGTCTTCTCTAGATTATCATGACGTTTAATGTGTCCAAAATATTTACATTTTCTGTGTTTAATCTTCTTTCTTGCCTATCTTCTTCAATTTTAAGTTCTTGTAGTATGGATATATTTGTTCTTTTGTGTGTCCATGATATTTGAAAGACTCTTCTTCAGTATTTACATTCAAAGAGATTTCGTCTTTATTTAGCATATATTTTCACTGTATAACGTGTTTTACATATGTTGGTCACTTGATGAGAAGAAATGATCAGAGAATCCCAAAACAAGCTATCAAGTGGAACACAACAGGCCGAAGAAAAAGGGGCAAACCGCGTGAAACTCTGAAGAGGACATTAGTAAGAGAGGCCAAATTAACAGGCATAAAATCCTTTGATGAGGTTGAAAGACTTGCCGAAGACAGGAAAAATTGGCGAACTACTTTGCGAGCCCTATGTGAAGTTTAACGGCACGGGAAGGATATAAGATAAGATAACGTGTTTTCTTATGAAGACAAAGATTACAGACCGCACCATCATTTTACGGATACATGTGTTTCTCTTGAACGTGAATGTTAAATTATTTGGCTTAGTTTAAAACTATGGTATGATGATATTGACGATAATAATGGCGTGCAGTGAACATAACGATGCTGTCGATGGCGATGATGATATTGCTGAGGGCTGCCTCTTATGCCCGTGTTACTACTGCTGATGATGACATTGCTGAAGGTTGCCTCTTATGCCGATGTTACTTCTGCTGATGATGACATTGCTGAAGGTTGCCTCTTATGCCGATGTTACTTCTGCTGATGATGACATTGCTGAAGGTTGCCTCTTATGCCGATGTTACTGCTGCTGATGATGACGTTGCTGAAGGTTGCCTCTTATGCCGATGTTACTGCTGCTGATGATGACGTTGCTGAAGGTTGCCTCTTATGCCGATGTTACTGCTGCTGATGATGACATTGCTGAAGGTTGCCTCTTATGCCGATGTTACTGCTGCTGATGATGACATTGCTGAAGGTTGCCTCTTATGCCGATGTTACTGCTGCTGATGATGACATTGCTGAAGGTTGCCTCTTATGCCGATGTTACTTCTGCTGATGATGACGTTGCTGAAGGTTGCCTCTTATGCCGATGTTCTGCTGCTGATGATGATGCAGTTTAGTTATCTGTTATGCTTCAGTTATTCCAGAGCACCTGGGCCAACTACTTTGCTGCATATGGTACAGATTTCGGAGGAACACAATACTGTAAATGATGATGATGATGCTATCGGTGGCCATGATGAAGGTGAAAATGATGATAATGAATAATCCCACGAAATAAAAAAAAACCTACATACGGCATACGCAACTGTTAACAGATCTCCTCCGTTCTATCAAGGACCTTGCATGCATTAATGGCAATAATTTCCAAACGCACAAGAGCTCCAGTTGTAATATAGGAAGATCAACATTTAGGGTAGGGGTGGGGAGGGGAGGATAAAGGGTCGTATGTCAGTTTGTGTGTGCATGAGAGATCTGGGACAAACGCTCGCGTGAGATAGTGATCGAGTATTAGAATTAATGTCAGCAGAAATAAGAAAAGAGAATGACAAGGGAGCGAGAGACCAAATGAGGTAGGTCACGACCGTGAGAGAAAACTGAAAACGTTTCTAGAATACAAGTGATACCAAATTTAACGTCTAATTTAGCTTGTTTAGTTCTATTTTTCAGTTTTCTAAATCAACATATATCTGTGTCTCTGTGTGTGCGCGCATGTGCGTGTGTGTGTAAAAAAAAAGGTAAAAGTAATCCTGTCGTGCTTTAGAGCCACATAGGGATATGGTGTTAGTGCCCATATTTTCCTTGACCTGTCAGCATGATATGGTCAGTATAACGCCTGTCCGCCTTTCCTTCCCCAACTCCAGTCGGGTATCCATTTCTACAGCGGGGTGACTGCCAGATTCGAACACCCGACCTTCGCCATGAGAGACCAGTGCACATACAAGTATATATATTTATACAAGTATATATATATATATATATATATATATATATATATATATATATATATATGAACCTTAAGTGTCCAAGGCACATGGGGCTTCCGCACGGGTTTTCCACAAACGCCTGTCCTTTGCCTTTTTTCCGCTCTTGCCCAAGTGAGCCCTCTATTGCTCAACATCCTTTCTGTTGTTCTTCTCCATGTCTCTTTTGGTCTACCCTTACTTCTGTTCCCCTGTGGTGTCCATCTTGGTGCTATTTTTGTTAGTGAGTTGTCAGCCATCTGGAGCACATGTCCCAAACATCGCCAGCGTCTTTCCTCAATAATTGCTGTCAGTGGCTTCATCTGCATTTCTACCAAAACAAACAAACAAACAACAACAACAACAAAAACAAGCACACACATATATATCGACCGATTTGCTTTTCTCTTTAATCTTTGAATTTCCAAAGGGAAGAGAGAGAGAGAGAGAGAGAGAGAGAGAGAGAAGTCAGGCGGGGGTAAGAAAGAAGAGAAGTATGTTTTGCCCAAAGATAACAACTCGTTTCAGACTTAAGTATCTGATGTAGAATTTCTTTCGTCGCCCTTCACCATTTCATTAGGGTTCTCGTTTGTTTTACGGAGTGAGTGCACCCAGATCAGGTCTTCCCAGCTTGGCTGAACCTGCCAGGGCTAGAACTCCCACTGGCACAGTTCTAGGGGTGGTCTGGGTACGCGAGCTACCAAGTCACGATAATGCGTCAGCACTATGTTGCCACACCAATTCACCAGCACCACGTGACCACAACAATTCACCAGCACCACTTGGCATAATAAGTCGCCGGCACCACATGACACAATAATTCGCCAGCACCACGTGACCACAACATTTCGCCAGCACCATGTGGCCACGACAAAGCTCCAGCACATTTCAGCTATCTGTTATGCTTCAGTGTCGATACTGCCACTTGCCCAACTACCTTGCCGCATAGACCACAGAACACAATATTAACCTCTGTGGGGGCACACTTTTATAAGTAAGTCAGCTTTCCCAAGCCGGTAAATCAGCCTAGCACCGGCCCTCACTTATTCAAAGATACTGAGAACGCCCGACGCACTTCATTTCTCTGATGAATTTCAGTCATCCAAATGGCTTCATTTGTATGAAGTCCAACTAAGGAAATAGGCGGCACTTTGTCCTGCCCAGTACAGCAGAAAGAAGGATATCGTGCTGGACTTCAATATTTTTTTCTTGAACTGTTCCATGAGATTGAAGTGTGTAAGGAAGAGGTGACGAACCCCCTTGGCAGGCGTGTTAAGAGTGGAATGCAGGGGAACTATTAGAGCACGTGGGAGGATGAAAGTTTCACATTTTAAATTCCACTTAAAATTCTTAGTGGCGTGTAACAGAACTTTAAAAAAAACTAAAACCTATTCTGGACTCGGTTCTGGAAGCTTCGTCGATTCTTATTTACGGCAGTGGTTCCCTAAGTGTTGAAAACCCTCCCTCATCTTCTCACCCTCTCCCCCCCCCCCCCAATTCCTTGTAGGTGTAAGAGGATCCAAGGGAGTATCAAGGGGGCGATGAGGTAAGGATGTGGATATCAGAACTAACTGAACAGAGAAAGCTTTTGGAGGCGTCAGTAGCGTGGCTTTTCGAAGCGTCGATTTATCCTTGGGGAAGAACTGATGTGAGGGATGTTGCATGTTAGCTGTCATAGTTGCTTTTGACCTGTCGGCACATCACGTGATGTGGACGATGTGCGTGGCATCGCGTTTTTCGGTGCTTCTGAGGGGTCAGGTACGTACCCATTTTCTCCGCCTGGGTTGATCCATTTACGTACCCTTTTTCGTCTCCTGGGCTTACAAGGTACCTACACTATCTTCCACCTGGGTTGACCTAGGTAATATCCTGTTTCTACGTCTGGGTTGACCTAGGTAATATCCTGTTTCTACGTCTGGGTTGACCTAGGTACTATCCTTTTCTGCATTTGGGTTGACCTTGGTAATATCCTTTTCTGCACCTGGGTTGACCAGGTAAGTACCTTATTTCTGTACCTGGGTTGATCCAGGAACTCCTCCTGGAGGGATCGAACCACTTGCTTTCATCATGAAAGGCACGCACACTGACTACTGCGCTACTCTGGTGCTTGTTGTACGGTGGAGTAAATCTATCTATCGGGCTTCATCTGTCCTATATGATAAAGAAATGAAAATTAACGGTGGACTCCCTTTACCAATCCCATGGGTTTGTTTGTTTGTTTTTTTTTCATTCAAAAATTTTCTACTGTTAACCCATTGAATATAAAAACAATGTAGTTATGGCCGCCAGCGGGAATTTCGCTTCTCATAACCTGAAGATGGGAAAACCGCCTGCCCTACAGGGGATGCAACTCTAAAAAAAATGAAACGAAGATGAAGAATATATACTGAAGAAAGGAAGTGTTAGCTTTATTTTATTATTGTTATTTATTTTTCTGTTTTTTTTTTTATTATTATTGATGAGATTTCATGGCTTCTAAACGAAAAAAAAGTAACTTATTGAAAGAAGTGTGATTTCTGTCCAACGGATAATAAAAGTTGAACAACATTAGCAACGGATGATAAATCTTGAAAGCACTATCTGTAGAGAAGTGGCTTTTTCCATCCTACCTTTTTTTTTTTTAACCAAAGACTGCATAAATTTCAGAACGATGCTTTTTTTTTTAATTTTAGCTTTTCATTCCTTCTTCCCGCTGGAAATCCATTCCAGGAATGCGTTCTTCTGTTGTGTGTGTGTTTTTTTTTAGTTTGTTAAGTGGCAGTGGATATGTAAATCAAGTCCGTCGTTTTAGGGGGTTCAAGAGTTAAAGGGCCCACGTAATGCAGAGAGAATATGAAAAAGAAATAAAACATAACGCACATACATTGAAACGTTTATGTGTATATATATATATATGAACTTTAGAATGTAAGTTCAAACCAAAACTACTGCAATAAAGAGGTAAATAATCTTTCTTGAGAAAGGTACAAACTGATGTACTCTTTCATAGAGCACACTTCTTCTCTTGTTGTCATTAAAGGATATCCAATTTTGAGGCTTTCATGTCTGTTTCATAACGCTGCTCAGTTTAACAGAGATACAAGTATTTGAGAACATCCTTTAACTCTTGAAACTAACAAGGACAAAGCAAAAATAATGAAACTTCCCATTAATCAAAAGGGAAAAATACACGTAGAAGGGACAGATGTTAAATAAGTTAATCAATGTGCATACCTTGGCAGTTACACAGACCAGGATGATGACACCAGAAAGGAAATTAGAATTAAAATTGTAAAAGCATCATTGACCTTCAAGAATCTTGAGAACATTTATGCATACGAAAGTTGGAAAACAACTAAAGAAGAATACAACTAAAGGAGAATACTTGGCATCAAGTGGAACGAATTCAAGAACAATGCAGAGATAAGACAGATGACTGAACAACAACCAATCTCATGGGTGATCAGAAAATGGAGATGGACATATGTTGGTCATGTGATGAGAAGAAACAGTTCCAAAACAAGCTATCAAGTGGAACACAACAGGTCAAAGAAAAAGAGGCAGACCGCGTGAAACTCTGAAGAGGACATTATTAAGAGAGGCCAAATTAACAGGCATAAAATCCCTGGATGAGGTTGAAAGACTCGCCGAAGACAGGAAAAATTGGCGAACTACCTTGCGAGCTCTATGTGACGTTTAACGGCATGGGAAGGATATAAGATAAGATCCCGAGAAGAATTTATGTGCCGGTAAGAGACCCTATAAAACGACAATGGAAGATAAGAAGTAACAAAGAAATCTACACATTGTTTAACTCTCCGCGTATAAAGGCTATTATGAAAAACAACAGATAGAGGTGACTCAGGCATTTGGAAAGAATGGAAGAGGATAGACAAACAATAATGGCTTATAAAGAAGTGACGAAAGGGAATAGACCAAGAGGTAGACCTTGACAGCGATGGCGAGACAACCTGGTGTAATATAGGATGGCGAATCAATCTAGAATAATTTAGAATGGCGAGACAACCTATAGGAATTTAGGATGGCGAGACAGCCTAAATTAATTTAGGATGGCCAGGCAACCTAGAGGAATTTAGGATGGCGAGACAGCCTAAATTAATTTAGGATGGCCAGGCAACCTAGAGGAATTTAGGATGGCGAGACAGCCTAAATTAATTTAGGATGGCCAGGCAACCTAGAGGAATTTAGGATGGCGAGACAACCTAGAGGAATTTAGGGTAGAGAGACAACCTAGATGAATTTAGGGTAGCGAGACAACCTAGAAGAATTTAGGGTAGCGAGACAACCTAGAAGAATTTAGGATGGCGAGACAACCTAGAAGAATTTAGGGTGGCGAGACAACCTATAGGAATTTAGGATGGCGAGACAACCTAGAGGAATTTAGGGTAGCGAGACAACCTAGAAGAATTTAGGGTAGCGAGACAACCTAGAAGAATTTAGGGTAGCGAGACAACCTAGAAGAATTTAGGATGGCGAGACAACCTAGATGAATTTAGGATGATGAGACAACCTAAGCGACGAAATACGCCCTCTTGGAATGGACAAATGGCATGAAAGTTTCACACAAAAAAACAGGAACTGAGGGGTGTCTTGAGTGTAGCAGTGAGTCTCAATGGCTCGGATAACTGCTTAATTCGGCAGTTGCTCAAGAAGAAGAAGAAGATACGGGATGACGAAACAGAAAAAAGAAGAGTACGTCTAAATTGCTATACAGAATCTTATTCAACTTGTGCTATCTCTCTGGACCTTCGAGCTGGTGTTATTTGCAGTCAGCGCTGTAAAGATGCTGAGCCATAGCATGGTATCGGACTGAGAGCGGGCTCTATGTATATTTTTTTTCTTCAGTCCTTGAATGGGGCTAACAAAAGCAGGAGATGGGCAACAGTTATGTACTAGACTTCGCTGCTTTTGGGGGGGGGGGGGGACTATGGTCATCCTCGCGCTGTTATCCGCGCTGTTTCTCTGATGGTACCAACGTAAAGGTGGGACTGTCTCTTGATCTACTATGACTCACGAACCCTGGAGCTGGCATGTCAGATATGGTTTGGTGATTGCCGGAACGGACAATGTTTTCACCGGTTACATTTCTTTTATTTTTTTTTCTTTTAGCAAGGAAGCACATATAATAAATAACAAATAAGAACGGAATAGTTAGAAAAAGGCCCACTTACCCAGTGATATGTCTGATGCTGTGTTGAAAATTGTGTTTAGAACAGATCTAAAAGCTTGCGCAGAGACTCATGGATTTTGATACCAGTCTGATTGGTTAGGCAGTAACCAATGAGCTGGAAGAGAGAAGCGGCTTTTGTAATCACAGCCTCTAAGTATACTTGATGTTTATAGGTAATCTACCCTGCGCCGGTTTTACCTCTGCCGCTATCATAGTTATCCTATTTGTTCGTTTTTATTTTTTTTTATATGAACCACTGGACGCCTCAGGTGTGCATCGGTGAACGTTTTCCTTTTCCGAAAGAAGTGTGGTTTAGCGCGTGTTACCTACAACCACTTCGTGACTGGCTCTATCAGCAGCCGCACACTTCACTGGCTGTTGGAATGGAAAGCGCAGCACGTATGGGAATGCTCGGAGTGCGGGGATGCCGGCCTTTGATTACAGTTGCGGTTATTTTTTTTTCATAGCGAAAGGCTGATGGTTCGAGTCCAGCAGAAGGAGTTCCAGTTATCCAAAAGCGGAAGTGCGTACCTGGCGTTTTCTAGAGGGAGGGGAAGTAAAGGCGATTAGGCATCTTCTTCTAGTGTGCCGACACTTCAAGACAAACATGTGCAGTAACACCATTCCCCGCCCCCTCTCTTCCGGCTGTAATGGCACGACGAAACGCTACCTCTCCCTTTAGTTAAACCTCATTTAACTGAAGTCATCTGGATAACTGAAATTCATCGGAGAAATGAAGTGTGTCGGATATTCTCAGTAAAAAAAAAATGAGGACCGGCGCTAGGTCGATTTACCAGCTTGGGAAAGCTGATTTATGTATAAACCTGCTCTTCGGAGATCAATATTGTGTTACTCTGAGTTCTCTGCTCTGAGTGGAGAAGTAGTTGGCAGAGAATCAACATCAGCATCAGAGTAGCTGAAGGTGAGCTCAGTAAATGCAGCATTTAGAGAAAATGAAATATATTGGATTTATTCAGCTGGGGCGAGTGGGGAATGTCCATCCTTATGATCTCATCTCCTCCAGTGAAGAAGAAGATCACGGTGCGCTCACTCCGTAGTATAAACGAGAACAGTACCGAAACGGAGGCGACGAAAGAGGTTCTTTAAGTCCGGAAAGAGTTACTGTCTTTGTGTTAAACTTATTCATCTCCTCTCTTACCCTCCCCCTCTTCTCTTTTTTCCCCCCTCCCTCTCTCTTTCCCCTCCCCACCGCCATCTTTTTTTCAAGGATTAAAGAAAAAATGTTTTCTTTAAAGATTTTGTTATGCGTAAAGGTGCACACTTAAAAGTTTACTAAAGAAAAATTAACTTTCGTGTAAAAGTCAGTCATACAAACACTGCCATTTCAGAACTGATTCCACAGGAGAAAGACAACGAATTCAAGCTTAGATGCGCTGTCTCCATTTTAAGTAAAAGAGGCATAAATTATATTTTCTGGGTTGCCGTCGCAGCTGGGACTTCGTAACATCATTAAGGTTTTTTTTCCTCCACAAAATGGGAAAGGGGGGGGGGGGGGAGAGAACTAGGAAAGCGAGTCCTCGTGCTACTTTTCACTAACACGCTACCCAGATTAGTGAGACATGGAAACTTGCTGAAAGGTATCACTTCAGGAATTCTAAATCTCGGTGTGTACAACTTTGTTTCGGTTATCATCAGTCAGAATAAGTCATTTATCATCAGTCAGAATAAGTCGGTTATCATCAGTCAGAATAAGTCAGTTATCATCAGTCAGAGTAAGTCAGTTATCATCAGTCAGAATAGGTCAGTTATCATCAGTCAGAATAAGTCAGTTATCATCAGTCAGAGTAAGTCTCAGTGTGTGGAGAATAAGGTTATGAAACATGGCCTGTTGATAACGTTGTTGAAAAGAGTTTGAACAAAGGTCATGATAAAATGTTACAGTAATTCTTTTGGTGACATTTTTTCTAAAAACAAAAGTCCATTGTAAAAATTTGCTACCTTAATGTAGTTCTGGTCAACATTTTATCGTTCTGATGTAGTTCTTTTGGGGGCAACATTTTGTTCCTTTGCTACAGTTTTTTTTAAAAGTTCCTTTTTACGTCCATGTTTTTTAAAACTTTATTTCTCTGAAACACAACCCGGGAAAACAATGGGTTTGGGAAGGCATATGCGACCAGGCGTAATGCTGACAACGTCACACTGTCATGTAACGATGGCCTTGGATATAGGAATCAATCACAGTATCCCCGAAATATGCCTTAATGCCATAGAAACGGATGATTGTACTTTTTTTTTACCTTTTACTTTCTCTGATCTCGGTTCTGAAAATAATTCCTGTATTGCACTGGCGTTTTTTATTTAAAATTTTGCACTTATAAAAACTGAAGATTGCTTCAGTGTAGCATTATGCCTGACTGCTTTTCCATCCGCACCTCTAGAAACTGTCATGCACTCTATGAAAATCAGCTATGCTGGCCAATTATAATTATTATTGTACATATGAATGTCTTGATTAAAGCAGATCCACATCAAAAATTGAATTACCCCAAACTAACTTCCACCTTTCCTTTACCCTTTTCCCACAACTTTTTTTTAAAAGCAAACTGATCAAAGTACAACAGTAAACAAAGCTTCATCATCATCATTATCATCATCGCATTTCACTCCCTTAAGAACATAAGCCACGAATAAAGGCTCCCCAGTCATCCCTGCTCTTGGAATTATTCCCTGCTTCCTTCCATGTGTATCCCTGGTCACTGACCACTGTCATAATTTCTCTTCTCCAAGTAAGTCTAGGTCTTCCTCGTTTTCTATTTCTTTGAGGATTCCATGTCAGTGCCTGTCTTGCTATGCTGGTGTCGGGTTTCCTCAGACTGTGGCCAATCCACATCCACTTCCTAGACATGATTTGTAGGTTTATAGGTTCTTGTCCTGACGTTTCCCAGACCTCCTCGTTCCTGATCTTGTCCTGCCATTTAATGTTTAAGATCCTCCTCAAGCAGTAGTTCATGAATGCTTGTATCCTCTGTTGTATTGTCTTGGTCATAACCCGTGTCTCTGAACCATATAATAGGACAGTCTTTACGTTTGTAGTAAAAGACCTAAGTTTGGTTCTTGGTTTGATGTTCTTAGTTGACCATATTTATGTGATGGCTCTTATGTATGAGCCATCATACCTCTTTAAAATGTTTTGTAATCCCAATAGTTCAATTCCATGATATCACACAGCCCTTAGAATGTTCGACGTTGAACATGAAGCCATTTATTGTTAGATTTTTTCGACACTCATTTGGGTTATCAAAACAAACAAACAAACAAGCAAACAAACAAACAAGCAAGCAAACAAACAAACCGGAGAAGATGTTAACGACTTCATCCTAAATTGACAGAATGAGTTCAAGAGAGAAATGGCGAAACACTTTACCACATGGAGAGCAGCTCTTTCCGTTGATAATCATTTCAGTTCAATTCAAGTGCCGTGCCGAGTGGCGTAGGCGATCATTTCTCTCCACAATTCCTTGTCTTTAGACTTAATTATGAGATCCGCCGGTGACTTTCTTCCTAGCCACACTGACAGCCCATCCTGTAACTTCTCTCTCTCTCTGTCTCTTCTTCTCTCAATTTTTCCAGTTGCTACATTGTGTTCAAATTTTCCTCTTTTCAGACAATGTCCTACAAATCTTGCTTGTCTGCCTCTGATCTTTGATGTAATTTGCCTTTTAACTCCAGCCTCTCTTAAGACTTCTTCGTTGGTTTTCTTAGCTGTCCATGGTATCTTCAACATCCTTCTTATGAACCACATTTCCATGGCCTCTATTTCTCGCTGTACTCTCTTATTCATGGACCATGAATCACATCCATAAAACAAAATTGTCATTTCAGTTCATAATCATTTCAGGAAATAAAATTGGCCTTAAAAAGAGACGCAAATGGAAAGAGGCAGGATCTCGCAACGTAAAAGTTGATTATTGTCTAGCAATTGACTGACCACCAAATAGCCAACCAGACTAAACTTATAAAGGGCCCCCGGCCTTCCTATCTATGCTTTCCACAATTTTAATACGTATTTGTGGAGTTCCCCCCCCCCCCCCCCCCACCCTATCCTTACGGAGCTATTTGAGTCGCTTTTACCTGCACTTTCTACCTGTATGGTCCAAGATACAACTCCCATCTGCCACATTTCAGACACTGGACGCAGTAAGAGCTGTGGAGCGCCTTAGATGACATCTAAATTACGACACTCATTTCGAAGGTACTGGCAGTCCAATATCTCAGTACTTCTACCTGTCCACAACTCGGCCATTTATCTGGTCACACTTCCGTTACATTATTGATCCGGTAGAACTCAGTTCTCCCGATTAAACACGCCACTTTTAGTCCATCTTGAATCCTCACTTTAAAAAATATGGCAGACAGGTTAGCAAGATTTAGAAAAAAAGCCGAATTCTAATATAATTTTCGCGGGTGAAGATTTGTATAATGCAGATGGTATTTTAATGAAAATTGTGCTATTTATATTTGACTGTCATATCCTGCCTTCGTGTAGCTCAGTGACAGAAAGTACATATAAATGAAGAACTTACAATAATCCAATATTTCGTCAAAAAAGCCTTTTTTTTTTCAAGGACCACACGCAAAAACAACAAGATAAAGGCACTAAAAATATATGAAAAATTAAATACTTATTCTTTTTTGGCGGGGGAGGTCTCCTTGTAAGAAATAATGGCACAAAATGCACCCATATGGACTCTTTGCTTACCTATGTCGCGTTGTTCTTGGTATGTGATTCGTGAAGAAAGTTTTTGGCGAAATATTGTATTGTACTGTATATTCTTCATTTATACGTATTCATCTTACTTTCGGTTTCTGCCCACTTTCCTCATTCTTTCTATCTTCTTTGTAAAACTGAACCCATACACCTCCATCTATTCTATTATCAGAACCAGTTTTACAGCAGTCGTCATTTCTCTTATCTCTTAGAAAGCCCAACAATCACTTGAAATATCACGGGACAAAGAAGGAGACGACCTTCAGAAAAATATCCGAATACGCTGACCGAATGTCAAAGGAGACAAAAAGAAAAAAAAGGAATGATTTGGAGAATGATTTGATTTAGACATGCCACTATCTGCACAAAACAGAGAGCTATGATGGCCAGTGGCTACGGGAACTCCGATTCGCCTTGGAGGAAGAATACATTAAAAATACGAAAAGAAAGGAAAAAAAAACATTTTGGATATTAAAGCAATGACGGGAATAAAGAATAATCACATTTAAAATGTGAAAAAATATTATGATTTTGAACAGTGGTTCTAAAACTATTTCCAGCTATCTCCCCCCGTAGGATGGTTCCTGCAAGTTACCAAGCGCTCCCCAAAATTTTTTCCTATATGTGGTTCTGATGTCCTTTTCCCTCGCTCCCCTTTTCCTTTGTTGCCCCTCGGGAGCTTCCTTCTCCCCACTAAAGTGGTGGTTCAGCTCTCTTTGGGAACCGCTGATTTAGAAATACGCAATAAGGAATCCCTGTAATTGGAGCTCTCTTTGGGAACCGCTGATTTAGAAATACGCAATAAGGAATCCCTTTAATTGGAGCTCTCTTTGGGAACCGCTGATTTAGAAATACGCAATAAGGAATCCCTGTAATTGGAGCTCTCTTTGGGAACCGCTGATTTAGAAATACGCAATAAGGAATCCCTGTAATTGGAGCTCTCTTTGGGAACCGCTGATTTAGAAATACGCAATAAGGAATCCCTGTAATTGGAGCTCTCTTTGGGAACCGCTGATTTAGAAATACGCAATAAGGAATCCCTGTAATTGGAGCTCTCTTTGGGAACCGCTGATTTAGAAATACGCAATAAGGAATCCCTGTAATTGGAGCTCTCTTTGGGAACCGCTGATTTAGAAATATGCAATAAGGAATCCTTGTAATTGGAGCTCTCTTTTGGAACCGCTGATTTAGAAATACGCAATAAGGAATCCCTGTAATTGGAGCTCTCTTTGGGAACCGCTGATTTAGAAATACGCAATAAGGAATCCCTGTAATTGGTTCCTGGGTTGTGGGGAGGGGAGGGGAGGGGGGAAAGGGAAGTTTAGATCCTATCACTAAAGCCTGGGCTGCCGAACTAAATCCGGTAATGAACAAGACTCTGCTCCTCGCAGCTCTATTCAATAGCCCGGGGAAAGGGTCCATGAAGTTCTCATATTGGGTGAAGCTTAGTTTAGACATAATGATGAACTTTATTGTCAAAGGGTGAAGCATTATGCACACAGGCCCTTCAAGAACATGGCCCTTCAGGCAGGGCACTGAGTTCTTTCTGAGGTACTGTCCCAGGGAAAAGAGAACAATTACAACAGTTATTTATCATCGCCATCTTTGGTCATCTTCACCTCCTTGGGGGACAGGACAGCACACAGGTTAACAAACAGCCATCAGAAAATCTCAACAGAACGTTGAAGAAATGTCACGCCCAAGTGTATTTAATCTTTGTTCTCTCTCTCTCTCTCTCTCTTTCTCTCTCTCTCTCTATTTCTCTCTTTCTCTCTGTCTCTCTCTCCTTCTCTCTCTTTCTCTGTCTCCCTCTCTATTTCTCTTTCTCTCTCTCTCTTTCTTTCTCTCTCTCTTTCTCTCTCCCCTCTCTCTCTCTCTTTCTTTCTCTCTCTCTCTTTCTCTCTTTCTTTCTCACTCTCTCTCTCCCATCATTGCTTTACAAACGTATCAAAATACTGCCTCTTACGAACAGGTTTCTCTTCAACAAGACCAAGTTAGTACATCAAATTCTTTCACGGCATGCCCCGCCTTATCTATGGAACCTGTTTAAATTTAGCGCAAAGTGCAGCCAAACGCTTGAACAACATATCTTCCAAAACCTAGACTTGATCTTTACAAGAAAAGCTTTAGTTATTCTGCTGCTCATCTTTGGAATACCCTCCCATCCTGTATAAAAAATATAAATTATACCCCTTTCCTACAACTACAAGCTTTCCCAATATCTATTTGACATCTACTACATGCCTCCATGAATTATAAAAATTAAGTTATCTTAAACTGCCCTTACAGACACCGAATACAGTTAATTATTTATTCTGAATAGTCCCAAAATTTTTGTTTAATAGATAGTCATTTATATATGTATGTAGTTACTTCTGTACTTAGTGAATGTTTAAGAGCGAAATGTAAATGTTTTATTTTATGTCTCTCAGCTTCAATGTTAATTATGTTTGTTACATGAACAGCATATTTGTAGAATGTCTGGAACAGAGTGAAAGATGTATGATAAAGGGCCGAATGTCAGACGGGCCTGCGTGCCCAATTCTTAACCATTTTGAAATAAAAATCAATCAATCAATGAATCAATCTCTCTCTCTCTCTCTCTCTCTCTCTCTCTCTCTCTCTCTCTCTCGTCTCATGCCTCATTCTATCAATGCCGGACGCTTGTACTCACTTATTTAGTTTGAAGTTTTACTCTGGCAACGTGCCCCCAAACGTGCACCTGCTCCGTGACAGACTCACTGACGTCATCAGTACAATCCTCAGCCTGGCTCTCTACCACGAGTGAAAGTCTCGTTGAATTTTATCTCGGTTCTTAAGAAGTTCCGACGCAGTTAAAACGTCAATTCCAAATTTTTCCGCGATGTCTTTTCTTGTAAGGTTTTAATCATCTTGCTTCAGAATGTCCATTTTAGCGAGTAAATCCAGATCGACGCAAGCAAATCTGTCACAACGAGAACCAGGCTATAAGATTCACAGTACACTGCTCGAGAATGACCAGCTGTCAGCCCGCGTTGCCAACCAGACAACACCGCCCACGGCCTGATAAAGAAGACAAACAATGACAGAAATAAGACAGTTTTTAATCACGATCTTTGAAAGAGCGGCCGCGGTCTTTCAATCACACCACTTGAGTTTTGATGCCAACAAGTTCAAAAGGTTGATACAGCATGTACTCAGTGATCAAACGGCCGGCCCCCTTCTTTGATGAGTCGCGAAGGTGGTAAGGCTTGGCTTATTTACTGCTTGGACTCCCCCAGTTTGCGATATAAAGCAGGGTATTTAACTCTTCCGGTTGCAAAAATACGGTGACGTTAACCTATTTGTCCCAGTAAGCGGGGTGATATTAACCGGAGTAAAGCCTGTTAATTACTTACAGGAGTTATCCGGGATAGAAATTTCTGTGACAATATCCGGGTTGTGATATATAGCGATATGATATTAAATGATATTAAGACTGTATATATCTTTCTCTCTCTCTCTCATATCTTTCTCTCTTTCTCCTTCTCTCTCTCTCTCTCTATCTCTGATATATGATAATCAAGACATGAATTTATGATAATTAAGAGCAGTGAACTTGCCAGAACTACTACGAACTGATAAAATCAGGTTTCAGTTTGGCATTGTCAGGGAAGGCGCACTTATTTCAGATGACCTTGTTTCAGGGAACAATAACGATAACCAGTACCTTACTGTTATGTATATGTGCAAATACATAGTATATAATTTACATCTTAATTATGTTTTTCCTGTTGGATGTGCCCACGTGTGTGGGAACGCTGTTGGCCATGATATCGGGTTATATTTGCTTCGAGTTTGTTCTCATATAACACCCGTTATTTCCACTACGTTGTCTTTTCTTTTCTCTTTCATTTTTTACAGTTTTGCAACGGCCAGGTACAACCCTATAAACGCACGAACCTGTTGACCAGGTGCAACCCTACACACACAAGAACCTGTTGACCAGGTGCAACCCTACACACACACTAACCTGTTGACCAGGTGCAACCCTACACACACGAACCTGTTGACCAGGTGCAACCCTACACACACACTAACCTGTTGACCAGGTGCAACCCTACACACACAAGAACATGTTGACCAGGTGCAACCCTACACACACACTAACCTGTTGACCAGGTGCAACCCTACACACACACTAACCTGTTGACCAGGTGCAACCCTACACACACACTAACCTGTTAACTAGGTGCAATCCTACACACACACTAACCTGTTGACCAGGTGCAACCCTACACACACACGAACCTGTTGACTAGGTGCAACCCTACACACACACTAACCTGTTGACCAGGTGCAACCCTACAAACACACGAAAGTGTTGGGTAAAACGAAGAGGAAACTTAAGAAACCGACTCCTGAAACATGACAGTGATGACATAATGGCATCAACCTCTTCTCCCGGACATCTCACGACACAATTATTTATGGTCCATAAAAAAATATTAGTCGCATTCCCTTCACTCACGAAAACGTCCACCCTCAACAACTATTTTACCCGGCTTTCTTGAACACTGCCCAGTCCCGGGGTCCAGTCCCACCTTCCCCACTAACCAGATAGCCAGGTGAACTTAAATATGGTTTCGTTTCAAAGTAACCACTCGTCTAAGTCGAACACTCTGGGCAAGATTATCATACTGCTATAGAAGATTATACTGTAGAAGATTATCATACTGCTATAGAAGATTATCATACTGCTATAGAAGATTATAAATAGGAAACTACGAGGCTTTGGTATAGTAAAGTAAGAGAACAAATTTTGTATGATTAGACCTCGAAAAAATCATAGACAAAGCACTTTAGTGAGACGTGAGAGAAAGAAAAAACACAAGAGAATTACCTGGGATTCGAACACGGACTCCGGTAGGACGAGCAGCCGTCTAGCCACGAGAGAACAGCTTACTATCGACTTAGCCAACTAGCACCCCAAAAAAGGTGTTTTGTTGACATAGTCTTTAGTAACCGCTCAGCAAACATAAGGGATCGTGACACCCGGAAAGAAACGAGGTCGTGACACAGAAATTCCGTAGCTTAGATTCATTCTCTCTAGCAGGTACCAACTAGACAAACATACACACGGTCTCCTGCCATGTCTGGTGCAAACTTGGACAACAATAACAAACGAACGAATACTTATTACATGAAGTTAGTTTCGGATATAGTGAACAATTTTTTATAATTTTTTATAAATAGGAAACTACGAGGCTTTGGTATAGTAAAGTAAGAGAACAAATTTTGTATGATTAGACCTCGAAAAAATCATAGACAAAGCACTTTAGTGAGACGTGAGAGAAAGAAAAAACACAAGAGAATTACCTGGGATTCGAACACGGACTCCGGTAGGACGAGCAGCCGTCTAGCCACGAGAGAACAGCTTACTATCGACTTAGCCAACTAGCACCCCAAAAAAGGTGTTTTGTTGACATAGTCTTTAGTAACCGCTCAGCAACATAAGGGATCGTGACACCCGGAAAGAAACGAGGTCGTGACACAGAAATTCCGTAGCTTAGATTCATTCTCTCTAGCAGGTACCAACTAGACAAACATACACACGGTCTCCTGCCATGTCTGGTGCAAACTTGGACAACAATAACAAACGAACGAATACTTATTACATGAAGTTAGTTTCGGATATAGTGAACAATTTTTTATAATTTTTTATAAATAGGAAACTACGAGGCTTTGGTATAGTAAAGTAAGAGAACAAATTTTGTATGATTAGACCTCGAAAAAATCATAGACAAAGCACTTTAGTGAGACGTGAGAGAAAGAAAAAACACAAGAGAATTACCTGGGATTCGAACACGGACTCCGGTAGGACGAGCAGCCGTCTAGCCACGAGAGAACAGCTTACTATCGACTTAGCCAACTAGCACCCCAAAAAAGGTGTTTTGTTGACATAGTCTTTAGTAACCGCTCAGCAAACATAAGGGATCGTGACACCCGGAAAGAAACGAGGTCTAGTTGGTACCTGCTAGAGAGAATGAATCTAAGCTACGGAATTTCTGTGTCACGACCTCGTTTCTTTCCGGGTGTCACGATCCCTTATGTTTGCTGAGCGGTTACTAAAGACTATGTCAACAAAACACCTTTTTTGGGGTGCTAGTTGGCTAAGTCGATAGTAAGCTGTTCTCTCGTGGCTAGACGGCTGCTCGTCCTACCGGAGTCCGTGTTCGAATCCCAGGTAATTCTCTTGTGTTTTTTCTTTCTCTCACGTCTCACTAAAGTGCTTTGTCTATGATTTTTTCGAGGTCTATAGAAGATTATACTGTCGAAGATTATCATACTGCTATAGAAGATTATACTGTAGAAGATTATCATACTGCTATAGAAATTATCATACTGTTATAGAAGATTATCATACTTCTATAGACGATTATCCTGTAGAAGATTATCATACTGTTATAGAAGATTATCTTACTGCTATAGAAGATTATCATATTTCTATAGAAGATTATCCTGTAGAAGATTATCCTACTGCTGTAGAAGATTATCCTGTAGAAGATTATCCTACAGCTGTGGAAGATTGTCCTATAGAAGATTATCCTACTGCTATAGAAGATTATCCTGTAGGAGATTATCATACTGTTATAGAAGATTATACTGCTTTAGATATCCAAGTGTCATACTTCTCTGAGTAATATTTTTCTACGTACAGCCATGTAAACTTAATGGTCCTCTGTTGGATTGTGCACGCTTGCTTTCTCTTTTTTAATGTATGTTGGTAGCGCCGGGAACGATCTTCTAGCTCTGTGTATGTCGGTCTTTTCGTCTGTCCATGTTTTTCTGTCCATGTTTGTGTCTATCAGTTTATTTGTTAGACACCGTACGAAAAGAGAGAGAAAAGAAAATGACAACGCAGTAGAAATAACTAGTGTTATCTGAGAACAAACTCGAAGGAAACGGTTGACCATCTCTCTTGTCTTTTATCTGTGGTGGTCAGTCCTTCTACAAACTTGCTTTGCCTGTCCTTCAAACTCAAACTAAGTCTGTATTTCTATTTGTCTAATTCTTTGATTTAGCAAATCTCTCTCTCGCTCGCTCTCTCTCTCTCTCTGTCCATCCGTCTGTCTGTCTACCTGATTGTTTTTCTGTCTCTCTGTCAGTCTGTCTGTCTCTCAGTAAGTCATTCAGTCTATCTGTTAGCCAGTCTCTCTCTTTCTCTCTCTCTCTCTGTCCGTTTGTCCGTCTATTTGGTAGGTCTGTCTGAACTGTCTATCTTGCCTCTCTGTCTAAGTGTCTCTCGGTCAATTTATCTGTCTAATTTGTCCGTCAGCTTGTACTCTTATATGTTCGTCCCTCCTCTCTGCATGCCTGTTAACGTGTCTTCCATCTATGTCTGTACCTCCATCCCCCTTTCTTTTCCGTGCCTGCTGTACCCCATTCGCTCATTCAGATTTAACTCTATTGATTTGCGTATCATACATTTCACAACCCTTAAGATCAAGTCTCCCAGGACACGAGACTCCCTAATTAGGTATCCTCTCTGTCACATATATCCGGACATAGTTACAGCCGGCATGAGGCTTTGGTTCGTGCTTGGATATTATTTAGAAAAAAAGCCACTAACTAATCACATCCGGATTGATTCTTTCCTTTCTTCTTCCTAAAACCTTTGAAATAGAGTAATCACTGTACTGGATGGCCAGAAAGCAGTAAATAATATTTGATTAGCAAGTTGGACAGGTAAAGGTTCCGGTTAATGAAGGTGAAGGCTGGCTTTCTTTGCACGTAGTGCCATCATCATCACCATCATCATCATCTCGAGCAGCTTTGCTAGGAAGACTAGCAGCAGTGAATCACGGGTCTGTTTTGTCTTTAAAGACTCACCAGTTCTGGAGAGGAAGTCTTGATGCTGGTTGTTAATCTCTTGATGTTGGTCTTCCTGTTTTTTTTTGTTGTTAGGCTGTCCATACATCTCTTGACGCTGTTCACTAAGCACTTGATGTTGTCCACACGTCTGTTGATGTTGCCTGTGCTATCTATTGATGCTGTTCACTAAGCTCTTGATGTTGTCCACACGTCTGTTGATGTTGCCTGCGCTATCTATTGATGCTGTTCACTAAGCACTTGATGTTGTCCACACGTCTGCTGATGTTGCCTGCGCTATCTATTGATGCTGTTCACTACGCTCTTGATGTTTTATACATTTCTGTTGATGTTCCTGGCCCGTCTATTGATATTTTCCACCCATCTCTTCATGTTGTCTGCCGAGTTATAATTTCGCTCTCTCGCTCCCAGTTTCACATCAATGTTGCTAGCTTAAAGCTTCAAATCTATTATCACCTCTCCTCACATGATCAAAAGCAAACGGAAAAAAGAACGGACCTTACAATACAAACCTTACAAGGTATTCATGTGCCCAGTTATAGAAATTAAAAATTGATCGAATGAGTCATAAACGAAATCGATTCAGCTATATCATTCTTAAGAAAAAAAAAAGGAGTAGATAACAATTTACTTGCTTTAAAAAAAGCCATTCCAAGACGGAAAGTACCATTCTAATAAGGTCACAGTGCTCGCAGTATTTTTTTGTTTTGTTTTGTGTGACTCCTTTTACTTTTACATTTACTTTGTGGGATTAGTTTTTAAAAAAAAGATTCATGAATGTACTTCAGGTGTGACAAAAGACAACTGCTAGACTCTCTATATGTTAGTAAATATATTAAAAAGAAGATTAATAAACATATGAGTAAAATATTCAATTCTTACTATATACAGATAACGTATCACTAAATTTATTATTAATAAACAAATGAGTAAAATATTCAATTCTTTTTATATATATATATAACGTATCACTAAATTTACAAATATGGTTATATATATATATATGTCAGTCATTTGCATGTCTCTTGCGGAACTTTGCCTCCTTAACAGCACTCCTGTAGGCCTCTCTGTTGTAAGCAAACGCCCTGTTGCTGATGCATCCATTTGCAGATTATCAACGATGTCTTGCAACCATCTTCGCCTTGGTCTTCCTCTCTTTCTTTTTCCCATTATGTACCTTTCCAAGAGGGTCTTCTCTAGATTATCACGACGTTTAATGTGTCCAAAATATTTAAGTTTTCTTTCTTTAATCCTCTTTACTAGCCAGCCTTCTTCAATATTAAGTTCTTGTAGTATGGATTTATTTGTTCTTTTTTATGTCCATGATATTTGAAGAACTCTTCAGTAGCATTTACATTCAAAGGCATTTATGTATTTCTCAGCTGTTTTGTTAAGTGTCCAGGTCTCACAGACGTATGTTGCGATGAGAAAGGTGCATGTCCTTAAAAATCTTATTTTTGCAGTTCCATCTGTTCCTCTCCACAGATTCTTCGATTGTTTTATTTTTTTGAAGAGCGATATATGCCATCCTTTTAATTTCGCTCATTTTATCTCCATTATTAGTTAGTACTGATCCAAGATATTAAACATTCTCCACCTTTTTCAATTTGTCCTCATTGTTACATATTTAAGTTGCCTTGCTTGTTTTGTCAGTTGTAATCAATTTAGTTTCCTTAGCATTAAGATAAAGCTTTTGTTCTTCATTTTTCTTACGGACTGACATAATTTTTTTTCCATTCCTTTTTTGTGTTGTAGACAGTAGTACTGTGTCATCAGCATATCTAATCTTTGGTATTTCATAACCTCCAATTCTACCCATTATGATTTTTAATAGAATTTTACTGGCATGACTAATCAGGGCAACAGTTCTGTAGTTTGCGCATAATTTCAAGTTACATTTCTTTGGCAGTGGTATGAATACAGTTCTTTTCCATTCTTTTGTCAAATACCTCAATGCCATATCTTTTTACATAGTGTGTGATATATTGTTGCACATTCCTTCCCTCGTGCCATAATTTCAGCTGTTTTCTCATCACATCTTGATGATTTACCTTTTTTTCAGATTCTTTATTGCCCATAAAACTTCTTCAATTGTCGGTTCGGGTTCTTTCTCCTCCAATAATAATTCACACTGTAGATTTCTGCTTTCACAGTCAGTTGTTTCATACATTCCTCTGCAATATTCCTTCCATCTTTCTAGAATTTCCTCTGTCTCCGTCAAGGCATTCCCCATCTCGTCACAAATTACGTTTATCTTAGGTGTGACATTTCTCGCCATGTCTTCTTTGGGGCAGGGGGGCAGGGGATCACCATAGCACCATGGTGGTGGAGTCTGCTAACAGAAGCACTGCACCCCTTCCTGCTTTTTTTCAGCTCTACTCTGGAACCGAAAGAAACAGCCGTTTCCAAGCCGATACAGTGCTGTAGCTCGGCATCTTCATGGCAAATACTACCAGGTCATACTTCTAGTAAGACTGAACTACAAGAAGGAGAAGATCATGCTATAAAGGTACATATGGGATCAGGCATTATCAGGGCACTCATCTTTCTTGACCCGTCGGGTTGCTAGAAGGTGAAATATTCACACCTGGCTGCATTTCCCACCCAAGTTTGACATAGCGAATACTAGACGTTAGAAATCGGGAGACGCCCCTGTCATCAATTTGTACAAGATGAGTACCTGGGTTCATCTGCTAATTCTTTAGCTGCCCCTTGTCTTGTATAAGCTTCTTATATTCCATGTTCCAAATCTCGTAATATTTTTTGACGTTTCAAGGTCAACATTTGAGAATGTAGTGCTAGAAAGAACACTGAACTGAACCGATTATTTAAAACTCAAAGGATTATAAACGTCTTGAAACTGAACAGACTACGCTGGCTGGGCCATATAGAAAGAATGGAAGGGCACAAATAAAAGAGAATTATAAATGTGCAAGAAATGGAGGAAATAAGACCGATGAGTAGACCAAGACAGAGATGGAAAGAAAACGTTGAAGAGGATATAAAAGAAACTGGTTTCACCAATTGGAGAGAGAAGATTATGAATAGAGAAGATTGGAGGGGAACTTTATCTGCAGAATTGAGCCTTACCGCCTCGGAAAGAAAGAGAAGGAAGAGAAAAAGAAGAAGAAATAGATGATGATGATGATGATGGATGAATGATCTTTATTTTTAAAGGGTAAAGAATTGGGCACGAAGGCCCGTCTTACATTCTACCCTTCATCATTCCATCTTTCATTCTTCTCACACACTCGATTTAATACAAGTATACAAATTACATTAGGAGGAGGAGGAGGAGGAGGAGGAGAAGAAGAAGAAGAAGAAGAAGAAGAAGAAGAAGAAGAAGACCGTACCTAGGTGCTTGTAAAGTCGGGATAGGAAAAGCCAGCAGGTATTAATTTATACAGACTGATGCCAGGGGCGTCTCTAACCGTTTTCTAACCACCAGTATTCGCTATGACAGTCAAGTGCACTAACCATTTCGCAGTAAGCCAAGAAGCACGATGCTAGTATCTACATGCACATTTCTTGTCCCTCTACCATTTTCTTTTTTCAGATGAAAACGTCAAGGGCACAACGACTCGCTCAGGTTGATCACTGCGCCCTTACCTGGGGTCTCTAATTTACACTCATAAATTACAGTGATCTCCCTGTGCAGTTCTTGCTCTGCTTTCGCTGGGAGAAGACCATCAATATTTTATGCAATTTGAGTTAAATCAAGGCGAAAGGTTTCCACGTGAGTTCGCAGATATTCTTGATTCGTCTATTCTGGTTTCATCCGCGTTTGCGCCTGGTCATGACCTGAGAGCTTACGGTGGTTCGAAAGCTTTGTTTGCTAAACAGAGCTTCTGAAATTTTGGTTTTGACTTTAAACTTATTCTTGCTTTTGTTGTTGTTTTTTTTTTCTGGCAGTCACCGTCAGGTTTAGTGATTGGTAATGTTTCTGCGTACGTTTAGCGTTGTTTCTCCTAGATCTATAATGGTCTATTCTTCTCGTAAATGTGAGATCCCCTTTCTTACAGATGTGCTATCCCTATTCTTACTGATGTGCTATCCCTATTCTTACTGATGTGCTATCCCTATTCTTACTGATGTGCTATCCCTATTCTTACAGATGTGCTATCCCGATTCTTACAGATGTGCTATCCCTATTCTTACAGATATGGCATCCCCTTCTCAAGGATATTATATTGTCTTCTGTATATTCTTCCATCCAGATTTAGTATCTTCACCTCTTCTGCGTAACTCTACTATCTTCTTCTGTATAGATCTAGTATCTTCTTCTCTGTAGATCTAATATTTTCCTCTGTATAGATCTTTTATCTCCTATGTGTATCTATTATTTTCTGTAACAACCTTGTACCTCCTCTGCATAGATCTAGTATATTCTTCAACATAGATATAATTCTTCTAATTTATATATTCATTTGCTACCGCCTTCCCCCCCCCCCCCCCCCCCCCCCCCCGAAAAAAAACAACATCCAAACAAAATCTAATTACACGCAAAAAGTAAACTAGTTTCATCATAACCATGCTTCTGAAACCTTTGTTACATAAATTTTGTAGGGGATAAATATGAACATCTTCTTCTTCTTCTTCTTCGTTCGCACTGTCTGTCTATATCTGCAGTCCTGTCTCTTGGATAAATTTCACTGTTTTTGTAACTCATGTATGGAACCGTAGAGCTTATCTTCTTTAGTGGTTTCACTGGGCCAGTAATTATTTCTCAGTGTCTCGTAGTTGATGCAGTTCTGGAGGATATGTTCCACGGTTTGGGGCACCTGGGCACATGTACATAGATTAGTAGTACCAACCTTAAACTTTGTATACATATGACTTCGGAGTCGGCTGTGTCCTGTTCGGAGACGGAAGATGGTGACTTGTTCCTTTCTGTTTAGCATGTGATAGTCATCATGTGGTGGTGTTTGTGGCTTCCTGTAGGTTTTTATCATGCTTTTCTTCTGATTATAGGTGACTGGTATGTCTGGTTGCTCCATTTCAGTGCCCTCTTTG
This sequence comes from Achatina immaculata, assembly GCA_009760885.1. Taxonomy (NCBI): domain Eukaryota; kingdom Metazoa; phylum Mollusca; class Gastropoda; order Stylommatophora; family Achatinidae; genus Lissachatina; species Lissachatina immaculata. Next base: position 39,751,108 of record CM019694.1, read on the forward strand.
GCCAGATGGTCAGCTTTCTCATTGCCTGGTATCCCACAGTGGGAGGGAATCCACTGCAAAGTGACTCCATGTTGTAAGCCAATTTTTGACAAGGCATCCTTAAGGTCTGGTAGTTTGTTGCACTGAAGAGCCTCCAGTACTGATCTTGCATCTGTGAGAATTACTACAGGACATGTATCAATTCTGGAGTCTGATAGTTTTTCAACTGCAGCAATAATTGCCCTAACTTCTGCATCAAAGTTGTTGCAGTATTTACCAGTGGGTATGGAAATCTTGTCAATGGTGTTGTTTGGATATTCAATATATGCTCCTGCCCCACCATTTTTTATGGCATTATGTGCAGATCCATCTGTATACACACGTATCCAGGTGTCACATGGATATTTGTCATCTAGAACACTAAGTGTGGCTACTGATCTTACAAGACTGCTCTGCATCTCACCATTCTGCACACCTTTCACTTCAGTCTGAATAGTTATTTGTGTATAATCTGCTTCTTTCCATGGTGTATGCTCTGGTAATATGAACATCTAAATTCATTTTAAAACTTCCACAAGAATATTCGATATCGAGGCCAAAAACGAGCTCCCCCCCCCCCCCCCCCCCAACCCCCACGGACTTTAACGGCATTTAGCTTGTTTTTTTTTTTTTGGATGCTTTTTTGGTAATTAAAAACTGAGGTAAGGTGCATATATTGCTGTGACACGTGCAAGTCACAAAGGTGAAAACCACTGGTAAACTCTAGAAAAGTTTTGAAAACCACTGCAACTGAATTCTGTATCGTTGTTTCTGGAGTCCCAAACACTGAACCTTGTCAATGTTACAAAATGAAAAAAAAATAAATAAATAAATTGCAGCTCAGCGGAGTGTTATCAACTGAAATCATATATTGTTAAGAGAAATCACTGCGGTGTAATTGCTGTAATGAGAAATTACCACACGGACTTTACTTTGTGGCGGAAGGCAACTATCTTTTCATCGCGTATTGTTCGTTAATATAACATTGTACTTCTGTCTTCCTCCGGGGAAGGCTTTCATACAGAAGTAATTCTTCCTCTCTCCTGCTGTTTATTTGTTAAAATAAATTGTAATTCTTCCTTCTTTCTGTTTTTCTTCCATGTTATGACAGTGTAACACTTTCTTCAATTGTTATTTTTAACCTTTCACAAAAAATGATGTTCCCATCGCAACATATGCCTGTGAGACCTGGGCACTTAATAAAACAGCTGAGAAACATATAAATGCCTTTGAATGTAAATGCTAAATAGAGTTCTTCAGATATCATTGAACACAAAAAGGAACAAATACATCCATACTATAAGAACTTAATATTGAAGAAGGCTGGCTAGTAAAGAGGATTAAAGAGAGAAAATTTAAAGACTGCGGTCATATTAAACGTCATGATAATTTAGAGAAGACAGTGATGGAAGGGTACTTAAAGGGAAAAAAGAGAGGAAGACCAAGGCGAAGATGTCTGCAAGGCATCGTTTATGATTTGCGAATGGACGCATTAGCAACAGAGCATCTTACTTACAACCATGAGGCCTGCGGGAGAGCTGTTAGGGTAGCAAAGTTCCGAAAGGGACATGCAAATGTCTGCTGTGTAATAATGTAATATTTTCTTCCTCCTGTTATTGTTACTTTCCATAAAGATGTACTTCTTCTTCTCTCTTGTTTTCTTTCCTTTTATATGTATTTCTCTGCTAGTTTACTTCCTTTCATTCTTTATTTCTTTCTTTGACAAATGGAGAGCGTTCCATAAGTAACTGCGCACTAACCCAGTATCGATTCCGGTATCGTAATGATATCTTAATGTCTGCGGTATCTAACCACATCTACCTGCCGCAGTCATTAAGATATCACTACGATACCGGAATCGATACTGGGTTACTGCACAGTTATTTTCCGAACGCACTGTATAATGCAAACTTTATATCACAAGCTGCCACCCTACCGCTGATACTAAAACAAAAGGGAAACTGGCCGCAGCTTTTAGATGTAGCATCATGATCGACTTGCAGATCCGCCTTGCCTCCAGTGGCGTACCTGGCTTACGTGGCATCCGGTGTAGATCACAATTTTTACACGTCCCTTTTCCACCGTACGAGATAATAATTTTCCAAAGTAATGGCAATAATAATAATCATAATAATTTCCAGAAAATAAGCGGAGTCGAGTGATTTTTGTTTCTTTTAATCAATTGGGTCTGTGCATAACTTAGATACAACTTAGATACAACTTAGATACAACTGAGAAAAGATGTTGGTGATGGATGGGGGCGTGGGCACCGGATGGCTGGGGACTCATTACCAAAAACAGCGCTGAAATGGGCCCCACAGGGAAACAGGAGTAAAGGTAGAGCAAAGGAGACGTGGAGAAGAACAGCAGAGAGGGTGTTGAGTATCAGAGGGTGTTGAGTATCAGAGGGTGTTGAGTATCAGAGGGTGTTGAGTATCAGAGGGTGTTGAGTATCAGAGGGTGTTGAGTATCAGAGGGTGTTGAGTATCAGAGGGTGTTGAGTATCAGAGGGTGTTGAGTATCAGAGGGTGTTGAGTATCAGAAGATACAGACTGATGCCAACTTGGCAAGAGCGGGGGAAAAAAAGTGAGGAAGGACAGCGTTTGTTTGAAACTCTCGGGGAAGCCCCATGTGCCTTGGACACCTACATTTTCAGATATATAAGCATCTATATAATCATCTAGTGGCAGATTTTGCCTCAGAAGGTGGCTGTGAGGCAGATGGATGTTAGTTGTTTGGTTTCTTGACGCGTATATTTTTAGTTTTAAAAGATTAGTAACAGTAATAAACAATGTTGGTTTTAAAAGTTTGGTAACAATAATAAACAATGTTGGTTTTAAAAGTTTGGTAACAGTAATAAACAATGTTGGTTTTAAAAGTTTGGTAACAATAATAAACAATGTTGGTTTTAAAAGTTTGGTAACAATAATAAACAATGTTGGTTTTAAAAGTTTGGTAACAGTAATAAACAATGTTGGTTGTTCACGGACCGGAGCGATCTCCCTTCACTTGCGTCTTTTGTTTCCAGATCTGGCCATCATTTCCTTTTCGAAGTACACCGTGCCTTTAAGCAGAGTTGATGTTCGGGTGATTCGATCTTTCGCCGTTTCTTCTCATACCTCGTGGATGAGAGAAAAATATTACATTCATGCCTTAAGAACAGCTTCGCATCAAATGTTGGTCTGCCGTGTGGTCTACTTTTCTCTCAGGATAGAGCCACACAAAATTTTCTTGGGATTATGGTTGTCGGCCATTTTGCTACATCTCAGCGTTCAGTTGCTGAATGTTGTTACCAGTGACGGGAGTTTAGCGCGCTCAGAGTTGTTGACTCTTTATCTTGTCACTCCATGTTCATTATTCTAGCCCATGCAGCAAAGACAGAAAGTGTTAAGCTGTTTACCCCAGGAATTAACAGACTGTACACGTTTATGATCTATACAGGGGCGTGCTAAGCACACAGATGCGATAAATCAGAACCTTTATCTTCAGTGTCCATCTTCTCTTGTTCCATACACATATCATCAATTTGGTCAAAGATAGTAGATGCCAGTAGTCCTATACTGATTTTTCTTTCTTATATAGAGACGGCGGATGCAACCGTCGGGCCTAGATGCTTAACCTTGTTGTCTAACTGAAGTGGCGGTTTTCGTTTAGAGTTTTTACTGGCTGGTGTGAGTGTGTTCATTCATCAAAACTATAGGTAACAAGTCGAATTCTTTCCAGACTAAATGATTACGAAGAATTAGGAAAATATTCTGGCCAAACACCATAAGAAATAACATCTTGTTGGCAGAAATGCAGATGAAGCCACTGACAGCAATTATTGAGGAAAGACGCTGGCGATGGTTGGGACATGTGCTCCGAATGACTGACAACTCACTACCAAAAATAGCACTAAGATGGACACCACAGGGGAACAGAAGTAAGGGTAGACCAAAGGAAACGAGAAGAACAACAAAGAAGATGTTAAACAATAGAGGGCTCAGCTGGGCAAGAGCGGAAAAAAAGGCAAAGGACAAATGTTTTGTGAAAAACCCTTGCGTAAGCCTCATGTACCTTTGGCACTTAAGGTTCAGAGAGAGAGAGAGAGAGAGAGAGAGAGAGAGAGTAAGAGTGACTGTGTTTTATGGAAAAACCATAGCCGTGTTGACTCTTCTTGTGATGGAGAATATGACACATGCTGTGATCATGCAGTTAATCAATAAAATCATAGTAGCCTCACTGTGAGCCACAAAGAATGCGTCTTCAACAGACAAGAGCTCCATTACAGGGGCTGCATTTACTTTTGTCTTGGCACTTAATTAGACAATGAGAAGCCATGTACAACAAACATATATCAGCATGGGCATGTTTGAATGAGCAGTTTAAGAGAGAATATTTTTGCTTAGAGAGGCCTACATGAAAGCTGTTAAATAGGCAAAGTAGCGCACGGGACATGAAAATGTCTGATTGAGCACAGAGACTAAGCCATATCCCTGCTGAAATCCCACTTTTAACTTCGGGACTATCAGATATAGTATAGCCCCATCAAATTATATGGTTAGATATAGTGTAGCCCCATCAAATTCTATAGTTAGATATAGTTTAACCCCATCAAATTCTATAGTTAGATACAATATAGCCCCATCAAATTCTTTGGTTAGATACAATATAGCCCCATCAAATTCTATAGTTAGATACAATATAGCCCAATCAAATTCTATAGTTACCTTCACATCATCGTGGGACAACTTAGTCTGTTTAAGCATTAGTTTGGACATTCAACGGTTTCTAATGATTCAAACTTCTCTTGTATGTTATTAGCGTCATATGTCTTTGTGACAACAGGGAAAATGGGAGGCACAAAAGGAAGAGACAGAACAAGAGTGGATCTCCTGGAGGGCTTGACAAAGTGACATGGGAGAAACAACAACAGAACCGATGGAGAACATAAAAGGTCGAAAACTGTGGAGAGATATGGTCGCAGACAACTCCAGGCATGATGATGATGATGATGATGATGATGATGATGACTTTCTTACATCTCAAACCCTTTCAATGCCGTTAAACGTCACATAAGACTCGCCTGGTAGTTCACCAAGTTTTCCTGTCCTCAGCGAGCTTTCCAGCCTCATCAAGGGATTTTATGCCTACTAATTTAGCCCCTCTAAACAATGTACTCTTTAGAATTTCACGTGGTCGACCTCTTTTTCATCGGGCTGTTGTGGTTCACTTTAAAGCTTGTTTTGGCATTCTGATGATGCCTGTGTGTGGTCGATTAAAGCACCAGTGACAGAAAATACAAGCACAGATGTCATACCATTATAAGCCTCGACAGAGCAGAAGACGTCAAGGATGGTGTAGATGCGAACATTATACCTCCATATAATCTTCCATGACATGCGAGTTGCGTCTTTCACCTAACACGCCTGAAAGCCTCTGTTGTGTCTGTCTCAGTGATACTCGACTTGGCGATGATTTAGATTAGTTAGCCAGGTATGGAGCGATTAGTCGCCCATGGTAGTGGTTGCTGCTACCGACTAGTCCCAACATGGTAGTGGTTGCTGCTACCGACTAGTCCCAACATGGTAGTGGTTGCTGCTACCGACTAGTCCCCACATGGTAGTGGTTGCTGCTGAGACGTCCTGTGCTTGATTCCTATCGTATAATTATATAAACCCAGTGCAGCCATCATTTCATGTGGTTACAGCAGTAAGACCTTTCCCGAAATCATTGAACTTTGGCGAGTGACTCAGTTTGAAAATATAAAAATCAGATTTAAGTTCGCATGGTCAGCTGATAGACTTAAATATTGTGAACATATTAAACGTCATGAAAATTTAGAGAAGACCGTCTTGGAAGGATACATAATGGGAAAAAGAAAGAGAGGAAGACCAAGGCGAGGTTGACTGCACGACGTCGTGGTTGATCTGCGAATGGTCGCATCAGCAGCAGGCCATCTTGCTTACAACGAAGTGGCCTACAGGAGAGCTGTTAGGGAGGTAAAGTTCCGCAAGGGGCATGCAAGTGACTGACTGATTGACTGGACACGTATTGAGCGCGTGTTCGAGAGAACTGAATGAGATGATTACTGAGTGATCATGACTGGAGAGAATATGACTGAAAAAAAATGTACCAAAGTTTTATTTAAGGGAGAGCATAAGACCCACACATCAGCTGACCACAAGAGAAGCCACTGGGTTCATTGTCAAGCTTAAAGAAATTGACTTCGTTTTGCCTTCGTTTATGCAACATCGTCGCCTGTTTGTAAGGTTGCACCTGGTTGTCGCAGCAGAAATCACAACCCAGTAGAATTCCCAGTTATTTTAGAACAGACTCGAGAAAAATACGAACTCGATATCACAATCACCAGCGCACATCCGACACGCATACATGGCAACAACTCCATGTTTGAATATCTTTATTTTTTTAAATAGGGACAATTTTTACATGTCTCTAAACCCATGTTTCAAGATCTTTTTTTTTAAAATACGGTCAGTTTTATATAACTCAGATCCACATAAAAATGGGAGATAACTGCAACTGCTTACATCACTGCGAGCTTAGATAACATCACATAACAGCTACAGAACTTTCAACTTTAGTATTGTTGCTGTTATCGATTTCCTTCCCTCATTTTCTCTAAACAAATCACTGACTCATAAATCAATTTTTTTTTTACTGATTATCTGAAATTTTAAATCAAATTCTCTTTTCCTGCTTAAACGCATTTTCCTTCCATGAAACATTATCCAGCAATAAATCATTATTAAGCCGGAGATTCAAGCAGAAAATATACTAAGGCCTAGACCACACCAAGAAATAAAATTTCTATCACAACACATTTTGTCAGTTTCTGAGATCATACTGGGTGTATTTTAAAGGACGTTTGAGATTTATAGACCTTTATTATGAGTGTTGATCGGGAGTTCACGAGATAATGATTATTCTGAGTGTTGTGTGTGATGCTCAGTATAATAATTCTGCGTTATTTCAGTAATTTCTGTATGGGTTTTATTCTTGTTTCTATTATGTTAGTCCCATTTTGTCCTTGAGTTTATTCTGTTTTATATCTAAGGCCGAGTTTTTTTAATAAGTTTCTCTGGCTGTTTTTTTTTTCTAGTGTTTAGAAACTCCTCTGGCTGATTGTCTTTTTCTTTTCTATAGTTTAGAAACTTACCTGACTGATTATTCTGTGTTCTTGAATTTGGAGGCGCGTATCTAGCTGATTATTCCCCTCTCTAGAGTTTATAAACTTCTCTTCCCTAAAATTCCCGTTTCTAAAGTTTAAGAAACTTTACTGGCTGATTATTCTCTGTTCTAGAGTTTAGAAACTTATTTCGCTTATTATCTCCTGTTCTGCAGTTTAGAAACCAATATTACTATATTTTCTTTACTCCAGAGTTTATAAACTTCTCTGATTGATTTATTCCCTGTCCAATACTTTATAAACTTCTCAGACTGATTATTCTCGGTTTCAATGTTTATAAACTTCTCTGGCTGAGTTTGTTTTCTGTTTTATAGTTTATAAACTTCTCGGGCGGTTTATTCCCCATTTTAGAGCTTATAAACCTTCTCTGATTGATGACTATCGGCTCGTAGAGTCTCAATATAGCTCTATTTATTTCTCGTTTCATACTAACTCTGTTAACGTATATAATTGTATATGTGTACATGCATTCTTTTAAAACTTCCTTTATTTTCTCTGATTTATTTGTTCTGTGCTTTTAATGTCTTTGCGTGATTCGCTATGTACCGCCCACATTTTCTACAGTAAAAAGCGACCTTCAAAATCTAATTCTATGACCTTTGATCGTTTCATGCATATACTCCATTTTTAACAATGAAAACACTCCGAACTTTTTAAACTAAATTTTTAATGATTCTTTTTTATTTCGCTCTTATTTCTTCACATTTATATCTAGCAACATCCCAAGCTTCAAATATGTGGAAATTCATGACGACTGTATTCTTGTGAGTCTGGAGTATAGATATAAGGAAATGTTATTAAATGTATTCGTTTTATTTCCCTTGTGTTCTGCCAAAGTTACTTCCCCTTTTTATATCGGTAAGAGGAAAGGAACTGGAGATGTTGGCAGAATGGTACTTCTGGCTTTAATCGTTTCTTCTTGTTTCAAAACTGGCCCAACAGAAATGGAGGTAATGTTGTTGTTGCTGTTGTTGTTGCTGTTTTAACCTAATGATGATTATGATGATAAACTGGACCTGAATTTATTTTCCCTAGTGATGATAACGATGATAAACTGGAGTTGAATCTATTTTACCTAATGATGATTATAACGACAAGCTGGGGCTGAATCTATTTTGCCTGATGATGATAAACTGGACCTGAATCTATTTTTCCTAATGATGATAATGATGATAAACTGGTGTTGATTTACGGTGATAAAAGGCTTCGACTGGTGATTTTCCACCCACACAAATGTTCTATATAGTCGCTGCTTTCCCTCCCAGTTATAGTGTCACACTTGTTTTTCTAATCTTTTCTTCAGTCCCTAGAAAATCTCTATTTTCCAATAACTTCTTCTTCTTCGTTCGCTTCTACCACCAAAAACCGCACTGTGATCCTACTGAATTCACGCCTGTGGTCCTCGTTAGGTCCCGTGGTCCCCTGTGTGGTCTCCGAAAAGACCACACAAGATCCACGAGAGGACCACAAGGGGTTCAGAGTATCACAGGGCTTTAGCCTGTATTCTTGGTGGGTTTTGGAAGCGGGATTGCGTGACACCGTGGTTTTCATTGCACCAGTTTAGTCTAAGGTTGGACTTTCTCACCGGAAGACCTCGACGTGTTTAGGATATCAGTGCATCCCCGCTGGGTGAGAGGCGGTAGCCCACCCAGGCCAGAGTTGGACTTTCTCACCGGAAAACCTCGACGTGTTTTGAGATACCCGTGTATCACCGCCGGGTGAGAGGTGGTTGCCCATCCAGTCCAGGGTTGGACTTTCTCACCGGAAAACCTCAGCGTGATTAGGACACGTAAACATCCCCGCCGGGTGAGAGGTGGTTCCAATAACTGATTGTTATCCTCGAAGCAAGCGTTATATTTCCATTGTACATGAATATATTACTTTCATTCAGAATTTGCAATACTTTACATTACTCTTTGGCGCTGTTCCATTCAAAAATAAATATGGTATATTCTTTATAATACTTTTCATTGTTTATATGACTGTTTCGATGGATAGTTATAGTAGTTCATTTCTTCTTCTTCTTCTTCTTCAGCCTCTCTCGATCTGCGAAGCACAGTTCTTTGTAACTGATATGATGAAGATTTTGAGTCACAACATAGAGCCGGCTTGAGAGCGGGTTATGGTGGCTGTTTTTGGTTTGTTTTTTTTTTGTTCTTTTTTTCAGTCTATGAGAGGATGGAAAGAAAAGTAAGGGAGTGTGTGCAATATTTTTTTATCACACTCCACCACGTGCGATCCTTGAACCGTTAGCCAAGTTAGACCTGCTACTGCGGATACCAAAAGAGAGAATGGACAGGGTCTTGATCAGCTATTGTTTGCCAACTCTGGGATTACCACGTTTGGTGTGTGTCGCTGATTTCTAGATCGATCGATCAGTGTCTTGACCCCCCCCCCCTTCTCCTCCTCCTCCCACCCCATAGATTATTTAGAATATATTACATTTCATTTTTCCATATTACTTTTGCCTTCCTTCTTTCTTTCTTTCTTTTTTTTCTCCTCCTGGTGTTTCTTCTATTCTTCAACCTCATCTTTCCGCTTCGTATTTCACAAATACGTAATGACCCCCCCCCTCTGAAATAATCACCCACTGAACGCATTTGCATGATTAAACTCAATCAGCACACAATTGTGGAAAGATTAAATGTCTTAGAGTCGGATAAGCTCTCTCGCAGAGCGAATCTACGGCATCTCGTACACAGGGCGTGCGTATTGAGAGACTGAAAGCCTGGGCATTGTGCGTTAATCGAAGGCGGGGTAAATCGAGCATAGACCCGCCGGCGTTTGCTCCGGACGTGGCAAAAGAAATAAGTTAGAGATTTTGCGCAGCCGAAAGTCTGGAAATATGATTAATATCTTTTACAGGTACGGTGAGCGATACTTAACTGTGTGTAATATGTGTTGAAAAGAAAATTATGTAGACAAGCGTTAAGAGAGGAGAGTATTTAAGATATTTTTGCAGCTGTCCTATGACGTAAAGCGAAAAAAAAGGCTGCATTCACATAGAGATATGTATATAAAGAACATAAATAGCAGCCTTTCTTTCTCCTCTTGTACGATAAGCTTTATATAGTAAACCATCTAGGGAAAGAGACAGCTTGCCTAATGAATCCCATCATCAGCATGAGACCTTCATGTGTGGTCAAGTTTTTACTTTGTACTTGCACAGCTCTTCTGTAGAAGGTAAATTTCTTCGCGTCTAATGTCAGTCATGAAGAAAATAAGGTCTAAAGTAATGACAGTCATGAAGAAAATAAGGTCTAAAGTAATGACAGTCATCAAGAAAATAAGGTCTAAAGTAATGACAGTCGTCAAGAAAATAAGGTCTAAAGTAATGACAGTCATCAAGAAAATAAGGTCTAAAGTAATGACAGTCATCAAGAAAATAAGGTCTAAAGTAATGGCAGTCATCAAGAAAATAAGGTCTAAAGTAATGACAGTCATCAAGAAAATAAGGTCTAAAGTCCTTCACATTTTAGTGAGAAGACAACACCTCTACGGCCTGACAATCACTGAGAAACTCACGAAGAAAAGAGGAAAGAAGAACAGAAAAAGAACTATAAATGACTACCCAGTAGAACATGACAAAAATAAAGGAAATAATCTGACCAGAGAGCTGAAGACAAGGCCAAGTTGACTGAAGAAATCATTTAGTTCACGCATGTCCAAGTCCGACACTTTAAACCCTTTCAGTCCCGAAATGCTTTCCATGAGCCGCCAGCAGAAATTTTGATGAGAAATTTTTGTGGAAAGAAACTAAAAGGAGGTTAATATATAATTGACAAATATGGGACGGGTTAGAAATGTGTTACTTTTCATTTTATTTAGACTGAGTAAATATCGCTCTCAGCACTAATTTGCATAGACGTGTAAGATCTAACCATCACTGGCAATTTTGTCTTGCCGCGAATGGGTTAATGATTACGGCTCTGGATTATTTCGTGATAATCTTGTGACATTTTCACAGCAAAAATTAACGTGTAACAGAACAAGTGGGCCAGCAAATTTGAAAAAGAAATGGCTATGTTAGAGACCGGAATGAGCAACGAGGTTGAGTTCACGTGGATAAACAACAGTCCATGGAATCAATCAGTCAGTCATTTGCATGTCCCTTGTGGAATTTTACCTCCCGAAAAGATCTCCTATAGGCCTCTCTGTTGTAAGGAAGATTCCCTGCTGCTGATGCCTCCATTCGCTGATCGTCAACGATATCTTGCAGCCATCTTCGCCTTGGTCTTCTTCTCTTTCTTTTTCCCATTATGTATCCTTCCAAGACTGTCTTTTCTAAATTATCATGACGTTTAATGTGTCCAAAATATTTAAATTTTCACTGTTTAATCTTCTTTACCAGCCAACCTTCTTTATATTAAGTTCTTGTAGTATGGATATATTTGTTCTTTTTTGTGTCTATGATATATGAAAACTGTTCTGTAGAATTTACATTCCAAGGCATTTATGTGTTTCTCAGCTGTTTTGTTAAGTGTCCACGTCTCACAGACATATGTTGCGATGGGAATGATGCACGACCTTAAAAATCTTATTTTTGTAGTTCTGTCTGCTCCTCTCCAAAGATTCTTTATTTGTTTTATTTTTTGAAGTGCGATAGATGTCCTCCTTTAAATCTCCCTCATTATATCTCCAGTATTAGTAATTAATGATCCAAGATATTCAAAAATCTCAACTTCTTCCAATTGTTCTTCACTGATACATGTTTCAGCTTCTTTATGTGTTTTGACAGTTGTTATCAATTTAGTTTTCTTCGCATTAAGATAGAGGTTTTGATCTTCACTGTTCTTACGGACTGACATAATTAGTTTTTCCATTCCTTTTTGTGTTGTGGACAGTAATACTGTGTCATAAATATATCTAATTCCTGGTTTTTCATAACCTCCAATTTTTATGGCATTGTAATATTCTTTGTCTACATCTTCTCTAACATTGCCCATTTAAGTATACGCGTTAAATAACAAAGGCGACAGTATGTAGTAACATTTAATCCTCAAACAGGGGTTAAAAAAGACTGCCAAAACATTTAATCCTCTAACAGTTGTTAAAGAAAGATAATCACGGTACTTAGTCCTTTAACAGGGGTTAAATATACTATCATAGCATTTAATTCTCTATCAGGGGTTAACGAAAACTCTCATACCATTTAATCTTTTATAATGGGTTAAAGAAAACTATCACAACATTTAATTCTCTATCAGAGTTTAAGGAAAATTATCATAGCATTTAATTCTCTATCAGGGTTATAGAAAACTATCATAGCATTTAATTCTTAAGAAAGAGTTAAAGAAAGAAAAAAACCCATCACAGCAGTTAATTCTCTGACAAGGGTTAAAGAAAATTATCATAGCATTTAATCCTCGAGCAAGGACGTAAAAATGGAAAAACCCATCATAGCATTTAATCCTCTGACAAGGGTTAAGAAAAATTCTCATACTATTTAATCCTCCAGGAAAGGTTAAAGAAAGAAAAAAAAAACCATAATAGCGTTTAATTATCTGACAAGGGTTAAAGAAAAGTATCATAACATTTAATCCTCTAGGAAGGGTTAAAGAAAGAGTAAAGTCATCATAGCATGTCCCCCAGTGTCTTCGGTGCTTTTCTTCAAGACCTCATCTTCAGTGGCATTTGTCAAAAAACAAAAGAAGTTGAAGATCTCTTTCAGACAAAACTCAAACCATCAAAAAACAAAAGAAGTTGAAGATCTCTTAGGAACAAAACTCAAACCATCAAAAAAATCAAAATTTCTATTCTTAACTGGATATTTCATGTCTTTCCATCTTATATTTTTCTTTCATAATTTTCCCTTTCAGCCATAACTCATTTCCGGCTGTTATATTCCATAAATTATTGAAGACATTTTTGTGAAAACTGAAATTATAACTTTTGTAAATGACTGTATATTTTTTTCTGTTCTCCCAGCAATTAGTTTTCTTTGTAACGTGTCGATTTTTTATTCGAAACTTGAGCATCAAAATAAAAAAAATCAAAACTGTTGCGTCGATTACAAATGAGATTTGGTGAAGGAACTACACGTTATTCTGACCACTGATATGTAGCTCTGTTGTGAATGCTAGTGATTGTTTCTTAAATTGTCCTGCAAGTAAAATGGCAATGATTATTTCTTAATTTGTCCTGCAAGTAATACTCTAATAATCGTTTCTTAAATTGCCCTCCGAGTAATACTCTAATAATTGTTTCTGAAATTGTCCTGCAAAGTAATATGCTAATAATTGTTTCTTGAATTGTCCTGCAAGTAATCTATCTCAGACGGTCTTTGATGGAGCTGCTGTATAAAATCGAGGTTCCTTCATGGTGTGCATATTAAAATTTTTTTTATTCTGTGTAAGGGTCCACATTTTAACTATCTCTAAAAGCCTTTCACCCGTATAAAGTGTGGGTGCTCCAATATCTTAGGAGGAAATGAGGGCCATCTTTGATAACAAACTGCACATGAGCTGATTGCAGAATAGGTTTCATGTATCCGTACAATAACATTTACCATGCCAATGAAATACTGGTAAAATATTGACTGATATTGCTGTATACAAATATACTCGGTAACTTCTACAGCTCCGTATGAAGAAGATGTCAATGTTCTCTTTTTGTGGTCAAAGAATGCCAGTTCTAAGTGTGGATGTCATCTTCAGATGGTTAGAGAGCTTCAGTTCTAAGTGTGGATGTCATCTTCAGATGGTTAGAGAGCTTCAGTTCTAAGTGTGGATGTCATCTTCAGATGGTTAGAGAGCTCCAGTTCTAAGTGTGGATGTCATCTTCAGATGGTTAGAGAGCTCCAGTTCTAAGTGTGGAGTGTGGATGTCATCTTCAGATGGTTAGAGAGCTTCAGTTCTAAGTGTGGATGTCATATTCAGATGGTTAGAGAGCTTCGGTTCTAAGTGTGGATGTCATCTTCAGATGGTTAGAGAGCTTCAGTTCTAAGTTTGGATGTTATCTTCAGATGGTTAGAGAGCTTCAGTTCTAAGTGTGGATGTCATCTTCAGATGGTTAGAGAGCTTCAGTTCTAAGTTTGGATGTTATCTTTAGACGGTTAGAGAGCTTCAGTTCTAAGTGTGGATGTCATTTTCAGATGGTTAGAGAGTCCCAGTTCTAGATGGTGAGAGTGAGGATGTCGTCTTTAGATGATGGTTAGAGAGCTCCAATTTTGTATGTTGGGAAATGGTACGCCATCTTTAGATGGTTAGAGAGCCCCTAATTCTGGATGGTGGGAAAGGGTATGTCACATTTAGATGGTTAGAAGGCCTCTATTCTGGATGGTGGGAAAGGGTATGCCATCTTTAGATGGTTAGAAGGCCTCTATTCTGGATGGTGGGAAAGGGTATGCCATCTTTAGATGGTTAGAGGGCCTCTATTCTAGATGGTGGGAAAGGGTATGCCATCTTTATATTGTTAAAGAATCCTAATTCTAGTTGGTGGGAAAAGGGACGCCAGTCTTTAGATGGTTACATAACCCGAATATTAGATGGTGGGAAAGGATATGTCACCTTTACACGGTTAGAGAACCTAAATTGTAAATGGTTTAAAGTTCTGATGCTTTCTTTAGATGGTCAGAGGGCAGCAGTCCTAGTTTGTCAATCCCTGCTTTCTATGTACATGGGTGAGACCTCACTCCCCTACGATGGTGGGACCAGGAATGCCACTAACTGTGAGAGCAGTATCGTTGGTTCTAGATGCTGAAAACTTCCCTGTCCTTTAACACTAATGCCCCACAAAACCTATATTTTTGTAGCTGTTTTCAGATATCAAATGGATAGTAAAACAGCACTAAATATCGCCCTTGTGTTGCACGCAAAGAGATAATAACTACACACACAACAAGGGAGATAAATGCAGGAATTTGACAATAGATAAGAGAATCTAAAAATAAACAAACAAAAACAAAAAAGTAAAATAAAATAATCCCATGGAAAATGACAACACTCAGGTCGGTTCATCCCAGTTTTGGAGCGAGGCCTTCGCTCATGATAAAAATCACTGCAGGGAAATCTCCGGTCTTGCGGTAACGCACACCACAATACCACTCACGAAACGCGATTATGACAGGCGAGTAGTCGCCTGGGATGATTGAAAAGTTGGAGCAGTAATGCTGTACAGGATTAGCCGCAAGCCGAGAAGGAAAATGCCGCCGTTGTCTAGGCTTGGCGTTTCTTTGTCTTCTTTAAAATCTGTCGTGGATTTTGCTGATTCTGGAATTTCTGGGGCTGTATTTGTAACTGGAGTACATCTCCAGTTCTTGTAACCGATGAAAGGTGCTGGGTCTTTCCACTTGGGCAGAATAAAGAGTTTTATTTCTGTTCCTGTGTATTTTCCAGCAATCTCTATTGGATTTTCCATTGCAGCAAAATACTATCTGGGAGACTTTTTTTTTATTTACCCTTTGTATCAAGTTGGCTGACAAGTATTCTGGACTCTGACCGGAAACAGTAAGCTCTCACGTGATCAAATAGACTGAAAGCTTCTGCGTTATGTTCTGTTTATCGTGATCACAGCCCCCTTGGAACTTGACGCCAGATTATTCTTATGTCGGCGACTCCCTTTCTACGCTTCACTTTCACAGTACGTCATCATCATCATCATCATGCGCCAGGCCTGTAGGCGTTGGCAACCATGTCTCTTCAAAGTTTCCGATCTTTCATGCTATTCATCCTACTAAGGATGTCTGTTGTGGCTGTCCCATGTCATTTTGTCATAAAATATTTTCTCCTTGACCTGCCTCGCTTTTTCCTGCCTTCAATTTTTCCTGTTGTCACGACATTTTCAATCCCTCCTCTTCTCATTATATGGCCAATAAACCTTGTCCGTCTCTCCTGTACTGTGTTTATTAATGTTCGTTTCTCGCTGGCTTTCTTTAGACATTCTTCATTTGTCACTTTGGCTGTTTATGCTGTTCTTAACATTCTTCTTTACATTCTTTTAGTTGCCTCTAATGCTCTTGTTGTTTTTGTTAGTGACCATGACTGGCGTTCATATAGCAGTGCTGACTCGATGCATAATAAAACTGACTGACAATAGATTAAACAACTTGTCCTAATCAAGTATGTACACATACAGCCAGCGCACAGCGGAGACGCCATGATGAAGCCAAGGAAAACACGCCAGGCCCGTGCATCCTTGCACGCATAAACGAACAAAGACTCACATAAATAAATCATCTTCTTCTTCTTTGAGCATCTACTGAATTCAGCAGCTTTCAGAGCCATTGAGGCTCATTGCTGCAGACACGTCTCCACAAATCATGGGAAACAACATCTTGCGGGTGCTTCCCCAGCTCCCGTGGCTACAAGCAGCTAGCACACAGATTGTGTTACAAACTAAACACCTCTGAGTACAATATATCTCAAGCCACACTATGGCCTGCTCTCCGCCATCGCAGCCAAAATGTCCAAGAAAAAAAATAACCCCTCTTCTTCTGTTAGATTGTTTGTACCATAGAAAAGTTAGTTTCTTTGTCACGTGGGAAAGTTAGATTGTTTGCCACATAGGAAAGTTAGATTGTTTGCCACATAGGAAAGTTAGATTGTTTGTCACATAGGAAAGTTAGATTGTTTGTCACATAGGAAAGTTAGATTGTTCGTCAAATGGGAACATTAGACTGTTTGTCACATAGGAAAGTTAGATTGTTTGTCACATAGGAAAGTTAAATTATTTGTCACATAGCAAAGTTAGACTGTTTGTCACATGGGAAAGTTAGACTGTTTGTCACATGGGAAAGTTAGACTATTTGTCACATAGGAAAGTTAGACTGTTTGTCACATGGGAAAGTTAGATTGTTTGTCACATGGGAAAGTTAGACTGTCACATGGGAAAGTTAGACTTTTTGTCACATAGGAAAGTTAGACTGTTTGTCACATGGGAAAGTTAAACTATTTGTCACATAGGAACGTCAGATTGTCACATAGGAAAGTTAGATTCTTTGAAACATAGGAAAGCTCTCGTGTATCTTTACTGTTGCCGTACCATGGCATCCAAGTCACAAGGACACATTTCACCACACCAGCAGCAAGTAGCCCCTCAACAAATGGTCTAATGCTTGCCCCCTCCCTCCCTTCCTGAAACTGACTTTCATTTGCTCCCTCGTGCAGCCTTCTAATCATCAAGTAGGTAAAAGTGATCATAGAAAAAAGGTCAGTCGTGAAAGCTTCATCAAAACACAGTTATACATCTACACGATATGTGCACCAACATAGGTTCTAAGAATCAAATAACCTCTCACAAACATGATCACACAGATGAGCCCCTGGCAGCACTACCTCTCAGAAAGCACCAGTTCTAAATGTAACTGCAGGCGTCACCTGCCCACTTGTCTTAGACCCGTGGGTACAGCTGGCACAGTATTCGCATCAGTTGTTTAGCAGGCAATCTGTATATTTGTATCAGGTTGTTTCTTGTCTTCTTTCAACCAATCACGCGCTTTCATATCGGGACCAGGTTGGTAATGATCCCTTTCTTTCCTTGTGTATGTTTTTTTTTTAACTTTCCAGGTGCCTCTCTGCTTTAAATTAATTCTAGAGGTCCTCTTGTTTTCATTTTCGTCATCCTTAACATCTCTGAGTTTCTTTTATCATTAATAACTCAAGGATGTCTTTATCTGTTTCTTTATCATTAGTATCTCAAGGATGTCTTTCTCTCTTTCTTTTATCATTAATATCTCAAGGATGTCCTTCTCTGTTTCTTTTATCATTAATATCTCAAGGATGTCTTTCTCTGTCTCTTTGATCATTAATATTTCAAGGATGTCTTTCTCTGTCTTTTTATCATTAATATCTCAAGGATATCTTTCTCTGTCTCTTTTATCATTAATATCTCAAGGATGTCTTTCTCTCTTTCTTGTATCATTAATATTAAAAGGATGTCTTTCTCAATTTCTTTTACCATTAATAAAACAAAATCTTTCTGTTTCTTTTATAATTAATATCTCAGCGATGTCTCTCTTTCTTTTATCATTAATATCAAAAGGATGTCTTTCTCTATTTCTTTTATAATTAATATCTCACGGATGTCTTTCTCTGCTTCTTTTATCATTAGTAGCTTATGATTTTTGGTGTTTATTTTTTTTGTTTTATTTTTAATATTACATTGGTCGTCATCATTATCTTTGCTTCTTTTATATGTAATATCTAATCATTACGTGTGTTTATTTCTTTTATCCTCAGTAGCTCATCATTATCTTTCTTTATTTCTTTTATCCTCAATAGCTCAACATTATGTTTTTTTTTAAATTTCTTTTATCCTCAGTAGCTCATCATTATTATTTTATATACTGTTAAAAAAAATAAGCAAGAAATACGATGCTGCGATTTAAACTGAAGTTTGCTGATCAGACAAGGCCAAGTTGGTTGAAACGTTCACTTGGACATCAACTTCACGTGCTGACCTGAATTCTACTCAGCAGATGATTCATGAACATAGAAAAGCGACACTAGTCAAAACAGCATTTTTGACAATAACTTATGACAGGTTCACGAGAATCCTGTGAAGCCTACTAAACACAAAACTCACTGACCATGTTTTTGAATACCTAAAAAAAAAAAGATTGACGCTAATCGAATCAATTCATTTGAAAATTCAATGCGCAAGTATGGCTCATTTCATTACAGAACAACGACTCATCATCAGTGGATGTTTACAAACTGGACAGTCACAAAGTGTAGTGGTCAGATAATTTAATGTGGTTAGAAGCACCATTAGTCGCCCTTAGAAACGATTTCAAGAAACTGGCACAGTTGCAGACTGGCCGCGTAGTGGAAAACCCATAGTCAGAACTCCTGCCGAAGACCGCTTCATACCGCTGCGTCACCTCAGGAATCGATTTGCATCTGCGTCCTCAACAGTCCAGTCAATGATAGCAGCTCATCGAATTTCAGATCAAACTGTCAGGAACCGGCTGCACGACGCTGGTCTTTAGGCTAGAAGACCCTACAGGGGTCTTGTTCTTACGGACCGGCATCGCCAGAACTGACTTCAGTGGGCAAACCAGCATCGTCAGTGAACCGTTGTAAATGATTGGAGAAGGGTTTTGTTTAGTGATGAATCATTCTTTGTGCTCAAGCGACACGATAGATGGAGAAGAGTTTACCGCAGAGTCCATGAGCGCTATGCCCAGAACTGCGTGGATGAGGCTCCTCCACATGGTGGTGGAGGTGTACTAGTGTGAGGGGCGATCAACTTCGTGGGAAGAAGTGACCTGGTGTAAATTTAAGGACGGCTGAATGCCCAAAGATATGTCGCTGAAATTCTTCAACCTCACGTCCTTTCACTTCTGGCTGCACCATGGTCGATTTTTCAGCAGGATAACCCTCGACCTCATGTGGCACAACTCACAACCCAGTTCCTCGCTGACAGCAACGTACAGACCATTCCGTGGCCATCCATGTCATCAGACATGAACCCAAGAGAACACTTATGGGATGAACTCAAAAGACAAGTCCACCAGCGAGACTTGGCGCCAACCGATCTCCGACAGTTGTCTCTTTAACTGCAGGAAGAGTGGGCAGCCATCCCACAACAACAGATTCAACGGTTAATCGGATCCATGTCAAGCAGATGTTCTCTGATACAGGCCAGTGGAGGCCATACACCTTACTGAAACGGAGGCCTCAGTTGCAAAGAATAAAAGTCCAAACTAAATTTAATGAACATCTTTTCACTGTTAAAGATTGAAACATTTATTCCTTAAAATAAAATTTTGATACTAGTTTGAAATTTGATGCCCATTACGGCTACAGTAGTGTTGCGTTTCTTGTTTTTTTTAAACAGTATATATTTCTTTTATCGTTTATAGGTCATCATTATTTATTATGTGTTCCTTTTACCTTTATTAGCTTACAGCTGTTTGTTTCTATTATCATAAATAGCTCTTCATTATCTTTGTGAGTTTCTTTTACTCTTAACAGTCATCATTATCTCGTGTTTTTTTTCTTTTATCCTTAAAAACTCATTGATATCTTTGTTTTGTTTCTTTTATCCGTAATAACTTACCATTATCTTTGTGTGTATATTTTATCTTTAGTAGCTCATTCTTATTTTTTTGTGTGTTTCTTTTCCTCCTTAATTATTCATTATTATTTTTCTTTCTTTTATACTTAAAAGCTCATCACTATCTTCATTTCTTTCATCTTCTCAAGATATCGCAGATGATGTTCCGCGAAGCATGGATTAGGGAATTGTGGGTAAGAATTTTAAACGTTTTACCAGCACTGTTCGTTTACTACGTTTTACACACATCAGTTTTTTTTTTCTTTTCTTTCCAGTTCTTAAACGTGTAGACCTGGGGTAATAGATTTCTGCTTCTTCTTCTTCTTCTTCTTCTTGCTTTTCCTTTCTTCGTTCCTTTTTCCGTTCTTGTAACTTTGAACTTTGTTAACATCTGTTTGATATGGACTATATGCCTCCCTACGCATAGTTTAAAGTAGTTTAAAATGCTTGAGTTTTGTAATTTTTTAAAATACTGCTTTTCTATAAATTTGTTAGTTTTGAATGAATATAAGAATGCAAGTTTATTTCATGTTGTTGCATAAATCAGAGTGTAGAGTGTATGGACATGAAATAAGTTTATTATTTGTTTATGTAATCATTTAATGTGTCTTCATGATTATTATGCTCATTAATAAATGCTTAATGATTGTGACTGAGTGAAAGCTGGTTGATGAAGGACAGAATGTCAGACGAGCCTGCGTGCCCAATTCTTAACCCTTTGAAAATGAAGTATATTCGTTCGTTCGTTCGTTCGTTCCGTATCTCTTGAACTGCGAGATAGATGTTCTTTGCAGTGGATGCGATGAAACTGTCGAAGCACAGATTCGCGTCGGATTCAGAGCGAGTTATGGCGGCTACATTTTTTTCAGACTCTAAGTGGGGGTAAAAAAAAGCAGGGGGTGTGCAATACTCCTTTAGCAAACTCCACCACCACTGGGACAGTGATGATCCCTGCTCCGTTAGCCAGACTAGGCTTGTTACTAGGGGTACCAACGGAGAGGTGGGACAGGGTCTTGGTCACCTATGGCTGACTACCAAATCGGACAGCGTCCTGTCTCCACCCCCAACCCTTTCCATCAAATAGATTTCTAAAAATATAGTTATACCTTTATTCTTTCTCTCCGTCTTCTCCTCTTCCATCATCAATATCATCATCCACATTCACATCATCATTATCTCATCATCATCATCTTCAATATTCTTCATCTTCAGTTATGGCAACTTCGGACATTTTCCGTGTTATGTACTTGTTAAATAAAAATAAATGGAAAATATATATATATCGCTTGAGGGAAAACTTCGGAAAAAGCAGGCAGGATTTAGGAAAAGAAGATCATGCATAGACCACATATTTGCACTTAGACAATTATTAGAGCAGACAAAGGAGTGGCATAGCACAACATACTCAATGTTTATAGATTTTGAGAAAGCCTTAGACAATGCCAACAGAGATGCACTGTGGAAAATTCTAAAATGGAATGGCCTCCCCCATAAGATAGCGAATGTCATCAAAGCCCTATACGAGGGTTTTTAGTGCAAAGTGATCTGTGGAGAATATACCTCCAGCAGCTTTAGGGTACAAACAGGAGTGAAGCAGGGATGTATACTATCACAAACATTATTTATCTTGGCAGTAGAGTGGTTAAGGAAGGAGGCAACATCAGACAAACGCAGAGGATTACAATGGACCCTCAACATAATGCTAGAGGACAATGGTTTTGGCGATGACATTTGTGGCTATCAAACAGGTACAAAGACATGCAAGATAAAATAAACAAGCTAACCCAGAATGCCAGCAAAGTAGGTTGAAAGATCAACATAGGAAAGACAAAGTTAATGAAGTAAAATGTGAACAGCAGCAATGTACTTAGAGTAGACAGCAAGTTAATGGAGGAAGTCAACGAATTTATATATCTTGGTATTAGACTAGTAAAAGATGGAGACAGCACAGAGGACATCAACAACAGACGTACTAGAGCAAACCAGGCTTTTGCAATGTTGCAGAATATATGGAAATCTAAAAAAATAAGCATGAAGACGAAAATCAGAATATTTAAGAGTAATGTTCTAAGTGTACTAGTCTATGGAAGTGAATGCTGGAAAATCACCAAAACAATAGAAAACAAGCTGAATTCTTTCCAGACTAAATGTTTACGAAGAATTAAAAGAATATTTTGACCAAACACCATAAGAAACAATATATTGTTGGCCGAAATGCAGATGAAGCCACTGACAGAAACTATTGAGGAAAAACGCTGACGATGGTTGGGACATGTGCTCCAGATGACACTACCAAAAATAGCACTAAGATGGACACCGCAGGAGAATAGAAGTAAGGGTAGACCAAAGGAGACATGGAGAAGAAGATGAACAGAGAGGATGCTGAGCAATAGAGGGCTCATCTTGGCAGGAGCAGAATAAAGGAAAAGGACAGGCGATTGTGGAAAACCCTTGCGGAAGTCCCATGTGCCTTTGGCACTTATATATATATACATAGAGAGAGAGAGAGAGAGAAAGAGAGGGAGAGAGAGGAATAATATGGGTAAAGAGTTGATATTTGAAGGTTAATTCTGCCTCCGGGCAAATACACAAGATGTTTGCGTGTTTGCGCGTGTGTGTGGATTATGTAGGAGGAAAGCACACACACACACACACGTGTGTGTGTGTGTGTGCTTTCCTCCTACCCCCTCTCTCTCTCTCTCCTACACCCCATCCTCCAGTTCCTAGAAGCCTCCGTCAACCCTTTGAACGATCTGCATAAAATTCCGCCTTGCCAAGAACAGTTCAAAATGGAGCGTCAAAGAAAATGCGCAGCAGAGTTTAACATTACTGGGAAAGCGTTACCTTCCCTTCACAATCATTGAAGACTACAAACGGGTAGCTATGGCGCTGGATGATTCATCGTGGGTCACGTGTGACTTTGGGTAGTGAAGTATGTAGATGAAGAGGCAGGGAGCCATACACAACAGTTTTGGAAATATGGCACACGTTCGGACAAAAAAAAAAGACAATGCATTGAGACTGGACGATACTGTAACGCACGGTAATCATGTAACATTACACGTCGGAGTAAAGTTACAGCTCTGTTTACGTGTTGAGTTCAGCGTGTTGAGCTGTTTCAATTTTTTCTGAAACGAGGGGAAAGGAAGCACATCCTATATATTGGAAACACAGCCATGAAACGAGTAGTATTACTGCTCCATTATCTGTTATGGTTGCTCTATTTCGAACACTAACGTACTTTACTTGCGTCAGAAACAATCAGTAAATTTTATTAGTAACAAAAACATTCAGCATAGACATCAGATGACCAGAGATATCCCAATAGACTTCAGATAACCACAGATACCTAGCATAGACGTCAACATATAAGAAACATCCAGCATAGACATCAGATGACCACACATATCTAGCATACACGTCAACAGATAACAAACATCCAGCAATGACACCAGATGACCACAAATATCTAGCATAGACGTCAACAGATAAACAAATATCTAGCATAGACGTCAACAGATAACAAACATCCAGCATAGACTTCAGATGACCACAGTCATCCAGCATGGACTTAAGACGACCACAAACATTCAGCACAGACTTCAGATGACTATAAGCATCCCAGAATGCTATCTATCAATAATGTAACTTTATTAAACAAAAGTAAAAAGTAAAACAAATACAGAATCTGTGGAGAGAAGCAGACAGAACTACAAAAATAAGATTTTTAAGGGCATGCATCTTTCCCATCGCAACATACCCCTCTGAGACTTGGACACTTAACAAAACAGCTGAGAAACACATAAATGCCTTTGAATGTAAATGCTACAGAAGAGTTCTCCAAATATCATGGACACAAAAAAGAACAAATATATCTGTTATACAAGACCTTAATATTGAAGAAAGCTGGCTAGTAAAGAGGATTAAAGAGAGAAAACATAATATTTTCGACACATTAAACGTCATGATAATTTAGAGAAGACCATATTGGAAGGATACATAAGGGAAAAAGAAAAAGAGGAAGACCAAAACGAAGATGGCTGCAAGACATCGTTGATGATCTGCAAATGGATCTTGCTCACAACCGAGGGGCCTACAGGAGTGCTGTTAGAGAGACAAAGTTCCGCAAGGGACATGCAATGAAATGAATGAAAACAAAAGTCCATTAGTCTGAAGTTATTCCTAAACATAGCCACCAAAGTCTAAACAACCGTCTTCTCTTTTAACATAGACCAGTTCCAGGAAAGATTTGTTTACTCTGCTGCTCACCTTTTGGGATAATCTTCCAAACCTCTTAAGAAATATGTCATCTTTTAGTTTCAGAGCATTTAAATATTTACTGGAGTTCGATTGCATGTCCCGTTTCCCAGTGGTGATCAGAATTGTCTAGCAATCAGTGTGTGTATGTGTGTATATGTGCTGAATCACTGCAGTCATATACATTAATGTGGATATAACTCTTTCACATATAACTGGTTATTTTATAGTGCTGCCTGTTTTGTTATGAGTTTCCATTTGAAAGCTGTGTCATTGTAAATGTTACTCACGGTTTCTCAAATCTTTCTTATTCTGGTATAACATTTTTCAAAGAGTGATACCCCAGATAAAGATGGAGAGACAACATAAAAGAGTATATAAAAGAAATTGGTGTCACCAAATGGAAAGAGAAGATTAGGCATAGAGAGGAGAGGTGGCGAACTTTATCTGCAGCAGTGAGCCTTAATGGCTCGGAAAGCTAAAGAAGAGGAAGAAGAACGAACGAATAAACGAAAGAACGAACATACTTTATTTTCAGAGGGTTAAGAATTGGGCACACAGGCCCGTCTAACATTCTGCCCTTCATCATACAGCTTTCACTCAGTCACAGTCATTCAGCTTTTGTTAATGAACATAACAAGCATGAAAACACAATTAAGTGATTACATAAATAAATAATAAACTTACCTCTTGTCCATACACTCCAAGAGATACAAATAAGAAGAAGAAGGAAGAAGGAAGAAGAAGAATGAAGAAGAAGAAGAAGATACCCCAATCACATGACAGACATAATTTTAGACTCGCTTGCGATCCAGATTCTTTACTCTTTGAAAATAAAGTTATTTCTATTTTAAGTACAGCAGGGAAATTGGATTATCACTCATCCATTCATTTGCATGTCCCTTGCGGAACTTTGCCTCCCTAACAGCACACCTGTAGGCCTCTCGGTTGTGAGCAAGATGCCCTGCTTCTGATGCGTCCATTTACAGATCATCAACGATGTCTTGAAGCCACCTTCGCCTTAGTCTTCCTCTCTTTCTTTTTTTCCCGTTATGTACCCTTCCAAGACGGTTTTCTCTAGATTATCATGACGTTTAATGTGTCGAAAATATTTAAGTTTTCTCTCTTTAATCCTCTTACTAGGCACTAACTTGATAAAGACATATGACATGAGACATACACCCGTAAGATCTTTACTGAACGACTCTTCTCGTTTTCTCACACGGAATTGAATCAAAGGGATGTCAGAGATTAACACTGACTGAAAGGAAGTATCTTGGTGAGTTTCTTGGCTCATGGATAGCTCCAGCAAATGTTTTCTTGTTTATAACCTTCTAGCGTAGGTTTATAATATCTTATCTAGGCTATTTTCACACGCGTTGCTCCTGTGGTACCTTGTCTAGACTATTTCCACATGCGTTGATCCACGTCTAGTGGTACCTTGTCTAGACTATTTCCCACATTCCCTACTCCACGTCTAGCAGTACCTTGTCTAGACTGTTTATAATTGCCATGCTCCACGTCTAGTTTAACGCCAACTTTCTTTATCTCTGGGTTAAACGCTGCTTCAGCGCAAAGAAGTTCTTCACCTGGCATGGTCTTTTGCCAGATTTTCCCAGAATTCATTAACTGGGAAATAAGGCAAACGATGCACAATTGATTTTTTTCCCCAGACATGATCGAACAATTTGTCAGGCAAATCTTCGAGGAGTCTTGATCAGTTTATTTGACAGTATTGAACGTCTAGAATTTCTGCAAGTCAAATTCTCTAACGGCGAATTCTAAACAAACTACCCGACACCTTTGATGCCGTCCAGTAAATACATTGCTACGCTTTAAATACAGAAGTGTCCCTTATTCTGGCTCTCAGCTTATAAGGCGGTTCTCAATTCCGTATTTCTTACAGTCGGTGGACTTTCAGCGCATTTAAGGGAGGTAACTGTATATATTTTATAAATATATAACATATTTATATTATTTTAGTACTGGCTCATTTCTGATCTGCCCTATACGCAGTCATTACTTGATAGTATAAACGTGTATTTAGAAACAATAATAACATAAGACTGAAGAAAATGAAAAACATACTGTGCAATAAAACTCTATCGATGGACACCAGAAAGAGAATTATTCAGTGTTACATGGAACTGATAGTATTATATGGAAGCGAAGCAAGGGCCATAACAAAGAGCACCAAGAATCTACTGGAAGCGGCAAAGATGGAGTTCATAACAAAAAATGATGAGAATACCATGGACAGCTAAGAAAACAAGATGTTCTAAGTGAGGCTGCTCACAATGAGAGGAATTATGGAAAAATTTAGATTTGTCCAGATTTGTAGGACATCCCTTTTTTAAAGAAAAGGCAGACTGGAGCGCTTAACAACAGCAGGAAAAATGGAAGGAAAAGGACAGAGGAAGAAGTTAGACGGACTAAAAAGCGGCGCAGAGCACAGTTCACAACACAGAAAGAAGGAAGGACAGATGGTTGTGGAAGTCAGTAATGACCTGCACCTGACTGGCATGGACCAGAGAGAGCGAGAGAGCGAAAGAGAGAGAGCGAGAGAGAGCGAGAGAGCGAGCGAGCGAGAGAGAGAGAGAGCGAGAGTGAGAGAGAGAGCGAAGAGAGCGAGAGAGAGAGAGAGCGAGCGAGAGAGAGAGCGAGCGAGAGAGAGAGAGCGAGAGAGAGAGCGAGCGAGAGAGAGAGAGCGAAGAGAGAGCGAGAGAGAGAACAGGAGAGAGAGCGAAGAGAGAGAGAGAGAGCGAGAGAGAGAGCGAAGAGAGAGAGAGAGCGAGAGAGAGAGAGAGAGCGAGAGAGAGCGAGAGAGAGCGAAGAGAGAGAGCGAGAGAGAGAGAACGAGAGAGAGAGCAGAGAGAGAGCGAAGAGAGAGAGAGAGCGAAGAGTGAGCGAGAGAGAGAACGAGAGAGAGAGCGAGAGAGAGAGAAAGAGCGAAGAGAGAGAGAGCGAAGAGAGAGAACGAAGAGAGAGAGCGAAGAGAGAGAGAGCGAAGAGAGAGAGCGAGAGAGATAGCGAAGAGAGAGAGCGAAGAGAGAGAGAGCAAAGAGAGAGAACAGGAGAGAGAGCGAAGAGAGAGAGAGCGGAAAGAGAGAGCGAGAGAGAGCGAAGAGAGAGAGAACGAGAGAGAGAGAGCGAGAGAGAGAACGAAGAGAGAGCGAAGAGAGAGAAAACGAGAGAGAGAGCGAGAGAAAGCGAGAGAGAGCGAGAGCGAAGACAGAGAGAGCGAGAGAGAGCGAAAAGAGAGAGCGAGAGAGAGATAGAAGAGAGAACAAGAGAGAGAGCGAGAGAGAGAGCGAAGAGAGAGAGAGAGCGAAGAGAGAGAACGAAGAGAGAGAGAGAAGAGAGAGAGCGAAGAGAGAGAGAGCGAAGAGAGAGAGCGAAGAGGGAGAGAGCGAGAGAGAGCAAAGAGAGAGAGAGCGGAAAGAGAGAGCGAGAGAGAGAGCGAAGAGAGAGAGAACGAGAAAGAGAGAGAGCGAAGACAGAGAGAGCGAAGAGAGAGCGAAGAGAGAGAGCGAGAGAGAGAGAGCGAAGAGAGAGAGTGAGAGATAGCGAAGAGAGAGAGAAGAGAGAGAGAAGAAAGAGAGAGCAAAGAGAGAGAGCAGGAGAGAGAGCGAAGAGAGAGAGAGCGGAAAGAGAAGCGAGAGAGAGAGAGCGGAAAGAGAGAGCGAGAGAGGAGAGAGAGAACGAGAGAGAGAGCGAGAGAGAGCGAAGAGAGAGAAAAACGAGAGAGAGAGAGCGAGAGAAAGCGAGAGCGAGCGAGAGCGAAGACAGAGAGAGCGAAGAGAGAGAGCGAGAGAGAGCGAAGAGAGAGAGCGAGAGAGAGAGAAAAGAGAGAACAAGAGAGAGAGCGAGAGAGAGCGAAGAGAGAGAGAAGAGAGAGAGCGAAGAGAGAGAGAGTGAAGAGAGAGACCGAGAGAGAGAGCGAAGAGGGAGAGCGAGAGAGAGAGCAAAGAGAGAGAGAGAGCGGAAAGAGAGAGCGAGAGAGAGAGCGAAGAGAGAGAGAACGAGAAAGAGAGAGCGAGAGAGCAAAGAGAGCGAGAGAGATAGAGCGCGAGAGAACGAGAGAGAGCGAGAGAGAGAGAGAGGCTGAGAGAGCGAGAGAGATATAAACATGTTGTAAGGTTTTCAGGTGTCTCTATCCATGTGCAAGTAAACAAAAATCTTGTTGTTTTCCTCTTTTAGGCAAGTTGGCACCACTGCGAAGCTTCGTGACTTAACCTTCAATATGAGCATTCGTTTTCCATGCAAATATAGTAATAAACAGAAAGCTTACAGTGGAATTTAGAAGAACATTTGGAATAACACAGGTAAACTACGTGAAAGAAAGTGTGAAGGTTAGTGGCTTTGGCTTTTTCAGAGCGGCCGACCGGAAAAGGTCAAAGTAGCACCTCGTGATTTAGGGCACATAACTGACTTGTGAGCATCGTCCAGTTAGACCAGTCACTCGTCTGTTGTTTGTCTCGATGTATGGCCAGGGAATTAGTGAGGGAGCGTGTTGTCTTGTTGACTTATGGATTAGTGTATATTTTGTAGTATCGTCTCCTGCGATGATCTACACATGCGCTTCCCCCAAGTCGTGCAAGTTGTCATATGTCTAGTGTTGGTTTATGTGTATTTAGCTGTAAGTTTTGTAATCAAAAGTTGTGCACGTTGAGTTATAAAGTGTAGCTTTTAGTGAACTGTGTAATGTTTCAGTGTTATATAGAAGTAGTTAAAAATATATGTGTCGTGAAACCACCATTCTTTGATTGATAGCCATATTGATATATTTGATTGATTGAATTTGCATTCACGATGTCATTTGTTGTGTTATGTGGTGGGTGAGCATTGAAACTTTGTCGTTTTGCCATTATTTGTGTTGAGCTTGCTCTTCTTGTCAATCTCAGTGAGCTCGTCCATTTTTAATCATTAATCATGTATGTATGTAAGAAATAATCACGTGAATTCTCATTGAAGTTATGCGCACTTATACTTTTGTCTGTGTTCATTTTTCATACAAGCAAATGCCACAATCTGTCATCCATATTGTTGTATATTTTGATAAAGTGAGTTGATAATTTCATTTGAATGTTATTATTTTTTGGTGGTCAAGTGCAGTCATGAGAACTCCTCAGAAGATTTTCATGAGTTAGTAGAAATTTTCACTGAGTATTTTGATTGGTAACTCATGAGTTTTTTTTAGTTGTTGTAGCATTGTTTTGTGAAGACATATATTTACTGAACATTAGTGCGATTGCACAAGACAGCTTAGAGAGACTTTTCTGTTAAAGAAGAGCCAGTTTGCAGTATATGTATGGTGAAGAAGGGCCAGTTTGCAGTATATGTATGGTGAAGAAGGGCCAGTTTGCAGTATATGTATGGTATATATGAAAGTCACAAATGGTGACAGTTATTTTGTCGAATGGTTTGATTTCACGAAGTGTCTAAGCTTTTCTTGTTTGTATGTTCTTGTTTGAATGTTCTTGTTCGTCATGCTACAGTTTTGCTGGTTCTCAGTTGTCGTTTGTCACGTGTGGAATGTTTTCTGCTTTTGTGATTAAAATGATTTAACATTCTTGATCGTCTTGTAGTTGTTGTCACTTATGTATATGGAATGTGCCGGGTTGATGTGTCTAATTCTTCCTCTAAGTAGAATTCATAGGGTAGCAAGCTAGACCCAGATTAAAGGGTTAGAACCCGGGTTGTTATATTTGGAGGGGTGCAGTTTGTGGGGTCCCATGTACGATTATAGAAAACGAGGAAGACCTAGACTTACTTGGAGAAGAGAAATTATGACAGTGCTCAGAGACAAGGGATGCAGAGAGTAATTCCACGAACAGGGATGACTGGAGAGCCTTTATCCGTGGCCTATGCTCACAAGGGAGTGAAAGGCGATGATGATTATGATGTACGACTGTACGTAAATATGGGAAGGAAGCTTCTGATAGTCACATATATACGTTTAAAACGTCAAACTCCGCGTATGTTTTACTAGGGAATCAAAGCATCATCAGCCTGCGTAATCTCCACAGGGAATCAAATAAAGTCCCAGAATACATGACTTAATCATTTGTATTGCATAAAGAATATAGAAGCCCAGCAGTCACATGCTACATACGAGAAAGAACAAGAAACTGCCACAAAAAATATGCGACTGGCACAATCCATCGACAAGACCACCTAAGGAGACTAGGGACAATGCAAAAACAATGACACGGGAGGCTATCATTTTTCAGATTTTTTTTCTATTATTCCGTTAACGATAAAAGACACAAACAGAGATAATGATGAGCTATCAATGATTAAAAACAAAGGCAAAAAAGACTAGAAAGAGAAGGAGAAAGAGAAGGAGAAAGAGAGAAAGACGGAAAGGGACATAATATCCTGTTAGACGGAGACCTTTATATTTGTATCTGCCAAAATCCCTCTCACCCCCCCCCCACCCTCAACCTCCCGGAGTGTGACAATAATTGATGTTAACGATAAGGATATTGCAGTTATCAGAGTTTTATGCTCTCTCAATTAAGGCACAGCTCACTGGCCAACAAAATCTCCCCATACCCGCGAAATTCAGTTCTTTCCTTCATCACCCAGTTCGGCGCACAAAAATGTACCCAGTTTTAAATCAGCACTTCCATGATTGAAGCGATGATTATTGTTGGAAAATAAAAAAATAAATAAACTCGACCAATGTAGTTATTAAGGCTGGCTAAATAATCTGGCCAAGACCATGGCCGGTTATACCACAACACTAACTAGTCAGCCGTCTAGGGTGCAGATCTCAGGGGGACGTAGTATTTCCCTTTGAGGAGCATAGACGTTTACAGACTTGCTAACCTTACCAGGGAAAATAATGTGTCTGATAGAAGCTCTTATGAAGACTATCGAATCTCGGAGCAAAGCTACTGGATACGGGATGGTGTTTTTTATATATTTGACCAACGGTCCAGCAGAATCGGGGTTGATGTATTCCCAGTGCCGTGAAGCGTGATAGAAAGCGACATCTAAGGTTGGGTGCTGGGAACTAAAGAAAGCTATTACAGCCCACTCTTCATCCGACTCCGTGTCTGTATTTTAGGTATTTACCATACTGTCGACTGATGAAGTCCGTAGCTACAGTGAGAACAAGCAAGCAAACAACAGATCAATCAAATACTGGCCCAATCAACTAGTCAAACAATCGATCAACCAAACAACTAACCCACCAATCAAAAAAAAAAAAAAACACGGCCCGACCTGTCCAAACAAATCAAGGAAACCAACCGACGAATCAGCATGCAAGTTCCCCTGCCCGTCAAGCGGTGGAATTCAGAAAAGTCATGATAGATTAAAACAATATTATCTGTGTTGTTATTCCCAGGTCAATTGGTTCCCTGTCTCAGGAGTACCCAAACTTTTTAAGAATGCTGCCCCCCCCCCCCACTCCCCTTGCCTCACAGGCCAAGACCTTAACGCCCCCAAAAGCCTTTTTGTTTGTTTGTTTGTTTGTTTGTTTGTTTCGTGTAGTTTATTGCATCCGTAGCTCTCTTTTATCTCTCCAGCCCCGCCTCCATGATCTTTCCATTGCCGCTAGAGGGGCAGGGGAAGGTATGATACCTCCCATTTTAGCAATCACTGTTTTAACAGCATTATTAGCACCATTTCAGATTTTTGCGCAGCGAGAAAGATTTCCCCAAACTACAAGGCAGAAACAACAGCCCTCCTCGAAGCCCTCAAAATACGTAAAACAGAAAACCAGCAGCCACCATACACAATAGCCTTCTTCACAGACTACATGGCACTTCTAGAATCTCTAAAAACAACAAATATTCCACAGGCAAACATACAGGAAATCACAGCAGAACTGAAGCATCTTACACTGTCAATAACTGACCATACAATGGGTATCATCCCACTGTGGAATAGCTGGAAATGAAATATCTGACAGCCTATCCAAAGCTGACAGCAATCAAGATCAAATAAATGTTCCAGTAAACCACCACGAGACGAAAACCATAATCCGTAACCAGTGCAGATATGGTTGGAAGAAACCACTGAAATGCAGCAACGAACCAGATGTAATACACCAACTACAAAGACGTCAGCAAACCATCCTATTTCGCCTATGCACAGGCCATTGTAGACTACAGAACCATCTACATCGACTCAAAACGTCTCACACAGACGAGTGTCTATGTGGTAGTGGAGAACAGACTCCAGAACATTTCCTTCAAGAGTGCCCAAACCATGCAGACGTGATACATGAGACATGGCCAGAGGACACGAGCTTGGGGGCAAAAGCTTTGCGGCTCCTGACGTGATCTGGAGAGGATTGCGGGCTTTGCCATGTCCACAGGGATCAGAATCTGGAGAGGATTGCGGGCTTTGCCATGTCCACAGGGATCAGGATCTGGAGAGGATTGCGGGCTTTGCCATGTCGACAGGGATCACGATCTGGAGAGGATTGCGGGCTTTGCCATGTCGACAGGGATCAGGATCTGGAGATGACTGCCGGCTTTGCCATGTCGACAGGGATCACGATTTGGAGAGGACTGCGGGCTTTGCCATGTCGACAGGGATCAGGATCTGGAGATGACTGCCGGCTTTGCCATGTCGACAGGGATCAGGATCTGGAGAGGATTGCGGGCTTTGCCATGTTGACAGGGATCAGGATCTGGAGAGGACTGCGGGCTTTGCCATGTTGACAGGGATCAGGATCTGGAGAGGATTGCGGGCTTTGCCATGTCGACAAGGATCAAGATCTGAAGTGACCAACAACCTCGAACGCAGAAGAAGAAGAAGAAGAAGAAGAGAATTTTTATGCACAAATATCTACTCTGGATTAATGTTAAAAAAAAAACAACAAAGAACTAAGATATAACAACTTTAGAAGAAAAAAAAATGACGTTCTCTGCTACACTATTATAGACTTATGTTCTGGCCGAACTATGTTAGAAAAGTAAGATGCATTACTTCCGGTAATTGAAACTTGTAACCGATGAGCAACGGCTAATCGGATCTTCAGACAGAGCTTTAAACAACAACACGTAATTCGAAATGTGTGGTTATTAATCAAACACAGCTTTGCAAAACTTAAGGGAGAAAAATAATAAACGACATATGACTACTGTACGTCTGTAGGTTTAATTTCCCACAAGTCTAGTTGGAAACAACACAACAGGCCGAAGAAAAAGAGCTCGACCACGTGAAACTCTAAAGAGGACATTGTTAAAGAGAGACCAAATTAGCAGGCATAAAATCCCTTGATGAGGTTGAAAAGCTCGCTGAAAACAGGAACACTTTATCGAACTACAATGCGACCCCTATGTGACGTTTAACGGCACGGGAAGGATGTAAGATATAAGATGTAAGATATCTGGAAACAGCCTTAATTGCTAGGTGTAAGACCGCAAGAAGACAGGGTTGATTGATAGCAATAAAATGGCAATACGATATTTCATCTCAATTATTTCGTAAACACATACGAATAGCAACCGATCTCTTGAGATGCAAAATATAAACCACTGGATCAAACCTTAGTAAGTGACATCTAATACAAAGTCGTTAAAAAGTAAACTACTATGTAAAAGAATTGAAATTTAAACTGCTATATTAAGCAGTTAATTTATGAAAGGTTTATAACATAAAATAAACATTAACTACTAAATGAAAATACATACATTTCTTTTTTTAAAAAAATTACATAAATATAAACTTCTGTGTGAAACTACATAAACTGAACTGCTACTTGAAACCTGAATTTTTATAGATTACTTCAAATGACACCGATATAAAGTGCTAATTTGAAAACTATCGGGTATCTTCGTCTTCCTTCTTCTTCTTCTTGTCTCACTCGAACTGCGAGCTAGTTTTGTTTTTTAGTTCAGCCCATCCAGTCAAGGTGTTGTGGCTTACATTCGTGTCAGATTGGGGTGGGGGGAGGGGCAGGGTGGGGACAATATTTTCTGTCTCTGGAAGAAACTACGAAGCAGGGATCCGCGCAAAACTATTTTTTTTGTTTAAAGCAGAATCCACTGTCCATGGGGACTATGACAATCCCCGGTCCCCCCCCCCCCCCCCGATTATCGAGGCCAGGCTGAGGGGTGGGAGTCAATCTTGGTCAGCTGTGGTTCGCCAGTACTGGCCCTAAGCACGTCAGCTACTGTCATGTGCTCTCAGCCCCAGAATGTTTGGCTTTCGCAACGTTTCTTTTTTCCCCACAGAAGAAACTGAATGACGTCTCAAAGCTAGGAAACGACGTCCCAGACAGAAAGCTAGTGACGTTGGTAGCTGCGGCAGCCGAGATACGGGGCAGCTGTGACGTCATGGTAGAGCTGAAGTTCTGAATCATTTAAACGTCCTCGATGAAGAAGTAAATCGTCTAGAGGAAATTAGACGCCTCCCTGAAGTGAAGAACTCATGTGGAAGAAGGAAAAACTTTATTCTGAGACTGACTGAGGCAAAGAAAGAGACCCAAATTTTATTTTCATTACATTTCGTTAGACCACCGCGTCGTTAGTTCTCCACTATCAACGAACCACTTGTAGAACTAACGACCTTGTGAGCGGCCAATGGTTAGTAAGGAAGTCCGAGACACTTTACAGTTATCGCTCTCTGATGTTAATTTACATTTCTGTTGTC
The DNA here is from genome assembly GCA_009760885.1 of Achatina immaculata. NCBI lineage: Eukaryota > Metazoa > Mollusca > Gastropoda > Stylommatophora > Achatinidae > Lissachatina > Lissachatina immaculata. The sequence goes on from CM019694.1 coordinate 39,786,188, forward strand.
GTCGTAAAATGGATTGGCTGTTGAGAAATTAAAATTTGGAATTACAGAAAGTTCCGGAGAAAGTGAAGTTAATTGTGTCGCTAGTTCTTCCTCGTCATTATGTTATCTCCTTCATCCGAATCGCGCTTATGTCGCTCGTGCTTGGAAACCTATATGACACGCGCGCCCACATAATGTGCTTGCATTTTTCAGGAAGACATCTAGTTAGTTCTTCATCGTGGATTTTTAAATGATTCAGAACTTCAGCTCTACATTACTTCATAGCTTCCATGTATCTCTGCCGCTGCATCCACCGTCACAACGTTTCTAATTGTGACGTCGTTTCGTTACTTTGAGACGTCATTCAGTTTCGTTTGTGGAAAAAATGTTGAGAAAGTCAAGCATTCTGGGTCTGAGAGTCATTATCATCATCATCATCATCATCATCATCATCATCATCATCATCATCATCATCATCTTCGCCTTTCACTCCCCTGAGAGTATAGGCCACGGATGACGTCTCTCCAGTCATCCCTGTTCTTGGATTTATTCTCTGCTTCCTTCCATGTGTATCCCTTGTCTCTTAGCACTGCCATTCTGGTACTCAGTTGGGACGTCGGTTCTGCAGCTTCCTTTCGGCTTTGACTGCACAACATCATGCGCTCTGTTATCAGAGTTTCTTCTTTTTCCAAGACAAAGTTTCCAGGTTTTCCTCTCCGTGTTTCTCTAACGCTCCGAGAACAGGTCGTTGGCCTATCCCATAACCTCCTTAGTCGCCTCTTAAGATATACATAGAAGCTGTCAGTGGTCCTGCTCTTTCCTCAACAGATCTGGGCCCCGGTAACCACACGGGTGTGGGTGTGAGAGTACCTGACACTACCCGTCGCTGACCTGTTACATCGGACAGCGTCTTCGCTTTGCTCCTCCTCTTACGTTGTTCTCTCTCTCTCTCTCTCTCTCTCTCTCTCTCTCTCTGTCTCTCTCTCTTATATGAAGCCTTATATAATAAAAATCTAGAGAATGAACCATTATAAGAAGAACATAGAAAAAAAAATAGGATTAATAAAGTAATATGGAAGATGACATGCTTGTGATGACAGCCCTGCTAATACGCTAAAATAAAGCATGATTTACCGTTCTCTTCTACCCCGGAGCAGATGGCCTGTAAGATGCTCAGCGAGACAAAGTTAGTAAAGGCTTTGATAACGCAAACGTGATATGGAAAAGTGGCCGAACCAACAGCTTTGTGGCTTCTTAGAATGGAAGCCGCCGTGGTCCGTTGGGTTGACAGGAATGAAGTATAATCTTACATGGAGTGCTAAGTGTATCGCTGCTGTTTATGAGTTAATGCAGGACAAGCTGAAGCAAGTGACTACGTAAACATTGGAAATTTGGTCACGTGAGCGAATAGTTAGCGAAACTGGTCACGAGACGGGGTTTTTGGCGGGACTTTTGGAGGGAGAACAGCTAGAGAACGGAGGTATGAAATGATAAAAGTTAAGATAGTCCCATAGAAAATGCCTTACAGGGATTACGCGTTAGAGACCTCGTTATGCTGGGCCAACAGCCTATGAGGTAGGGTGGCCAGTTCCTTTTCTCGCTGCCTTTCATTCCCAGGTTTTCTCTGGTACCCATTTTACGAGACTGGGTCGACCCCGGGGCCGTTTTAGTCTGGAAAAAAACCCACCACTCGGCTGGGGATTCGAACCCTCGACTATTCGGTTGCTAGACGAATGCTCTAACCACTACGTTAGCCGGTCCCCGTGGAAGGATACGAGGTCTTTGTCTGTATGTATGAGTGCTGAGAAAATGGTTAAACATAGAGTTAAACATAGGTATTTTCTGAGTCGCTGTCAAAGTTTAGCGTGAAGTGTTCATTTGTGTGGTTGATGCTGTGTGTTGAAGTGTCACTTCTTACAACATGAGCCGTCATACACACACAGTAAACACATCCACCATAACATCATACTGCACGCGCTTAAGAGGCAAACGGGTAACATTTGTTGTTCCGCCTTACCCCTATCAAGAGGTTTAGAGGCGTCTTCTCACGACATGACAGGGGCGAATATTTTAAGTTTACCCGCGTGGTTTGTTGTGAAAGTCTGAATGATTGGGTGCTGTCCTATCCTCGGTGTTATTTTAAAGGTTTCACAACAGTTTTATTTTAAAGGTTTCACAACAGTGTTATTTTAAATGTTTCATAACAGTGATTATTTTAAAGGTTTCACAACAGTGTCATTTTAAAGGTTTCACAACAGTGATTATTTTAAAGGTTTCACAACATTGTTATTTTAATTGTCTCACAACAGTGTTATTTTAAAGGTTTCACAACAGTGTTATTTTAAAGGTTTCACAACAGTGTTATTTTAAATGTTTCATAACAGTGTTATTTTAAATGTTTCATAACAGTGTTATTTTAAAGGTTTCACAACAGTTTTATTTTAATTGTTTCACAATAGTGTTATTTTAAAGGTTTCACAACAGTGATTATTTTAAAGGTTTCATAACAGTGTTATTTTTAAGGTTTCACAACAGTGTTATTTTAAATGTTTCACAATAGTGTTATTTTAAAGGTTTCACAACAGTGATTATTTTAAAGGTTTCATAACAGTGTTATTTTTAAGGTTTCACACCAGTGTTATTTTAAAGGTTTCACAACAGTGTTATTTTAAAGGTTTCACAACGGAGCTGATACATTTTTTCCTACTAAAACTCCAATCGAAATGCCTTCGATTCCAAACCCATGTTTCCGATCCATGATTGCGACCCCATGATTCCGAACCATGATTGCGACCCCATGATTTCGACCCCACGGTTCCGATCCATGATTGGACCGCATGAATGCAACCCCATGATTGGGACCCCATGGTTCCGATCCATGATTGTGACTCCATGATTCCGATACAATGATTCCGATCCATGTCTGCGACCCCATGATTCCGATCTATGATTGTGACCCCATGATTCCGACCACATGGTTCCAATCCATGATTGCGACCCCATGATTCCAACCCCATTGTTCCGATCCATGATTCCGATCCATGATTGCGACCCCATAATACTGACCCTATGGTTCCGATCCATTATTGCGACCCCATGGTTCCGATCAGTGATTGCGACCCCATGGTTCTAATTCATAACTGCAACCCCATGATTCCAACCCCATGGTTCCGAACCATTACTGCGACCCCATGATTCCAATCCCATAGTTACGATCCATGATTGCGACCCCATGATACCGACCCAATTGTTCCGATCCATGATTGCGACTCCATGATTCCAACCCCATGGTTTAGAACCCATGACTCTGACACTAAATCTGCGACTCTATGACTCAAACTCAGTGGCTCCAACCCCAGTACTCGGTTAAGACTACATAGTGCCATGCCAGTGGACGTAGGGGGCCATCTTTCTCCATCTCATTCGATCCTCCTGTGTCTCGAGTCAAGTCGACTTCTACTTTCCTGACAAACCATGCAGTCACGCCACCCGGGTATTTCCGTCTTCTCCACCCTCTTTGTCTTTTTTGCCATTTATCTTTCCAGTGATGACTAGTTTTTCGAGACCTTCACGGGCGCTCAAGCGTCAGAGAAATTTCTGATTGTCTTTTTCTTATGTACGGCACCAGTTTGAGACATTCTCAATGTCTTTTTCTTATGTACAGCACCAGTTTCAGACATTCTTTTTCTTATGTACGGCACCAGTTTGAGATATTCTCATTGTTTTTTTCTTATGTACAGCACCAGTTTGAGATATTCTCATTGTCTTTTTCTTATGTACAGCACCAGTTTGAGATATTCTCATTGTCTTTTTCTTATGTACGGCATCAGTTTCAGACATTCTCATTGTCCTTTTCTTATGTATGGCACCAGTTTCAGACATTCCTTCGCCTGCTGTAATACTTCTCCACTTGTCTTTTCATGCTGCCCGTGGCATGCGAAGTATCCTTCTTAGCAACCACATCTCAGTAGCCCTTAATTCTTCGTTCTAATTGTTTTTATCCATAGCCCATGTTTCACTTGCTTAAGGTAGACTATGTTCTATATAGCATCTCATCTTAGGCCTCTCTTTCTTACTGTCAATGACAGTTTTTTTTTTTTTTTTTGTGTATGTGGATTTGTTAATATATTCTTCACTTTTTCCAAAAAGCTGACTTTGCTGTTGCTGTTCTGTTTCTGATGTGGTCGGTGCACCTGCTGTCAGGTGTTATAAACCCAAGTATTTGTATCTGTTGATCCGGGCGCCGCGACTCCGACTCAATGACTTTGACTACATGACTCCGATTCAGTGACTCCGACTCAATGATTCCGACTCCTTGACTCCGACTCAATGACTCTGACTACATGACTCCGATTCAGTGACTCCGACTCAATGATTCCGACTCCTTGACTCCAACTCAATGACTCTGACTCCATGATTCCGACGCCACAGTCCTGGTAGGAAGCACAATCCGACAGATCATACCCCTTGCAGGTAAATCCTTTCGGCCTTTGGGATTCTACCTTTCACAACTCAATCCGTGAGGTCTAACACCTGCTTCTCGCCAGATTCACTTGCAGATACACTTTATTCTTTTTAATCCACATAAATCTGGATTTAACTGCAAAAATAAAGACTTCAGGTCAACAGATCTTAATCCAGATCTCCGGTTTCATGGAAAAAACATTTTGTCCCGTTCACGTTAGCGGGATTATTTTTTCCATTAGCGGGATCCTCGGTTTATTTTATGTAATTGAAATAAATAAAATCTTTAATGGGTTCGACATTTTCTTCCTTCATCGAACCTGTTTTTTCAGTGGCTTTAACACAATTTCTCTGACTGTTGTACATGAGAGATTTGGTTTGTGGGAAGGAGGGGGATGGGGTGGAGTGTGTGTGTATGTGTGTGTGTGTGTGTTTGGGGGTGGGGGGATAAAACCAGTGAAAAAGTGGTTTCCAACCATTTTACACCCAAGGGCTACTTTTCTAACTTCACATAAAACTGCGTGTTACCATGTTATGTGTAATATAGTAATGTCATAAACTCTTTAATGTCAAAGAGATAAAGTAGCCGCGGGGCGATTTGATAATGCTTCGGTGACCACAGTTTGGGAAACGCTGTTGGAGCTGAGATAAGGCAGGGGAAGTAAACGAGAGAAGATGGAGCTGAGACAAGGCAGGGGAGGTAAACCAGAGAAGATGGAGCTGAGATAAGGCAGGGGAGGTAAATCAGAGAAGATGGAGCTGAGACAAGGCAGGGGAAGTAACCCAGAGAAGATGGAGCTGAGACAAGGCAGAGGAAGTAAACCAGAGAAGATGAAGTTGAGACAAGGCAGGGGAGTAAATCAAAGAAGCTGATGATTTGTATGGATGTACTTTAAATCTTTTGTAGAGGTAACATGAAGGTAAATACGTAAATATGTATAAGTAAATATGTATAAGTAAATATGTATAAGTAAATATGTATAAGTATATGAAAACAAAGAGATTAAAAGGGAGCGGGGGGAGGGAATGGTAACATGAAAGAACCAATGAACCATCATCATCCTGCGCCGCGTACCTTCGGAATATTGGCTATAATGGCTCTCCATCTCATCTGTTCCTCATTTCTGACGCTGCACTCAGCTAGGCTGAATATGTAGCATGGCCTTGTAAGTAATGATTGTACTATTATGATTATGAGTTTGATAATGAATATGAATATGAATATGACCTTGAATATGATTAAGAATATATTGTATACGAAATAATAACACCGAATAGCAACAGACAAAAGGAGGTAGAAAAAGGTATGAAACTTCCATGACACTAACACAACAAGACGCGGATAAAAGTAAACAGAAGAGACAAACAAACTGAAAAGGCGGAAGCTGAGATATAGGTAATACAAAGGAGGGACGGCAGAAAGTAGGATGGTCCAGCGATAACAAAGCGGTGACACACACAAGCAAATAGCCGAGGTAGACATTAAAGTAGAGGGATTTAGGAAGTGTCATGAGGCTGCTGGCAGGACAAATAAATAAACGGACTAATCCCTGAAGCATAAGATAAGAAAGAGATTGTTGACTTAGATAATAATAACAATTAGATAAGACTGATTTGACACAACTGACCAGTGAGGCATGTTTGCTAACCTTAGGATGTAATTTGCACACAACCTTGAAAACAAGGAGTTAACACTAGTCAACGCTAACCTGATAGGTTAGGACGTGGGAACCAATCAGAACGCTCGTAGGAACAAGTGGACATCTGAAGGGTGGAGCCAAAGTATTTAGGGGATAACCCATCAAGCTGGACTTGAAGATAAGAAGGCGAGCGGAGAGACAGGAGGAGGACGAAGAAGTACGGAAGTACAGGAGAGAGAAGACAGGGGAAGGAGATCGCCAGAAGACCGTCGGTTCGACAAGTAGCGACTGACCAGAACTGCAAGGATGGTCAGTGCACGTGGACAGTTAAGAGTGAAGAAAGAAAGTCCGACCAGAACAGTCAAGAAGGCATCAGATGAGAGATAAGAACAGAAGTCCAGAGAAGAGGCAAGTAGACTTTGCTCGTTACTACACTGTGATTGAGAGACGGCCGAGGAAGACCGTCTGAAGAAAGAGAGAAGCTTCAGCGGAGAGGCAGGAGGACCCCGATTTAACAGTGATCTTGCGAAGTAGGAGAACTTGAGTTAGAAGTTAAGATCTGGAGACTGTTGTTCACGTGCTTGTTAGGTGATGAAATGCTATTATTTGTGTAAATTCCTGATGACGTGTTAGATGAAATTTATACTATACGCCATCAGTGATATCGATATAGAAGTGTAAATAAACTGCCTATCATGCCTATTTGGACGAAGAGACTTCAGCGTATCATCACATTTGTGTAGAATGTAGTCTTCATGTCCACGTGTACTCCGCGTTTATAGACAGTGAAGTTCTTATTATGTAATAAGGTTGTATAGAGTATTGAAGAATATCGAACAATATTAACAGTTGATAGACAGTGAAGTTCTTATTATGTGATAACGTTTTATAGAGTATTGAAGAATATCGAACAATATTAACAGTTTACAGACAGCGAAGTGTTTATTGTGTAATAAGGTTTTATAGAGTATTGAAGAATATCGAACAATATTAACAGTTTATAGACAGTGAAGTTCTTATTATGTGATAACGTTTTATAGAGTATTGAAGAATATCGAACAATATTAACAGTTTATAGACAGTGAAGTTCTTATTGTGTAATAAGGTTTTATAGAGTATTGAAGAATATCGAACAATATTAACAGTTTATAGACATTGAAGTTCTTATTATGTGATAACGTTTTATAGAGTATTGAAGAATATCGAACAATATTAACAGTTTATAGACAGTGAAGTTCTTATTGTATAATAAGGTTTTATAGAGTATTGAAGAATATCGAACAATATTAACAGTTTATAGACAGTGACGTTCTTATTGTGTGATAAAGTGTTATAGAGTATTGAAGAATATCCAACAACATCAACAGTTTAAAGACAGTGAAGTAGAGAATTCACACCTTGAAAATGTTATAAATACAGCCCATCCCTGTCGTGTTGTTCAGCCATCTAGGTCATTACCGACACAAAACCACCTTCCGATACTACAACAATGACAAAAAACAACAACAACAGCAACAAATAGATAAAAGAAAACTCCCTTCTCCCTCAGATATTGCTGATGCTGCCCCCTGAGAACAAGAGAAGAACGCTTTTAACAGACGGGACAGTGAAACTCTGATTGACAAGCGTTGTATTAAAATAGGTCTGGCATACAGTGACCAGCTTGAAAGCACGTATTGTTGAGCTCTAAAACGCGTTAAGATGTCCCTGCAGATTTCACCACTTAGCGGGACCAGACTTAGATCTGTTTTACAGCCCAGTCTTATCTCATTCAGTCATTTGAATGTTCCTTACGGAACTTTGCCTTCCTAAGAGCTCTCCTGTAGGTCTATTGGTAGTAAGCAAGATACCCTGCTACTAATGCGTCCCTGGGCAGCCATCTTCTCCTTGGTTTTCCTCTCTTTCTTTTTTCCCATTATGCACCCTTCTCAGACTGTCTTCTCTAAATTCTCATGACGTTTAATATGTCCAAAATATTATTCGTTTTCTCTGTTTAATCCTCTTTACTAGCCAGTCATCTTTAATATTAAGTTCTTGTCTCTCTCTCTCTCTCTCTCTCTCTCTGAACCTTAAGTGCCCAGGGCACATGGGACTTCCGCAAGAAATGCCTGTCTTCGCCTTTTTTTCTCCTCTTGCCCAGGTGAGCCCTCTATTGCTCAACATCCTTTCTGTTGTTCTTTTCCATGTCTCTTTTGGTCTACCCCTACTTCTGTTCCCCTGTGGTGTCCATCTTAGTGCTATTTTTGATAGTGAGTTGTCAGTCATTCGGAGCACATGTCCCAACCATTGCCCAGTTCCGTTTTTGCTTCAGGTATGTCTATTGTATGTGCTGCTTGTGTTCTGTTTAGTAGGGTGTTAAAGTGTTCCTTCCATCTTTCAATTTTTTTTTCTTGTAGTATGGATATATTGTTCTTTTTTCCGTGTCCACATTTTAATGACTTTTCTGTAGCATTTACATTCAAAGGCATTTATGTGTTTCTCAGCTGTTTCGTTAAATGTCCAGGTCTCACAGGCATATGTTGCGATGGGAAAGATGCATGCCCTTAAAAATCTTATTTTTGTAGTTCTGTATGTTCCTCTCCACAGCTCCTTTAGTTTTTCCTCATTATATATATATATATATATATATATATATATATATATATACACACATATTCCAGCCCCGGCTGTATTCATTGGTGTCTAGTAATATGTAAGACTGAAATAAGGCAGCTGAAATATATATATATATATCTAGTAATATGTAAGACTGAAATAAGGCAGCTGGAATATATATATATATATATCTAGTAATATGTAAGACTGAAATAAGGCAGCTGGAATATATATATATATATCTAGTAATATGTAAGACTGAAATAAGGCAGTCTTACATATTACTAGACACTAATGAATACAGCCGGGGCTGGAACTACAGTCTCCGGTTAGTTCATTGGTAACAGTTAACTATATTATCACTACAGTCCTTATTACTGCTCCTGTCCGACACGTAATTTAAAATCTGAGGTGATGGAGTATTCCTTCCTCTCTGTAATTTTTGTTGTTAACCCCCCCCCCCCCTCTTGTCCTTTCATCTTGCAAATTTCATTACTTTTATTGCTATCTCATGAATAAATCGACCTGTAGCAGATCAGCGACTGTCTCTTTCGGTCTGACTACCGCCTTGGACGGCATCCATAACAAGTGAAAGAAAGTTTAATATCAGAAGAAGAAAAAAAACACAATTTGTGGAGTAAGGTTCGCGTAGCAGAATGTCATCGGCACACGTGAAAAGATGGACATGACTGCATGTCAAAATATAATATTGACAAGTAGTGAACTCTTATTCTTGATGACTGAAGACATTAGTGTTCGTTACTATCATATTACTGGAGAAGATGTTCTTTACTATCATATTACTGGAGAAGATGGTCTTTACTATCATATTACTTGAGAAGATTGTTCTTTACTATCATATTACTTGAGAAGATTGTTCTTTACTATCATATTATTGGAGAAGATGTTCTTTACTATCATATTACTGTAGAATATGTTCTTTACTATCATATTACTTGAGAAGATGTTCTTTACTATCATATTACTGGATAAGATTGTTCTTTACTATCATATTACTGGAGAAGATGTTCTTTACTATCATATTACTGGAGAAGATGTTCTTTACTATCATATTACTGGAGAAGATGTTCTTTACTGTCATATTACTGGAGAATATGTTCTTTACTATCATATTATTGGAGAAGATGTTCTTTACTATCATATTACTGTAGAATATGTTCTTTACTATCATATTACTGTAGAATATGTTCTTTACTATCATGTTACTGGAGAAGATTGTTCTTTACTATCATATTACTGGAGAAGATGTTCTTTACTATCATATTACTGGAGAAGATGTTCTTTACTATCATATTACTGGAGAAGATTGTTCTTTACTATCATATTACTGGAAAAGATGGTCTTTACTATCATATTAATTGAGAAGATTGTTCTTTACTATCATACTGGAGAGGATGTTCTTTACTATCATATTACTGTAGAATATGTTCTTTACTATCATATTACTGGAGAAGATGTTCTTTACTATCATATTACTGGATAAGATTGTTCTTTACTATCATATTACTGGAGAAGATGTTCTTTACTATCATATTATTGGAGAAGATGTTCTTTACTATCATATTACTGGATAAGATTGTTCTTTACTGTCATATTACTGGAGAATATGTTCTTTACTATCATATTATTGGAGAAGATGTTCTTTACTATCATATTATTGGATAAGATTGTTCTTTACTATCATATTACTGGAGAATATGTTCTTTACTATCATGTTACTGGAGAAGATTGTTCTTTACTATCATATTACTGGAGAAGATGTTCTTTACTATCATATTACTGGAGAAGATGTTCTTTACTATCATATTACTGGAGAAGATGTTCTTTACTATCATATTACTGGAGAAGATGTTCTTTACTATCATATTACTGGAGAAGATGTTCTTTACTATCATATTACTGGAGAAGATGTTCTTTACTATCATATTACTGGAGAAGATGTTCTTTACTATCATATTACTGGAGAAGATGTTCTTTAATCAACACCTCACAGGTTTCACAAATGTTACAGTTTCACTAGATCAGAGCAAGTCCGGTGAAATGTTCTCTGCAGAATTCATTTAATTCTGAGAAATAAGTTCAAGATGGCTTGTCGACAACATCACTTGGATTGAATCACTTAATAATGTGTTCACAACATCAAAATATATCATATTCTGCATGCAGCATTTCTCAGTTTCTCAAATTCGGACCTTCTTTCTTCACTCTTGACTGTCCACGTGCACTGACCATCCTTCTTGCAGTTCTGGTCAGTCGCTACTTACCGGGCCGACAGTGTTCTGACGATCTCCCTCCTCTGTCTCCTCTCTCTTCTACTTCTGTACTTCTTGGCTCTAGATTTTCTGTTCTTCCGTCTTCGGGCTCACTCCCAAGTCTCCTCTCCTCTACTCCGTAATACTTGGTTCCTTCTTGGTTCTAGATTGTTTGTTCTTCCGTCTAGTAGCTCCCTCCTCTGTCTCCTCTCTTCTACTTCCGTACTTCTTCGTCCCCTCCTGTCTCTCCGCTCACCTTTTTATCTTCAAGTCCAGCATGATGGATTAACCAATAAGTATTTTGGCTCCACCCTTCAGATGTCCACTGGTTCCCATGAGCGTTCTGATTGTCCGTCATTCAAACTGCCCTGTGACTTATCTCTCCTAAGTCAATTGTCCAATAGACCACGCCTCTTTAATTGGTCAGCTGGCCGAGTTGGTCACTCCTTTATTTAAAAACCGTGCGCAACAGCGTCCTAACGCGTGTCAGTCTCGTCTATACAATTGTTATTTACATAAGTCATTATCTTGCTCATTCATGTCGGAGATTTTGTTGTGTCCTCGCTTTTTCATTGTGTCTGCCGTTTCTATTCGTCTTTCCTATTTTGTTTACACGTGTCAACGTCCAGTCACCGTGTTCTTATAACTGGACCATCCTACTTTCTGGCGTCTTACCTTTGTATTACCTATATGTCAGCGTCACTGAGTCTCGTCTTTTTCTATTCACTGTTTCCACTGTTTACTTTTGTCCGCGTCTTGTTCTAGTGTCATGGAAGTTCTATACCTTTCTCTTCCTTTTTCTGTCTACTTTTCTCTGTCGCCATTCTATGTTACTATTTTCTTTACAGTATATTTTCATAATCACATTAATTAATAATAATAATAAAAACAATAAACATTACTTACAAGGCCATGCTACAAAAACACCATCTGATAAAAAAGGAAAATCAAGATGCTAAATATTAGAAAATAAAACAGAAATATTCTAAGCTTAATATGAGACAAAAAAGAAATGTCAACTGTGGTAAAACTAGTACTAGTAGTGAAAATAGATGGGTTAGGATTCGTATATGTCCTTCATTTATATGCACTCATCTTGCTTTCTGTCATTCTTGTTCTGACCATTATTTCTATCGTTTTTTTAAACTATATCATACACTAAAACTATATCCATACTACAAGAACTTGACATTGAAGAAGGCCGGATAGTAAAAATGATTAAAGAGAAAAAACATAAATATTTTAGACACATTAAACGTCATGATAATCTAGAGAAAACCGTCTTGGAAGGGTACATAATGGGAAAAAGAAAGAGAGAAAGACCAAGGCGAAGATGGCCACAAGACATCGTTGATGATCTGCAAATGGATGCATCAGCAGCAGGCCACCTTGCTCACAACCGAGAGGCCTACAGGAGAGCTGCTAGGGAGTCAAAGTTCCGCGAGGGACATGCAAATGAATGAATCATACATCTAACTGTACTGTTCAAAAGAGAAACGCAACAAATACGATGTTTGCAGTTTAAACTGAAGTTTGCTGATCAGACTAGAGAAAAGTGCCTGAAACGTTCACTTGGACATCAACTTCACATGCTGACCTGAATTCTACTCAGCAGGTGATTCATGGGCACAGAAAAGCGACACTAGTCAAAACAGCATTTTTGACAATAACTCATGACAGGTTCAAGAGAATCCCGTGAAACTTACTGAAAACAAAACTCACTGGCCATGTTATTGAATGACTATAAAAGATTGACGCTAATCGAATCAATTCATTTGAAACTTCAATGCGCAAGTATGGCTCATCTCATCATCATTGGACGTTAACAGACAGGACAGTCACAAAGTGTAGTGGCCAGACAATTTAATGTGGTTAGAAGCACCATTAGTCGCCTTTGGAGATGATTTCAAGAAACTGGCTCAGTTGTAGACCGGCCGCGCAGTGGAAGACCCGTAGTCACAACTCCTGCCGAAGACCGCTTCATTCGACTGCGTCACCTCAGGAATCGATTTGCATCTGTATCCTCAACAGTCCAGTCAATGACAGCAGCTCGTCAAATTTCAGATCAAATGGCCACGAACCAGCTGCACGACGCTGGTCCTTGGGCTAGAAGACCCTACAGATGTCCTGTTCTTAAGGACCGGCATCGCCAGAACCGACTGCAGTGGACTAACCAGCATCGTCAATAGACCGTTGCGAATAATTGGAGAAGTTTAGTGATGATTCACTCTTTCTGCTCCAACGACCGATAGACGGAGAAGAGTTTACAGCATAGTCCGTGTGCGCTACGCCCAGAACTGTGTGGATGAGGTTCCTCCACATGGTGGTGGATGTGTGCTGGTGTGGGGGACGATCACCTTCATGGGATGAAGTGACCTGGTGCAAAATAAAGGACGCCTGAATGCCAAACGATACGTCGCTGAAATTCTTCAACCTCACGTCCTTCCACTTCTGGCTGCACCATGGTCGATTTTTCAGCAGGATAACGCTCGACCTCATGATGCACAACTCATCACCCAGTTCCTCGCTGACAACAACGTCAAATCCATTTCGTGGCCATCCGTGTCATCAGACATGAACCCAGTAGAACACTTATGGGATGAACTCAACAGACAAGTCCGCCAGCGAGACGTGGCGCCAACCAATCTCCTACAGTTGTCCTTTGCACTACGGGAAGAGTGGGCAGCCATCCCACAGCAACAGATCCAACGGCTAATAGGATCCATGTCAAGCAGATGTTCTCTGATACAGGCCAGAGGAGGCTATACACCTTACTGAAACGGAAGGCTCAGTCACAAAGAATAAAAGTCCAAACCAAATGTAATGAATGTTATTTCATTGTTAAAGTCTTAAAGTCTCTTCATGCCAAGATTGAAACATTAATTCTGTAAAATAAAATTCTGATACAAGTTTCAAATTTTGGTGTCCATTACGACTACAATAGAGTTGCGTTTCTTTCTTTGAACAGTATATTAAGTTAATGTGGGAACATGCTGTAGAATTAGTCCAAGTTATATATAAGGAACACACTATAAAAATAGTCGAAATGACTTTGGGAACACACAGTAGGAATATTCGAAGGTGAACATTAGAACACACTATAGGAGTAGTCAAAGCTAAATATGGGAGCACATTATAGGAATAGTCGAAAAAAAATTGAAACAGAAATTAGAAATAGTCGAAAGTGAATATTCGGACACACCATAGGAATACAGGAAAGTGAATATTAGAACACACTACACGAGTAGTCACAGCTAAATATTGGAACACACTACAAGAGTAGTCAAAGCTAAATATTGGGAACACACTACAAGAGTAGTCAAAGCTAAATATTGGAACACAGCCACAAGAGTAGTCAAAACTAAATATCGAAACACACTACAAGAGTAGTCAAAGCTAAACATGGAAACACACTACAAGAGTAGTCAAAGCTAAACATGGAAACACACTACAAGAGTAGTCAAAGCTAAACATGGTAACACACTACATGAGTGTTCAAAGCTGAATATGAAAACACACTACAAGAGTAGTCAAAGCTAAACATGGGAACACACTACATGAGCAGTCAAAGCTAAACATGGGAACACACTACAAAAATAGTCAAAGCTAAATATGGAAACACACTACATGAGTAGTAAAAGCTAAACATGGGAACACACTACAAGAGTGTAGTCAAAACTAAATATTGGAACACACTACAAGTGTAGTCAAAGCTAAATATTGGAACACGCTACAAGAGTAGTTACAGCTAAATATTGAAACACACTACAAGAGTAATCACAGCTAAATATTGGAACACACTACAAGAGTAGTCACAGCTAAATATTGGAACACACTACAAGAGTAGTCACAGCTAAATATTGGAACACACTACAAGAGTAGTCAAAGCTAAATATTGGAACACACTACAGGAGTAGTCAAAACTAAATATTGGAACACACTACACGAGTAGTCACAGCTAAATATTGGAACACACTACAAGAGTAGTCAAAGCTAAATATTGGAACACACTACAAGAGTAGTCAAAGCTAAATATTGGAACACACTACAAGAGTAGTCACAGCTAAATATTGGAACACACTACAAGAGTAGTCACAGCTAAATATTGGAAAACACTACAAGAGTAGTCACAGTTAAATATTGGAACACACTACAAGAATAGTCAAAGCTAAATATGGAAACACACTACAGGAGTAGTCACAGCTAAACATGGGAACACACTATAGGAGTAGTCGACAAGCTAAAGATGAAACACACATTAGAAATAGTCCAAAAAGAATATGGGAACACAACGCAGGATTAGCCGAAGATTGTTACGGGAACACACTTTAAGAATAGTCGAAAATGAACATTATATCGAATATAGAAAACAAACGAAACCAGTGTGAATTCTATCAGAACAGGATAAATTACGCGACGAAATAACTCGGGGAAAGACTGTATATTTGAACACTATGTAGATATTATGGAAATCTGTAGTGACGACTGGGAATGAGAAAAGCTATGGAGACTGGACCAAATCCTGATGAAAGCTAGAATAAAAGAACACAAAGTGACAGACTAAATCATCAGGGAATGGGAATTCCGCTATACCTTCGAGGATATGCGAGACTAGTGTGACAAATGAATATTGAAAGATACTAATGAATTATAGATTGGACAGAAAATGAAGCGGAAGTGGAATAGTTGACAGATGTACTAGTAACGCATCTTTGTAAGGATGTTAAAACAGATTAAAGACGTAGACAGGGTGAATTATAGTCACCGCCGGCCCAGCCAAACTTGCTACCAAATCAGGCTCTACAGTTCTATGTAGGAACTACACAAGAAAGCAGCCCACTTTATCCAAGAGACAAACATTTACAGTAAATCAAGAAGCAGAAAAAGAAGAAAATGAAGAAGAATTTACAAGATCTTGCTCATGAAGCTCATGAATTAAAAACCAGATGAAGATTGTTATTATGTGCCAGAAAGCAATTACCCAGGAAAATAGATATCATTTCCTGCGGTCTCTGGTTCTTAAAATAAACGCGACCCATATAATTGAAATCAGAGTTTTTAAAAAAGTCGATAAGTTTAAATTTAATTAATTTACTTTCATAGAGGGTATTCCGACATCTGTCTGTTATCTTTCATTAGAATCCAGCTCATAGGATAAAAAAAAAATCAATAAATGAAATGTAACGCTCTCTATCGACAAATAAAAACTGCGTCAGTTGATAGAACTTGTAGACAAAACCAGACAAATATTGAATGAAACTATTAGACACAGGATGGAAGGAAATCCTACAAAAAAAGTGTTAATATGTTTGTTTGTTTGTTTGTTTGTTTGTTTGTTTGTTTGTTTAAAGAATGAGCCAAGACAAAAACATGCAATAAGTTATCCCTTTGTTACGCTGCATGATTTCATTGCATTAATTCCTTCTTATTCCCAAAAGATCTTCTGACATTTATCTTATATTCGGATGTTTTATTCTACTGTTTTGTATTCTGTATTCGTTGGAGCGAACCGGCTGTGACCTTTGTCAAAAACGCCAAAAACTGACCAGTAACCCAACTCAATTTATTTCTTTGTGCAAATAAACGCCAAAAGTCAAAAGTACGGACTGGAAGTACATATCGGAAAGACAGATAGAGGTGTATGGTGTACAAAGTGACAGAGGGAGTGAGTAAAGTGAAAAAAACGAATAGAAAGTATGAGAATGTATAAATGAAAAACATACAACATCCGATATTTCGGCGTTGGCCTTTTTCGAGGATTACATGCATAAACGAGGCAAAAACAAAAACAAATAACTAAACGAAGAACTTATCTTAATATGGCCTCCTCCAGAAGTAGGAAAAAGAAAAATGCATGCCATTATAAGATGCACTGAGACCACTTGGTAATCAACAGAGAAGAAATAAAAGCCGGACGTAAATATGAACATAAATGAAGAATTACTTGAACAGGAGAAAAGCTCCAGGTACTCAGGACACATGCTAACTTATTTAACTTGTATGCTGAAAATATAATGAGGAACGTTAGAGAAGATGTGGACAAAGAATATTAAGATGCCATAACAATTGGAGATTATGAACTACCAGAGATTAGATATGCTGATGACACAGTATTACTGTCTACAACACAAAAAAGGAAATGGAAAAACTAATTATGTCGGTCCGTAAGAACAGCGAAGAGCAAAACATTTATCTTATGCAAAGAAAAATAAACTGATGACAACTGACAAAACAGATAAAGCTGCTGAAATATATATATATATATATATATATATATATATATATATATATATATCAATGAGGAAAAATTGAAAGAGGTGGACAGTTTTGAATATCTTGGATCATTACTCATAATGGAGATACAATGAGGGATATTAAAAGGAGGGCATCTTTAAACAAAAATTAAACAACTAAAGAAGCTGTGGAGAGGAACAGACAGAACTAAAACAAAAATAAGATATTTAAGAGCATGCATCTTTCCCATCGCAACATATGCCTGTGAGACCTGGACACTTAACAAAACAGCTGAGAAACACATAAATGCCTTTGAATATAAGTGCTACAGAAGAGTCCTTCAAATATCATGGACATAAAAAAGGATAAATATGCCCATACTACAAGAAATTTATACTGAAGAAGATTGGTTAGCAAGGAAGATTAAACACAGAAAACTAGAACATTTTGGACATATTAAACGCTGTGATAATTTAGAGAAAACGTTCTTGGAAGGGCACAAAATGGAAAAAAGAAAGAGAGGAAGACCAAGGCGAAGATGGCTGCAAGACGTTTTGACGATCCTCGAATGGACGCATCAGCAGCAGGACATCTTGCTTACAACCGAGAGGCCTACATGAGAGCTGTTAGGGAGGCAAAGTTCCTCAGCGGACATTCAAATGACTGACTGACTGATAACAGAGGACGAAAAACGTGAAACAGAAATGAACAGACTGATAATAATGGTAGAAACCACCTTCAGTAGAAACAGGAAACATCGAACTTCGTCTCCAAGCAGACCGGCGTTAAGATTGTTCCTCCCCAGGTAGAATCCAGCTACCTCTGGGTATCCTACACAACCACGTAGCTCTTACATGACCCGATGTTTTGTGGCCAGTTCAAATAGGTGGCTGCGAGTTGAATAAATGTTTGTTTTCACCTCTTCTTCCCGACAAAACAATTATTTATTAAGTCGTCGCTTGTCGTAGCACGCAGTAATCTGTATCTATAAATATTAATTTTTACACTAAAATAGAGGAAGAGAATATGGCACATTCCAAGGAAAGACTAACTAACTGACCAGGAACACGTGGTAGCTCGTAGGACTGAATGTTAGAGAGACTCAGTGCAACGGCTGGACTGTTTTGGCACCTTGTCTCTGTATAAACTGGAAACAGCGAAGATTGACTGTTACTGCTCTCCTGGGTTGGGGTGGGGGTGGGGGGGGGGTGGTTGCTGGATCCTGTAGACTCGTTTATGCAGATTCTGCGTAAGGAACAGTGAAAGCAGAGAGTGGATGACATGTACTGCAACCGCGTCTATTTGTAACTAGGAGTCACTGCTTACCAAAGAGTGGATGACATGTACTGCAACCGCGTCTATTTGTAACTAGGAGTCACTGCTTACCAAAGAGTGGATGACATGTACTGCAACCGCGTCTATTTGTAACTAGGAGTCACTGCTTACCAAAGAGTGGATGACATGTACTGCAACCGCGTCTATTTGTAACTAGGAGTCATTGCTTACCAAAGAGTGGATGACATGTACTGCAACCGCGTCTATTTGTAACTAGGAGTCACTGCTTACCAAAGAGTGGATGACATGTACTGCAACCGCGTCTATTTGTAACTAGGAGTCACTGCTTACCAAAGAGTGGATGCGATGTACTGCTACCGCGTCTATTTGTAACTAGGAGTCACTGCTTACCAAAGAGTGGATGCGATGTACTGCAACCGCGTCTATTTGTAACTAGGAGTCACTGCTTACCAAAGAGTGGATGACATGTACTGCAACCGCGTCTATTTGTAACTAGGAGTCACTGCTTACCAAAGAGTGGATGCGATGTACTGCTACCGCGTCTATTTGTAACTAGGAGTCATTGCTTACCAAAGAGTGGATGCGATGTACTGCAACCGCGTCTATTTGTAACTAGGAGTCACTGCTTACCAAAGAGTGGATGCGATGTACTGCTACCGCGTCTATTTGTAACTAGGAGTCATTGCTTACTAAAGGGTGGAGTGTGTGTATCCCACAGTAAAGTTGCTGCCCATGGAAACCCAACTCACAACTTGTTTATTTTTTTTTCCCCTTATGGTGAAAAAAGGATAAATCCCTTCCATTAGGCTACGAAAGTTCGGGATACAAATGTAACAAAAAATCTGCAGTCTCAGAGCTTTATCCTTATCCTCGTATCACTTACACAGCCTGATCAAGATAACAGAAAGTGCCGAGATTATAAGAAACGGATGAAGAAAAACTAAAAACCACTTATCAAAAGATGTACGATTCAACTTCAATGGGATCATTTGAAGAAACAAGTCTGAGAAAAACAAATATCTCAGAAATGGAAATCGGGGGTGTCTGGGATATGTGTGTAAACATTTATACCCTAGCAGAACACTTCAAGCTCAAAGCACAAGTAGCGCCTTCGGCCACATTTCTCCCTCGTTCTGGGCTCATCTCACTTCCCAACACGTTGCGTGCCTTTTCATTTCGATAGAGCTTGTTTCTCTTTCTGTAAAAAATATAAAACGTAATATATCTTCCATATCGAGCGTTAGATCCGTTAGCATTGATTTATATCCCAAAGTTTTTCCAGTCTTGTAAACTATACATATTTTATTGAGTAACACAGTTGTTGCTGTTTTTTATTTTTTTTTGTTGTTGTTGTTAATCGTTGTTTTATCACTGAAGTAGTTAAGAGTATATACATAATTCTGCTATTTTCTCTCACTTTCATTCGGTCTCTCTCTCTCTCTCTCTCTCTCTCTCTCTTTTTCTCTCTCTCTCTCTTTTTTTCCTTTCTATCTCTTTCGTGTATCTTTGTCTTAGTTGTCCCTTTCTTCCTCTTTCATTTTCTCTGTGCCGTTTCCTTTTTCTCTTTATCACCCTCTGTCTTATAACTCTCTCTCTCACACACACACACTCTTTTCCTCCTATGTTTCTCATTTACACACACACACCCACGCCTCTCTCTCTCTCTCTCTGATCTAACATACGATTGTGTTAATCTAGAATCAACTCTTCAGGTCGAGTTATACAATTTAATTGGATGGAGCAAAAATAATGGCATGATTATAAACACCGATAAAACAAAATCAATGCTCATAACAACGAGACAGAAACTACAAAATGCAACAAAAACAACACTTCGGCTCTGTACAGAAACATCACAGATAGAAAACGTTAGCGAGCACAAAACACTAGGTCTTATTATTGACCAACATCTGACCTGGAACTCTCATGTGCAATGTCTAACAAAACTCATCGCACAAAAAGTAAACCAATTAGCTAAAATTAAGCACTTCATAGATCAAGACACTAGGAAGACATACTACATAGCTCATATACAAACACATTTAGACTATTGCTCAACAGTTTGGGATGGTTGCTCAGTGTCAAATACAAAGAGGCTTTGCTCTCTCCAAAAGCGAGCAGTAAAGCTCATTAGTGACAAAGATCAAGCACAAACAACTAATCATCACAAACGTATCAAAATACTACCCCTTAAGAACAGGTTCCTCTTCAACAAAGCCAAGTTAGTACATCAGATTCTTTCACGGCATGCCCCGCCTTATCTATGGAACCTGTTTAAATTTAGCCCAAAGTGCAGCCGACGCTTGAACAACATATGTCTTCCAAAACCTAGACTTGATCTTTACAAGAAAAGCTTTAGTTATTCTGCTGCTCATCTTTGGAATACCCTCCCATCCTATATAAAAAATATAAATTATACTCCTTCCTACAACTACAAGCTTTCCCAGTATCTATTTGATGTCGACTACATGCCTAAATGAATTATAAAACTTAAAAGTTATCTTAAGTTGCTCTTACAGACACCGAATACAATTAATTTTTTTCTGTATAGTCCCGAAAATTTTGTTTACTAGATAGTCATTTATAATGTATGTAGTTACTTCTATACTGAGTGAATGTTTAAGAGTGAAACGTAAATGTTATATTTTATTTTATGTCTCTCAGCTTCAATGTTAGTTATGTTTGTTACATGAACAGCATATTTGTAGAATGTCTGGAATAGAGTGAAAGATGTATGATAAAGGGCAGAATGTCAGACGGGCCTGCGTGCCCAATTCTTAACCCTTTTGAAATAAAGATCAATCAATCAATCAATCAATCAATCAATCTCTCTCTCTCTCCCCCTTGTGTAAATTATATTGTATTTGAGAAGTGAAGCTGAGCGGAGTGCAGATGTACTAAATCTCTACCAGTTAAAAACATGGGAGAGGGGGGAGGGGGAAATTCCCGTTTCCACGCCTCTAAGTCATATTGGGGATACGGTGTTAGTCCCGTATTTCCAAGACCACGGGAACATGAAAGTGTGATGTGGCCAGTATCACACCTGGTCGTTTTTTTTTTTTTCTTTCCCAGATTTCTCTGGTACACATTTTTAGAGACTTTGTGGACCCTTATTTTTAGAGACTTTGTGGACCCTTATTTTTAGAGACTTTGTGGACCCTTATTTTTAGAGACTGGGTGGACCCTTATTTTTAGAGACTGGGTGGACCCTTATTTTTAGAGACTGGGTGGACCCCTATTTTTAGAGACTGGGTGGACCCTTATTTTTAGAGACTGGGTGGACCCTTATTTTTAGAGACTGGGTGGACCCTTATTTTTAGAGACTGGGTGGACCCCTATTTTTAGAGACTGGGTGGACCCCTATATTTAGAGACTGGGTGGACCCCTATATTTAGAGACTGGGTGGAACTCTATCTTTAGAGACTGGGTGGAACTCTATCTCTAGAGACTGGGTGGACCCCTGTCTTTAGAGACTGGGTGGACCCCTGTCTTTAGAGACTGGGTGGACCCCTATCTTTAGAGACTGGGTGGACCCCTGTCTTTAGAGACTGGGTGGACCCCTATCTTTAGAAACAACCGAGCGCCTAACCACGCAGCCAACTAAGCTGCCAGATCTACCAGTTTACAGAAGTGTGGGGGGGGGGGGGAATCACGTAAAAAGGAAAACAAAAGTGTGAGGAAACAAGCTTTTCAAATTTATGTTTTCATTATTTTACAGTTTATTTTTTGTTTTAGCAAAAAAAAAGCGAAAATTCTTCGCGAATTCATCATCAACAAACAACAACAGCAGCAGCAAGACAAGGACAACAGAGAAAATCTGTCTTCTCAAATATCAACATCACTGCAGTTTTTAACACGACGTTTCTGAGCATGGCGTCTGTAACCATAGCAACATCTAATAAACGAGGTGTACTGATTACAGTGCTAACGACCTTGTATATTCTAAAAACAAAAACAAAAAAAACGTGCTGTGATTATGTTACTTGAAGCAAGAGAGGATTTAAAAGTGTTTTGACCTAATCTATATGCGGCCCTGAAGGCTGTGTCATTGGGTTCTAACCTTAACATTTTCGCTTCAAGTAAATAACGCGGCAATACATACTTCTATTACTTATCGATTCCTATAAAGCCATCGATATTTTCAACATAGTTTGACGAGGAAAATTGAGTAACGATCCTGTCAGAAAGAATCGATTATTAATATAATGACCCGTAACGAATTTAGGTGAAAGGTCAGTTCCGGTTTTGAAATTGACGGCTCTCTCCCTCGCGATTGCTTTGTTCTCTGCGCTGCATTCACTTCCATTCCCCGCCCCCCCCCCCCCTTACGACCGCTGTGAGGACGCTGGCCATGCTCCCTTCAGTCGTTCTTACTTTAAAGCCCCCCTTTCTCGAGACGGTTAGGTCCAACAGAGCCCTAGACTTAATTCTCTCCTGTATTGTTTCGGCAGAGTTACTGGCCCTTGCCATTATTACTTAATGAAGCAAGCTGTAGTAAACTGGGTGTGGGTGCTTGGTCGCTTGAGGTTTTATGTCTCCCTGTAGTTTTGAGCTGAGAGCTTTTTGGCAACGTAAGATTCTGGTAATGTCTTTGGCTGGAAATGGAAGAAAAGGAGGGCGTCATGTGGAGAAGTAACCTATTACAGGGATTGGTTATAGTGTGTTGTGGGCTAGAAGGAGATGTCCTGGATATATGCGGCGAACAAGCGAGGAAAGTTGGTAACTTGCGGACTGCAACATTCACGGGGTATCTTCAGTCCCGTGAAGCAGTTATAAACCAGGCAACTCACAGACAGACCAGGCAACCCACAGGCAGGCAGACCAGGCAACTCACAGACAGTCAGACAAGGCACGGCAATTCAGAAACAGACATACAAAGCAGCTCACAAACAAACAGACCAGGAAACTCATAAACAGACAGATCAGGCAACTCACAAACAGACAGATCAGGCAACTCAACAAACAGACAGATCAGGCAACTCAACAAACAGACAGATCAGGCAACTCAACAAACAGATGGACATCTGAGAATCATCCCCAGATCCCCCCCTACCCCCCCTCCTAAAACATCAGAAATTTAAAAGCCTGGTTTCGCTTGTTTGAGTGAGGAGGTAGGCTTCTGACGATATGTGGAGTTGTGTTGTTTTCTCTGTAAGAGAAATTCCTGCCTGTTCAACCCTTTTTCCATTTTTAAATCTTAGTACTGTATTCGTGACACAGATTTTTTTTAACGTTAAGTAGTGTTTTTCTCTTTACACACTGACAGCCTCGTCTACAGTGTACTCTCGTGTATCTTGTCCTGTATCTAGACATTCTCCGTTTAAATAAAACAGTTTACCTAAAATATACTGTATCAGGTAGTTAGGTCTACTACTAAATATATTGGAGCGCGTGGGTAATCTGTGTTTCAGGCCCACATCCTACGCATGTAATATATTCACTTGCGACTGTATTTCGCCAACGCCAATACTCTTCCAAAATTCCTGGTTGGTCCTGAAGGTAACAAACTTTCCAAGGGACTCAACCAGTTGCTAGGAGTACATCGAACCCTGTGTCGTTCACGCGTAGAGAGATGTCATGTTTCAGAGAGAGAGAGAGAGAGAGAGAGAGAGACTTCCGTGCAGGTCTCTTTGACTAAAACCCATTCTTTGGCCCTGCTGGTTAGATCATTTCTGATGCTACAACGCGATGGTTATTGTGTGTTTTCGTTCTGTGGAGCGCACGATAAGTTTATAAATGAGCAGCTATGTTCGCGTATTTATTTAATGAGGATTAATGGTCTTTCAGCTATTGCAGAATGTGTTTACCATAACGTCTAACTGTGGTTCGACTCTGGGCATATGTAGAAACTGTATATTATATATATATATATATATATATATATATATATATATATATCCTTCCCGTGCCGTTAAACGTCACATAGGGATCGCAAGGTAGTTCGCCAATTTTTCCTGTCTTCGACGAACCTTTCAACCTCATCAAGGGACTTTATGCCTGTTGATTTGGCTCTCTTTTAATAATGTCCTGTTTAGAGTTTCACGTGGTCTGCCTCTATTTCTTTGTCCTGTTGTGTTCCACTTGATAGCTTGTTTTTGGGATTCTCTGACCGTTTATTCTCATCACGTGACCAACATCTCCTTTTCCTGATCACCTGTGAGACTGGTTGTTGTTCAGCCATCTGTCTTATCTCTGTAATGTTCTTGAATTCGTTCCACTTAATGCCGATTATTTTCCGTAGACATTTGTTTCCCCCCCCCCCCCCCCGTGTGGTACCCGGGATCTGCAAAGAATAGGACCACTGTACCCTACCATGCATGATCGTAAAAGGCGACTAAGGAGGGTTCAGCATAGGGCCAGCAACCCTATCTGGTAAAAAACTATCAGACTGCTACAGAAACAGAAGCAAGGGAAAAGGCAAATGCAGGTGGAAGGAGAAATGCTTATCAGGAAACTGAGCCCATGAAGGTTGTGGATGAAAGCCAGCCACTGGAAGTCCCCAGCCCGACTGCAGACCTCCTGGAACCTAAACAAAAGATGCAAATAGGCAGCTGGAATGTAAGAACACTAAACCAGACTGGAAAACTAGCACAAACCATCAAGGAAATGCACAGATACAAACTAGACATACTAGGAATACAAGAAGCAAGATGGACAGGACAAGGCAGAAGGAAATTAACAACACAGCACACAGAAGATACAATAATATGGTCAGGTAAAGAAGATCTTCATGAAGGAGGAGTAGCATTGATTATAACAAAAGAAGCATCAAGAGCATTGCTGAAATGGACCCCAATAAATGAGAGATTATTATATGCACGGTTCAACTCAAGATTCACGAAGCTGTCTATTATAGTTTGTTATGCACCAACAGAAGCAGCTGAAGAGGAATTAAAAGAAGATTTTTACAACAGCCTCCAAGCCACAGTAGAAACAATACCCAAGCATGATATGCTACTCATCTTGGGCGACTTCAATGCAAAAGTAGGTGAAGGAAATGAAGATAGAAGAAGAATCATGGGAAGAGAAGGAATCGGAGAAATAAATGAAAATGGAGAAAGACTGTGCAGTTTCTGTGAAGAAAACATGATGACCATCGGAGGGACAATTTTCCAACACAAAAACATCCATAAGGTGACTTGGAGGTCACCAGATAAAACCACAGAAAACCAAATCGATCACATACTAATAAACAACAAGTGGAAACGGTCACTACAAGATGTGCGAGCAAGGAAAGGAGCAGATATAGGAAGTGATCACAACCTTCTGGTAGCAAAAATAAAACTAAAATTAAGGAAAGCCAGAATCGGAGAACACAGAAAGATACATTTTGATACAAGAAAACTGATAGACCAGCAAACAAGAAATGAATTCTCAATAATACTTAAGAACCGCTTCAGTGTCCTACAAGATGAAGCAGAAATGTCCATATTAGAGTTCAATAAAACACTACAGGAAACAGCAAAAGAGGTGCTGGGATATCGGAAAAGGAGAAAAGAGGAATGGATAAGTGAGACCACATGGGAAAAGATAGAGCAAAGAAAAGAAATCAAGAAAAAATTACTGAACACCAAATCACAACGGCTTAAAGAACAAGTTTTAAGTAATTATGCACAAAAAGACAAAGAAGTGAAGGAATCATGCCGTCAAGATAAACGTCAATATTATGACAACTTAGCAGAAACAGCAGAGAAAGCAGCATATACAAATGACATGAAAACCATATATAAAATCACAAAGCAGATGACAGGTAACTTCAATACAAGATGTGAAAGTGCAGTAAGAACACAAAATGGACAACTGGTCAGTGGAGAAAGAGAAAAAATTGAAAGATGGAGGGAACACTTTAACACCCTACTAAACAGAACACAAGCAGCACAAGCAATAGATATATCTGAAGCAAAAGCGGAACTAAACATCAATACAGGACCAATAACAATAAATGAAGTAAAAGAGGCGATAAAGATGCTAAAATCAGACAGGGCACCAGGTGAAGATGAAGTGACTGCTGAGATGTTGAAAGCAGAAGAAACAGAAACACCAAAACAACTTTGCCGGATATTACAACAAATTTGGGATTTAGAAAAAGCCCCAGAGGAGTGGAAAACTGGTCTTATAGTAAAACTACCACAGAAGGGTGACCTCAGAGATTGCGGGAACTGGAGAGGCATTACCCTACTGCCACTCACTAGTAAAGTATTTTGCAGAATAATCATCAACAGAATTGTACCAACACTTGAGGAAAAACTTCGGAAAGAGCAGGCAGGATTTAGGAAAGGAAGATCATGCATAGACCATATATTTGTACTTAGACAAATATTAGAACAGGCAAATGAGTGGCATAGCACAACATATGCATTATTCATAGATTTTGAGAAAGCCTTTGACAGTGTCAACAGAGATGCACTGTGGAAAATCCTAAGATGGCATGGCCTCCCCCATAAAATAGTTAATGTAATCAAAGCCCTATACGAGGGTTTTCAGTGCAAAGTTATCTGTGGAGAACATACCTCCAGCAGCTTTAGGGTACAAACAGGATTGAAACAGGGATGTGTACTATCACCAACATTATTTATCTTGGCAGTAGACTGGTTAATGAAGGAGGCAACATCAGACAAACGCAGAGGATTACAATGGACCCTTGACACAGTGCTGGAGGACCTTGACTTTGCGGACGACATTTGTCTATTATCAAGCAGTCACAAAGATATGCAAGATAAAATAAACAAGTTAACCCAGAATGCAAACAACATAGGACTAAAGATCAATGTAGGAAAGACAAAGTTAATGAAGAAAAATGTGAACAACAGAAATGTACTCAGAGTAGATAACAAGTTAGTGGAGGAGGTCAACGAATTTGTATACCTTGGCAGCAGAGTAGTAGAAAATGGAGACAGCATAGAGGACATCAACAGCAGACTTACTAGAGCAAACCAGGCTTTTGCAATGCTACAGAATATATGGAATCAAATAAACTAAGC
Organism: Achatina immaculata; assembly: GCA_009760885.1. NCBI lineage: Eukaryota > Metazoa > Mollusca > Gastropoda > Stylommatophora > Achatinidae > Lissachatina > Lissachatina immaculata. The sequence goes on from CM019694.1 coordinate 39,813,650, forward strand.
ATAAATATGAAAATCAGGATATTTAAGAGTAATGTTCTAAGTGTACTACTCTATGGAAGTGAATGCTGGAAAATCACCAAAACCATAGAAAACAAGTTGAATTCTTTCCAGACTAAATGTTTAAGTAGAATTAAAAAAAATATTTTGGCCAAACACCATAAGAAATAACATTTTATTGGCAGAAATGCAGATGAAACCACTGACAACAATTATTGAGGAAAGACGATGGCGATGGTTGGGACATGTGCTCCGAATGACTGACAACTCACTACCAAAAATAGCACTAAGATGGACACCACAGGGGAGCAGAAGTAAGGGTAGACCAAAAGAGACATGGAGAAGAACAACAGAAAGGATGTTGAGCAATAGAGGGCTCACCTGGGCAAGAGCAGAAAAAAAGGCGAAAGACAGGCATTTGTGGAAAACCCTTGCGGAAGCCCCATGTGCCCTGGGCACTTAAGGTTCAGAGAGAGAGAGATTTGTTTTCCAAAAAGTCTAATTTCTTGTCTATTTCTTTAGTTGTTGTCCAGCTTTCGCATATATATATATATATATATATATATATATATATATGTATATATGTATATATAGTATATGTATGTTATATATATATATATATATATATATATATATATATATATATATTTGCTTTTGCTTTTTTAAAATTTGTCACCAAATTTAATAAAGCTATGTTTTTTTTTAAAATTTGTTACCACTTTCCTAAAACTGCATGGTATTTTGTTTCAGGTTTCACCAATTTTGCTAAACTTACGTGTATTTTTTTTCATTTCTCACCACTTCGGCTAAAAACTGTTTTTTTTTCATTTTCATCACTTCTGTTAAAACTATATATCTCTTTCATTTTCAACACTTCTGTTAAAACTATATGTCTCTTTAATTTTCAACACTTCTGTTAAAACTATAAATCTCTTTAATTTTCAACACTTCTGTTAAAACTATATGTCTCTTTCATTTTCAACACTTCTGCTGAAAATATGTATCTTTACTTATTTTTCATCATTTTTACTGGAATAGATAGTTTCCCTTTATTTCAGTCTTATTAAATGTATTATATATATATATATATATATATGTGATATATATATATATATTAGACTCTTTTTAAAACAAATGCCTAAGGAAAATACTCGGCATCAAGTGGAATGAATTCAAGAACAATGCAGAGATAAGACAGATGACTGAACAACAACCAGTCTCATAGGTGATCAGGAAAAGGAGATGGACATATGTTGGTCACTTGATGAGAAGAAATGATCAGAGAATCCCAAAACAAGCTATCAAGTGGAACACAACAGGCCGAAGAAAAAGAGACAGACCGCGTGAAACTCTGAAGAGGACATTATTAAGAGAGGCCAAATTAACAGGCATAAAATCATTTGATGAGGTTGAAAGACTCGCCGAAGACAGGAAAAATTGGCGAACTACTTTGTGAGCCCTATGTGACGTTTAACGGCACGGGAAGGATATAAGATATAAGATATGTGTGCAGAATTTATCAATGGAAATGATCAAATGGTTCGCTGTACATGTTTTCATTTATCTTCTAACATTTTCACGATATTTTCAATAAAGTATAAAACCTCTCAAGATCTTCCATGCCCATGGAGAACTTGTTGTAGAAAGACACTTGCATAGACTAGTTTCAACAGGGATTAATCATTTGTTATAGAAAAACACCTGCACAGACCAGTTTCAGCTGCGATTAATCTTTTGTTATAGAAAGTCACTTGCACAGACAACTTTCGGCTGCGATTAATCTTTTGTTTAGAAAGACACTTGCACAGACTACTTTCAGCTGCGATTAATCTTTTGTTATAGAAATACACTTGCACAGACTACTTTCAGCTGCGATTAATCTTTTGTTATAGAAATAGACTTGCACAGACTACTTTCAACAGCGATTAATTTTTTGTTATAGAAAGACACTGGCACAGACCAGTTTCGGTTGCGATTAATCTTTTGTTATAGAAAGTCACTTGCACAGACTACTTTCACTGCGATTAATCTTTTGTTATAGAAAGACACTTGCACAGACTACTTTCACTGCGATTAATCTTTTGTTATAGAAAGACACCTGCACAGACCAGCTTCAGCTGCGATTAATCTTTGGTTATTGAAAGACACTGGCACAGACTAGTTGCAACTACAATTAATCTTTTGTTATAGAAAGACACTTGCACAGACTACTTTCAGCTGTGATTAATCTTTTGTTATAGAAATAGACTTGCACAGACTACTTTCAACAGCGATTAACTTTTTGTTATAGAAAGACACTGGCACAGACCAGTTTCGGTTGCGATTAATCTTTTGTTATAGAAAGTCACTTGCACAGACTACTTTCGGCTGCGATTAATCCTCTGTTATAGAAAGACACTTGCAGAGACTACTTTCAGCTGCGATTAATCTTTTGTTATAGAAATACACTTGCACAGACTAGTTTCAGCTGTGATTAATCTTTTGTTATAGAAAGACACTTGCACAGACTACTTTCAACAGCGATTAATTTTTTGTTATAGAAATACACTTGCACAGACTAGTTTCAGCTGTGATTAATCTTTTGTTATAGAAAGTCACTTGCACAGACTACTTTCGGCTGCGATTAATCCTCTGTTATAGAAAGACACTTGCAGAGACTACTTTCAGCTGCGATTAATCTTTTGTTATAGAAAGTCACTTGCACAGACTACTTTCGGCTGCGATTAATCCTCTGTTATAGAAAGACACTTGCAGAGACTACTTTCAGCTGCGATTAATCTTTTGTTATAGAAATACACTTGCACAGACCAGTTTCGGTTGCGATTAATCTTTTGTTATAGAAAGACACTTGCACAGACTACTTTCACTGCGATTAATCTTTTGTTATAGAAAGACACCAGCACAGACCAGTTTCAGCTGTTTCATTCAGCCCGTGTGCGTCCTCGTCCTTTCTCTTGCACTAATTACTACGCCACCATGTTGCCAGTACCTTAGGCATTTGTTTTCAAAAGAGTCTAATTTCTTGAGAGCACAGGCCACGGATAAAGGCTCTCCAGTCATCCCTGTTCTTGGAATTATTCTCTGCTTCCTTCCATGTGTATCCCTTGTCTCTGAGCACTTTCATAATTTATCTTCTTCAAGTAAGTCTAGGTCTTCCTCGTTTTCTGTTTCCTTGAGGATTCCATGTCAGTGCCTGTTGCTATGCTGGTGTCGGGTTTCCTCAGAGTTTGGCCAATCCACCTCCGCTTCTTAGACATGATTTGCAGGTTCATAGGTTCTTGTCCTGCCCTTTCCCAGACCTCCTCTTGCCATAAGGCTAAATTCCTATTTCGATCTAGAGCACGTTCCTACATTGTCAAAGCCTAAATTCCTATTTCGTTCATGAGTACGTTCCTATACTCATCATCATCATCATCATCATCATCATCATCATCGCCTTTCACTCCCTTGAGAGCATATCTTATCTTATATCTTATATCCTTCCCGTGCCGTTAAACGTCAAATAGGGCTCGCAAAGTAGTTCGCCAATTTTTCCTGTCTTCAGCAAGTCTTTCAACCTCATCAAAGGATTTTATGCCTGTTGATTTGGCCTCTCTTAACAATGTCCTCTTCAGAGTTTCACGCGGTCTGCCTCTTTTTCTTCGGCCTGTTGTGTTCTACTTGATAGCTTGTTTTGGGATTCTCTGATCATTTCTTCTCATCAAGTGACCAACATATGTCCATCTCCTTTTCCTGATCGCCCATGAGACTGGTTGTTGTTCAGTCATCTGTCTTATCTCCGCATTGTTCTTGAATTCGTTCCACTTGATGCCGAGTATTTTCCTTAGGCATTTGTTTTCAAAAGAGTCTAATTTCTTGAGAGCACAGGCCACGGATAAAGGCTCTCCAGTCATCCCTGTTCTTGGAATTATTCTCTGCTTCCTTCCATGTGTATCCCTTGTCTCTGAGCACTTTCATAATTTATCTTCTTCAAGTAAGTCTAGGTCTTCCTCGTTTTCTGTTTCCTTGAGGATTCCATGTCAGTGCCTGTTGCTATGCTGGTGTCGGGTTTCCTCAGAGTTTGGCCAATCCACCTCCGCTTCTTAGACATGATTTGCAGGTTCATAGGTTCTTGTCCTGCCCTTTCCCAGACCTCCTCTTGCCATAAGGCTAAATTCCTATTTCGATCTAGAGCACGTTCCTACATTGTCAAAGCCTAAATTCCTATTTCGTTCTGAATCACTTTTCTATATCGCCCTAGCCCAAATTCCTATTTCGTTTATGAGTACGTTCCTATATTGCCTTAGGCTAAATTCCTACTCGATCTGGAGCACGTTTCTATACCGCACTAGGCTATATTCCTATTTCGATCTAGAGCACTTTTCTATGTCGCCTTAGGCTAAATTCCTATTTCCTTCTGCGGTTCTTCCAATATCACCTTGGGCTAAATTCATATCTGGTTCTGGTGTGCGTTCCTACATCACCCTCTGCTAAATTCCTATTTCCTTCTGGAGTTCCAGACTTGCTAGGAAAGACCATTCCCGGTTCGCTAAATCCATCAATGGAAAATTCCATGCTTTGAATGGATCATTGTCTCCTTATTCCTTCGTACGAATAATTTTAAACATTCACTCTTCCCTGGATGTGCTATGCTCTCTCTTGCATCTGCTCCATCTCCTGGCTCCAGCTGGGACCCGATATTTTGCTTCCCTTTGCCCTTGCTCTCGATACGTGTACACCAAACATCCCTTTAAAATAATGTTAACGTGTACAAAGGTATAGGGACATCGCCTTTTGCGTTCTGGGCAATCTTGAGATGTTTTCGCTTTTGCATTATGGATAATCTTGAGGTGTTTTCGCTTTTGCATTATGGATAATCTTGAGGTGTTTTCGCTTTTGCATTGTGGATAATCTTGAGATGTCCCCGTCTTTTGCATTCTGGATAATCTTGAGATGTTCCCGTCTTTTGCGTTCTGGATAATCTTGAGATGTCCCAGTCTCCTCTTTAGACTGAGAATCTCGGCAGAGGTGCACATAGTATTTTGGACTAGCGGCAATCCCTATCGAATACAAAAGGGAAGGAGGGAATGTTAAAACCCACTGTTCTATAGTCACATGGGTCTCATGGCTATGGACCCGGATATTTCCAGCCCTATATAGAAGAGTCCCACCACCTATGGATCTGAATGTCACCCATAAACACGCACACACACTTAAGGCCCTTCTCATTCCCCACCTCCCCGATGTCCCACGTTTAATGAGATATTTCTCGGGCACATTTGGCTTTGTCCAATAAAGCCATCATTTTACGGCCACAGTTCCGCAATAACAGGAAGTTGCTGTTACAGCTGGGAAGATAACGGAAAACATAAACTATATCACTGGTTGGCTTTCCCCTCTCATTCCAATGCCAAGTTTTATGCCCTGCAATCGCAAAACATTGCAAAACCCTCTGCCCTGGCGATCATATCGCTTGCTTATTCAACTGAATTGAAAGGTTTGATTATTAAAAAGAAAAATGCTGAAGCCTGTAGCTCACACCCAACAATATTTTGGCCGAGGTCTTTGTTTGGAGGTCTGGAATATGGTGGCTCAGATTTTTCCTCATCCTTCCTTTCAAGGGCACTGTAATTTTACTGTTCTCCAGAATCTCCACAGCTATTCTCTGCCCGTATGCGCGCCCACCCGCCCATGTGTGAGGTGTGTGTGTGTGTGTGAGTGCACTCCCGTATATGTATGTGTGGGCCCGTATAAGTGTGTGTGGGCTTGTATATGTGTGTGAGCCCGTATGTATGTGTGTGGGCTCGTATGTGTGTGCGGGCCCATAAATGTGTGTGTGGGCCTTATGTGTGTGTGTGGGCTCGTATGTGTTTGTGTGGGCTCGTATGTGTGTGGGGGCCCCTAAATGTGTGTGTGGGCCTGCATGTGTGTGTGTGTGGGCGTGTGCGATACAGTCGTGATCATAAAAACAAAAAGAATGACCACTGCTCAGACTGGTATGGTCGAGAGCATGGATGGATGGATGGATGGATGGATGGACGGATGGACGGATGGATGGATGGATGGATGGATGGATGGACGGATGGATGGATGGATGGATGGATGGATGGATGGATGGACGGATGGATGGATGGATGGATGGACGGATGGATGGATGGATGGATGGATGGATGGATGGATGGATGGATGGATGAAAACGGACTGGCTGACTGACCAAATAAAAAGCATGTAGAGGGATATATTGATAGTTAGAATGAAGAAAGAAAGAAAAAAAAGAGATGTATTGATAATTATATAGGTTGTTAGGTAGCTACGTTGATTATGTAGGTAGAAAGTTATATCTCTGTGTAGGTATATAGGTAGGTAAGTAGATAATAGGTAGACAGTTAAGTATTTATGTAAGTATAAAGGTAGGTAAGTTGATAGGTAGGTAGATATTTATGCGTGTAAGTAAACAGATATGTGAGTAAATAGTTTGGTACATATTTATGGTATTTAGGTGAGCAGATGGGAGTAAGTAGATAAGCTGGTAGACATTATATGTATATATAGGTAGATATGTGGGTAAAGATACAGATAGGTAGATAATCATGTATGTATGTAGATAGATATGTAGGTAAGTAGATGCTTAGGTAGATAGTTATGTGTGTGGGTATATAGTAGATAAGTAAACAGGCAGGTGGACCGTATGTATGTATGCATGTAAGTAGGTAGACAGGTAGATAAGTAGACATTATGTATATATGTAGGTAGATAGGTAGACAAATAGTTAAGTAGGTATAGATATACATGTAAGAAATAACATCTTATTGGCAGAAATGCAGATGAAACCACTGACAACAATTATTGAGGAAAGACGATGGCGATGGTTGGGACATGTGCTCCGAATGACTGACAACTCACTACCAAAAATAGCACTAAGATGGACACCACAGGGGAGCAGAAGTAAGGGTAGACCAAAAGAGACATGGAGAAGAACAACAGAAAGGATGTTGAGCAATAGAGGGCTCACCTGGGCAAGAGCAGAAAAAAAGGCGAAAGACAGGCATTTGTGGAAAACCCTTGCGGAAGCCCCATGTGCCCTGGGCACTTAAGGTTCAGAGAGAGATATATATATACATGTGAGTAGGTAAGTAAGTAAGCAGGTGGTACGTTAATGAAATAGTAATTAATCCTCCACGATATTTGCTTGTTAATGTCACATGAAATTTAAAGAAATGACATTGACGAGATAAGTTTTTTCATACTAAAATTAAGCACATTTCTACATCAGCATCATCCCTTTTCACTCTCTTAAGAGCATAGGCCACGGATAAAGGCTCTCTCCAGTCATCCCTGTTCTTTGAATTATTCTCTGCTTCCTTCCATGTGTATTCCCTTGTCTCTGAGCACTGTCATAATTTCTCTTCTCCGAGTAAGTCTAGGTCTTCCTCGTTTTCTATTTCCTTCAGAATTCCACGTCAGTGCCTGCCTTGTTATGTTGGTGTCGGGTTTCCTCAGAGTGTGGCCAATCCACTTCCACATCCTAGACATGATTTATATGTTCGTAGGTTCTTGTCCTGCCTTTTCCCAGACCTCGTTCCTGATTTTGTCCTGCTATTTAATATTTAAAATCCTCCCCAGGCAGTAGTTCATGAATGTTTGTATCCTCTGTTGTATTGTCTTGGTCACAACCCATGTCTCCGAACCATACAGCAGGACAGTCTTTTTGTTTCTACAGTCCCACGTCAATTTTCCTTCAGTTTTATTAATTTGGGAAATGGGTAGATTATCCTCATTCAACACAACTTGCCTCAGAAAGATGTGGAATATTTACTGGGCAGACAATAAGCGATAGAGACCTACTTGCCCAAATTGAACCGGGAGATATGTATGTTATAATATTTTTTAAAGCTGGAAATTGATTGGCAATGTTCTCCGGAGAGACCCCAGCAACATCTTCTAAAACAGCCATGAGATGGACACCCGAGGGAAAAACAAAGAGAGGCCGACCCAAGGCTACCTGGCGGAGAACTGTAGAAGCAGAAATGAGCAGCATGCAGCACATCTGGGGTACAATGTCGTCTGAGGTGGAGAGAATTTGTTGCAGCCCTGTAACAAAAAAAAGGCCCCAGGGTCGACCCAGTCTCTAAAAATAGGGTACTAGAGAAATATGAGAAGGCAAATGTGGCCAGGCGTGATACCGACCACATCAGACTTTCACGTGCCGAAGGTCGTGGAAATGCAGGCCTTACACCATGTCCCCAACGTGCCTTAATGACATGGAAACAGGAATTTTACCTTTTACCTTTACCTGTAAGGCGCCACAGGAGGTACTGGCCGGTGACTGCTCGGCCGATCGCCGACTAAGAACATTGATGAATCGATCGACTGTGACGGACAAGAACCTGGCAAAATGCTATTCCACGTTAAAAGCGATTCTGTAAAGTGGATCTGCAACTTGAATTTGAAGATTTTAAATGTTCTAAATTTTAATTTGTTCTAAGATCAGTCATAATCTTGTCACGCCTCCCTCTCACAATGTCTACTGAAATGGCCTCTCCAACTTCATTTATCCCTCGCTTCCACGGCGTGTCCTGTCAGAAGTCCAGTCCATCTCTTTATGCCTGCCCAAGAATGTATATCGTCATCCGCACGCTCATATCTCTCCAAGATATCCTTCAAGATATCCCTCCAGGATATCCCTTCAAGATATCACTCCAGGATATCCCTCCAGGATATCCCTTCAAGATATCACTCCAGGATATCCCTCCAAGATATCCATCCAAGATATCTCTCCAGGATATCCCTCCAAGATATACCTCCATTATATCCCTGCATCATAATTTTCGTTGCTGCAGTATGCCTTTTGATAAGAGAGGCGTAATTTAACTGTCTGCTTCTAATACTTTTTCCTCTACTTCTATTTTAAATTTCAATTACTTTACCACTTCCCTATTTGTTCTCCTTTATATCCAAGGAATTCGCCATATTCCTCCGTATATCCACGTTTCAGAGGCCGCATTTTTTGGTTTTCATTTTCCTATTCAATTAATATCCGGGTTTCTGCGCAACAGAAGAGTGAGCTTTCAATGAATCTGAGCTGCATTTTGCTGTGCTCTATCTCTTGAAGTTAGAGCCCTTATCATGCTTTTGAAAGTGCATTTGGCCTATCCTCGTATTCTTCTGTTTACTTCCATCCTCACATTTCTCCATTTTTGGTTTTCATTTATCATGTTTCCCAAATATTCCATTTTTTTTGGTCACTTGTTCTAGTGTTTCAAGATTTATAATTCTGTTTACACATTGTTTATGTTCTTCCTTGCTGATTGCCTTGACCTTTTGTCTTTCTGGTTTTGTTTTGGGTTCTCTTATTTTCAGTCCAGGTTTGTTTTTGCCTATTATTGTTTGTGGTAGGGGGTTCTGAAAGGGTTCGAGATAATCTATTATCTTTATCCTATTTATAAATGATTCTTCTCAGAGTCTTCTGAATCATGTTATCTTTATCCAATGAAAGAAAACTTAACTATATCATCTTGAGGACCTATGGAATCATCAAGGAGATGGAAAACGAGGAAGGTCTAAACTTACTCGGAGAAGAGAAATTATGACAGTGCTCAGAGACAAGGGATGCACGTGGAAGGAAGCAGAGAATAATTCCAAGAACAGGGATATGACTGGAGAGCCTTTATCCGTGGCCTATGCTCTCAAGGGAGTGAAAGGCGATGATGATGATGATGATGATGATGATGATGATGACGATGACGATGACGACGACGACGATGACGATGATGATGATGATGATGATGATGATGTCATCAACTGACCTTTATCATTAGAAAGGAAAGGAAAGTGAAAGAAAGGAAAAGGAGGGAACGAGAATAGAAGGACTGGAAAGTAAAAGAAAGGGAAAAGAAACAATGAATTGAATGGAAAACAAGTGATCACACCAAGGAACTAAATTAAAGCGAGGAATAAGAAATAGTGGAAGAATTTTTCACTTTAAATGTCGATGCTTACTGACAAACCGAAAAAAAAAACACTACACGAATACGCGGTAGAGAAGAAGAAAGAGAAAAGAATAAAAGAAAACACACAGATAAACGTGATATGCAAAAGAATACAAACTCACAGGCAAAAGGTAATATAGAAGGCAGATATACAGACTGAATGTCAGTCACGCCTGTCTCGGTATACGTCTTATCTCTTCAGCTCATCTCCAGGTACGTTTACATGTACAGCTCCCGGTGTCTTTTGCCGAGAGATTCTTCAAAGATTGTCTGTCTTTTTTCGGTGGATGGCTGACAGGAAAAAAACAAAAGAGTCATGGTAATTTTCTTGTGTTACGGAGTTGGGAAAACAAAAATTTACGAGTTTTTACTCTTCCCCCCCCCCCCCCCCATTCTCTGGCTGTTCCCCCCCCCCCCAAGTTTATAGGACAGGCTCTGGGTGAATGTCCTATTGTCCTTAAAACAACGACAGTTTTGTGTATCGTAAAATCCCTGACTGACACAGCCTGTCAAACTCATTTCCTTCTATCTTAAGGTGATGTACTTCTTCTCCTCTATAAGAACGGTATGTGGGACGGAGATAAAGACGGAGATAAAGACGGAGATAAAGACCGAGATAAAGACGGAGATAAAAACGGAGATAAAGAAAAGAAAACTAATGACAAAACATACATTCAGAACCAAGAAGGCGGTGCTGTTATTCAGGAATCTGCCAATACGAACACAAACGATGTTTGTAAAATGCTGTGTAAGTTTTGTGTGTTACTGAACGGAGCAGAAACCTGGACTCTAAGCAGAATGTCAGAGAGACGAGGTAATGATGCACAAATGGGGATCAATATAAAATATATCATGGAGAATGAAAAAGGACACATGCGCAAATTTTAGAACAGCTCCAAGTGCAATGTGAACTTCTCACAGAAGTAATAATAAATAATCAAGAAAACATTATTTGGCCATATCAAAAGACATAACAATATACTAAAGGCCATACTAGAAGGAAAGGTGGATGTAAAATAAAGAGTGAGAGGTAGACAGAGGTGTAAACGAGAAGATAACATGCGAGAGAATGGACATGACATAGCCTGGCTGGGTGCAACATTAAGACTACGGGAAGGAAAATAAACTAACGATTCGTTACAGCCAAATTCGTTTAGGAGATGGCACATGATGATGATGGTGATGACTCTGGCATGCAGCTAGAATTCATTGTCATGATATGGCCGTATAGAATAACCAGTTCATTGTTTTATTTTTCACTACCCAGGAGTCCTTCGCTTATTCGACTGGTTAAATAAAAGAGTATAGTCGAACGTTGGAGTTGGTCGAAAGGTGGAACCCACTCTTATTTTCCTTTCAGCTCGCAGCTAAATAAACTGTCCTTCTTCCTATTGACATTGTTAATGTACTGGCGAGGCGATGTTTAATTTCCTTTAACACTCTGGCATGAGCCTTAAGAATTGTACTTAAGAATTGTTGATCGAGGTACGTCCAGCTTAAAGCATATGCATTGGACATGCCTTGGTCACTGTGTTTTTATTAGTTTTAACTTTTCTTGCAAACTGAGATCCTTTCGGGTTCTTTCGCTTTATCACCACATTTAGGAGGCACTATGAATATTATAAACACAAATACATATGTATAAATATAAAAATGTTATAAACGCAAATATAAGAATGATATAAACACGAATACAAGAGATTGACTCAAAACAGCTTCACACAGTCTGACAGACCTGGATCCAGTTTGATACGATACGTCTCAATGGTCAGTGTAGAACCGAGCGGAAGATGGGCGAGATCAGTGGAAAGAGCGGATTGCATGGACGAATGAGTGGGTTTTGGTTATAATTGAAAACTGTCGAAAATGCAGGCCGTCGAAAAGATGGGGACGTACCTTCAATAACAAGCGCGTCAGCCCTATTACGGTTAGAATATCTCCATTGTTCCCAATGACTTGTGTGATTTGAGGAGCGTTCAGAAAGTAATGCACCACATCGTTTTTTTAAATGCTAGTAATGAAGATAGACGAGTGAAATTTTCCACACTTTAAATATGGCATGTGCCGATTGTGTGAACAAAATTGCACCGCAACCGGCCAAAGAATATGGCTGCCTTAATCGTTGAAATAGAGCGTGTTAGCAACTTGCGGTATAAGCAGCGAATTGTGATAGAATTTCTCGTTACAGAGAAGGAAACTGAACTTTCACAAGCGTCTATGTGATGTGTATGGAAGTTCTGCAGTCGACAGGAGTACAGTCAGTCGCTGGGTTCGGAGAATCAAAGAATCAATAAGTGGAGACAAGGAGTTGCATGATCGGCCCCACTATGGACGTCCTGCCAGAGTCACCAAGGTAGAAATGTTGAAATGCGCTGAGGGCATTATTCTTACTGATAGGCGTATCACTACTCAACAGTTGGCCTTAAAGCTGTCAGTCAGCAATGGCAGTGCAAATGCAGCTATAAAAGCTCTCGGATTTTCTAAAGTTTGTGCAAGATGGGTTCCTCGAAGTCTCACAAATGACCATCGATTGCAAAGGAAAGTAATTTCTTCTGAATTGTTGGAGCGTTTCAGTGCCGAGGGAGAGAACTTTTTGGCTAAGATCATAACAGGTGACGTAACCTGGGCACATCATTATGAACCTGAGACAAAAAGACAGTCAATGAAGTGGCATCACCCGCAAACACCAGGAAGAAAGAAATTCAAGACAACTCCCTCAGCTGGAAAGGTCATGATCACTGTCTCTTGGGACATTGAAAGTATGATTCTTGTGGATGTTATGCCAAGAGGAGAGACAATCAATTTGCAAGCTTACATTAAGACATTGAAAAAACTCAATCAACATTTTCATAGAGTTCGGCCGCACAAGAATCCAGCACACCTGCTTCTCCTTCACGACAGTGCGCGCCCTCACACAAGTCTGGCAACACAGGAAGCAGTCAACAGATTGGATTGGACTGTACTACCCCATCCACCCTATAGTCCTGATTTGGCACCCTTTGATTTCCATCCGTTTGGTCCACTTAAAGATGCACTCCGAGGGGTAAGATTTGAAGATGACGAAGGAGTGATTCATGCAGCGAAGAAATGGCTACATAATCAAGAGAAAATCTGGTACGGGCTAGGAATCCATGCACTTGTTTCGCACTAGCGTAAAGCCGTACAGGTTGATGGGGATTATGTTGAATAATACCAATGTTTACATGACATATCCATGCATATTGTATATAAATTTCATGCTTTTAAAATAAACAGCTCCTGCGAAAAACGATGTGGTGCATTACTTTCTGGACGCCCTTTGTGTATATATAATTTTTGTTTATATTACTGCTTTCTTTAAGTATTTCATTCTTACACCAGCCTAAACGATAGAGATAAGATTGTAATGATTAGAATATACGGAACTTTTAATGCGAAATTTAAATGTTAAGAATTCCGTGCAAGTTTAACAATTTGAGATCTTTATTTAGACTTGGTGAATCACCTGTCAGAGAACGTCAGGTCGCTCACTAAAGTCGACCAAAGTTATGGTCGATCAAAGTTATAGTCGACCACAGTTAAAACTATATTTTGGAAATACCCAACTTCAAATGTTGGAAGGTTGTTCTCAGAACATATTTCCGTTACTGAAGAATTCTAACGAACGAACGCTCGTTGATTTTGCCCCAGTAATGAGTTGTGAACCAGCGGACACACAGTCTAACCACTGGTGCTCTACTGCATAGTCATCGGCGGAGCAGAAACTATCAGCTAGTGTCGCTGTCAGCACTAACTCCGTAGCTATCGGTGTCATTCATCTTCTTTCCCAGAGCGTTAACCCTGGTGCTCTCTTTTTTTTTTTGGGGGGGGGGGGGGCGGGGGGGAATGAACCCTGGGAATTTTTTTGCAAACCAAGGTCTGACCCTCCCCTCCCCTCCCCCCCCCACGCCCCCCACGATGGGTGAGTGGAAATTGAAACCGGGCCGCCTGGTCGGCAAGCGAGTGTCTCAATCCACTGCGCTAACCCGGCTCCCCGTACTGTGAGGAACAAGGAAACGGTTTTCAAGTTTTCACATCTGTAAGCAAACGGTTTTCAAGTTTTCACATCTGTAAAGAGCAAGCAGACGGTTTTCAAGTTTTCACATCTGTAAAGAGATGGTTGGGACATGTGCTCCTGATAATTTGTCACTCATTGCCCAAAAATTAGCATCGAGGTGGACAGCTAATCTAGTACAGGGATATATGAGTAAGTTTAGACCAAGGGGGGGGGGGGTGGGGAACATGGAGAAGAAAAAGAGAAAGGTTGTTAAGTAACAGTGGCTCCACCTGGGAAAGAGTCGAAAAAAAAAGGTGAAGGACAGGCATTTGCGGAAAACCCTTACGAAAGCCACATGTGCCTTGGACACCTAATAGTTCAGAGAAGAGAGAGATTGATTGATTGATTGATTGATTTATCTTTATTTCAAAAGTGTTAAGAATTGGGCACGCAGTGGCGTCTGACATTCTGCCCTTTATCATACATCTTTCACTCTGTTCCAGACATTCTACAAATATGCTGCCCATATAACAAACATAATTAACAATAAAGTAACTACATACGCATAAAATGACTAACTACATACTCATATAAATGACTATCTACCAAACAAAAACAGACAGAGAGAGAGAGAGAGAGAGAGAGAGAGAGAGAGAGAGAGAGAGATCTGTCAGCGTCATTAGTTGAGTGAAGCTAGGAGGGGAAACAAGACAATGATACTTTTTTGTTATTTGATACTAGCTGATTACCCGGCGTTGCTCGGGAATTTATTAATTATTAATACTGCGGAGTGGATTTGAGATTGCCATGCTTCTCCCACGGACAATCTTATGTTGCTTACTCAAGGATGGGTTCACTCAAGAAATTGTTTATTCTTGCTCCTGGAAGTGAAACTAAAAATGCTGTGTATAATCAAGTTTTGAGGTAAATTAATATTATAGTGAATTTGTAAAAGATCTTACTCTATAATGTGTAGACTGCCCCTGTGATTTGTTGATCGTAATGGAGAACGCAAGTCTCACTGGAAATTCGAATTTCTTACAGTTAAAACGGAGATCCGTGGGAATGAGTGATATCCGTGAGATAAAAGCTGCTTTACACTCTACCTCTCCTGTTAAGATAGTCGCTTGAACTACATTGTCCAGCATCCTCTTTACAAACAGCCTTGTGCCGCTGCAAAGTTTTGGCGGGTCGAGGTTCCGTAGTAAAATAATTGGAGATCCCAATCTAATTTTCAGCCCCTCTCACCCCGGATAACCGATCCCAATGGGGGCTGAACTTGGACGTATCGGGAGTGTCACTGTTCATCTCAGCGACCCCGAAAACTATGGACGACTATGATGTCGATTATTTTTACATGTCACCCCAATCCCATCCCCACCCCCTATTCCGATGGGGGCTGAGCTTGGACTCAAACGGTACCAGGACTGTCACTTTTAGTTTCACTTCCAGGAGCAAAAATACATAAATTCTTGCATGAACCCACCCGTGGGCAAGCAACATAAAGTTGTCCATGGGAGAAACACGGCGATCTCAAATCCGCTCCGCAGTACTTAACAGATTGCCCCTGTGACTTGTTGATGATGATCGAGACAGCAAGTCTCACTGGAAATTGCAATCTCTTAAAGTTAGAGCCAGATCCGTCGGAATGAGTGGTATCCGTGGGATCAAAAATGTTTCATCCTCTCCCATTCTTGTTAAGAGAGTCGCTTCATCGGTTGCTTCCGATTATTTGTATATGTCACCTCCACATCTAGGCTCCCCCCTCTAGGGGTGCTTGGGATGTGTTACCCCCCACAGTACTTTTCTCCAGAAAAGTCATATGTGTACCAAGTTTGGTTGAAATTGCTCCTGGCGCTCCAGAGTGAAGCTGAAACACACACACATACATACACACATACAATTATATATATATATGTGTGTGTGTGTGTCCGGTGAGTTTAAAGGACCGAAACACTTGTCTGGGGGGGGGGGGGGAAATACTTCCTCTGATGATCTGAAGGAGTTGTGTTGTTGTTCCGCTCTCTACGGTAGAGAGTTTCCTGCATATATGAACTTCAAACACTTTTTGTGCGGTTAGTGGACAGCGTGGTCAGTAACAGAAACACATTCATTCCTTAAGCTTGTGACAGCACAACCGGTTACAGAAACACACTCATTTCTTAAGATGGAAACAACACAACCGGTTACAGAAACATACTCATTTCTTAAGATGGAGACAGCATGGCCAGTAACAGAAACACATTAATTCCTTAAGACAGAGACAGCATGACCGGTAACAGAAATACAAAATCATCCCTTAATCTGATAACAGCGTGTACTGGCAACATAAATACAATCATTCCTTAAGCTGATAACAACGTGTACTGGCAACATAAATACAATCATTCCTTATGCCGGCAACAGCATGGTCGGTTACAAGAGCACATTCGTTTCTTAGGCGTTGAGATTTCAGCTTATGACACTTGACATGACACTTGACATGACATATGACATGACACTTGACATGATACTTGACATGACACGTCACATGACACATGACACGTCAGGCAAAAAATTAACGTGCATGCCATTTTTGGGATTTATTATATGTGCTAAACACTAATTCGCCATACTTTCATCACCAGTCGCCTCATTTGGCGATTGGCGACCGCATTTCTCACGCCCGTACCTCAGTTTAGACATACTCAGAATTGAATGAGATTCTGAAATAAGTGTATCATTCTGGTGGAACATACCTGAGCTAGCTTAAGACCTTATCCATGACGCCCTCTAATCAACAGCCCCGGACGGGAGGTCAGCTAGCAAAGAACGGGTGTAACGGTTTATTTCAGCTAGCAAAGAACGGGTGTAACCAGTTTATTTCAGCTAGCAAAGAACGGGTGTAACCAGTTTATTTCAGCTAGCAAAGAACGAGTGTAACAGTTTATTTCAGCTAGCAAAGAACGAGTGTAACAGTTTATTTCAGCTAGCAAAGAACGAGTGTAACAGTTTATTTCAACTAGCAAAGAACGGGTGTAACAGTTTATTTCAGCTAGCAAAGAATGGGTGTAACAGTTTATTTCAACTAGCAAAGAATGGGTGTAACAGTTTATTTCAGCTAGCAAAGAATGGGTGTAACAGTTTATTTCAGCTAGCAAAGAATGGGTGTAACAGTTTATTTCAACTAGCAAAGAACGGGTGTAACAGTTTATTTCAGCTAGCAAAGAATGGGTGTAACAGTTTATTTCAACTAGCAAAGAATGGGTGTAACAGTTTATTTCAGCTAGCAAAGAATGGGTGTAACAGTTTATTTCAGCTAGCAAAGAATGGGTGTAACAGTTTATTTCAACTAGCAAAGAACGGGTGTAACAGTTTATTTCAGCTAGCAAAGAATGGGTGTAACAGTTTATTTCAGCTAGCAAAGAATGGGTGTAACAGTTTATTTCAACTAGCAAAGAATGGGTGTAACAGTTTATTTCAGCTAGCAAAGAATGGGTGTAACAGTTTATTTCAGCTAGCAAAGAACGGGTGTAACGGTTTATTTCAGCTAGCAAAGAACGAGTGTAACAGTTTATTTCAACTAGCAAAGAACGGGTGTAACAGTTTATTTCAGCTAGCAAAGAACGGGTGTAACCAGTTTATTTCAACTAGCAAAGAACGAGTGTAACAGTTTATTTCAACTAGCAAAGAATGGGTGTAACAGTTTATTTCAGCTAGCACAGAACGGGTGTAACAGTTTATTTCAGCTAGCAAAGAACGGGTGTAACAGTTTATTTCAGCTAGCAAAGAACGGGTGTAACGGTTTATTTCAGCTAGCAAAGAACGAGTGTAACAGTTTATTTCAACTAGCAAAGAACGGGTGTAACAGTTTATTTCAACTAGCAAAGAACGGGTGTAACAGTTTATTTCAACTAGCAAAGAACGGGTGTAACCAGTTTATTTCAGCTAGCAAAGAACGGGTGTAACCATTTTCTGTCAACTAGCAAAGAACGAGTGTAACCAGTTTATGTCAGCTAGCAAAGAACGGCTGTAACCAGTTTATGTCAGCTAGCAAAGAACTGGTGTAACCAGTTTATGTCAACTAGCAAAGAATGGGTGTAACCAGTTTCTGTCAACTAGCAAAGAACGGGTGTAACCGGTTTCTGTCAGCTAGCAAAGAACGGGTGTAACCAGTTTCTGTAATAACCCTGTTGTATGGCTGGACCTCGCAAAGAAAAAAATCATAGACAAATCACTTTTGGACGTGAGAGTAAGTAGGTAAAGCTAAAGGTAACCCTGTCAAGCCTTAGAAGCACATAGTGATACGGTGTTAGTGCCCATATTTCCCTTGACCTGTCAGCACGCTAGAGGGTGATATGGTCAGTATCACGCCTGACCTTTTAGGCGTGAGAGAAACACCAAAAAAAAATGACAAGACCTGGGATGTGAACTACAGTAAGCTGAGCAAACTACCAGGCAACAGCGTATTAATCAACTTCTCTGTCTCGCACGCAGTTTCTGTACGCTGAAGGAGACACACTGAAACTGAGCACTAGTGGATATATCCAGAATGCATGGATGAAAATCCTTTATTCCTAACTAACTAACTAACTAACTAACTAAACTAACTAACTAACTAACTTTGGTCACTGTGACATGGTAATATATGATGACAGATGATGGATCGTACATCAAATCAGGTTAAAACGCTGACCTGACTCAAGAGATGAAGTATTTATGCTCCGCTGTCAGAAAAAAAAAACACACTCACCCAGAGTATTCCCTGTCATGGCCCTTTACAAAAGGTAAATGATGAATGAATGAGAGGATAGCAATTATTTGCTGTTGGAAAGTAGAGGTTCATTATACGAGATTACCAAGAATTTATGCCCCCACCCGCGGAGGAATTTATGTAACATTCTCGACACTGCTGACACCGGGGACTCATTTTACCCGATTTTCTCCCATCTCGTTTGTCTTGTTCCGCGGCGCGGAACCAAACCGGATATCCGTAGCTCCCTAGACAACGATACACAAACATTTCTGACCTTAACTCGAGCTGCAGGAGTTTACACCGGGTTGCACTTGGCGGGGACTTGTTTCGATCAAAAGCAGGACCTAGTATTGAAGATTTACCACACACACACACACACACAAAAGTTTTTTAAAAATGTCAATTCACCTGGGAGGTCATGTGACTGGGTTACTCTTGTTTTCGATGCGAGCGTAAACGAGGAATGTTTATTCTTGTTCTCTGCCCCCTCTGGGACGAGGGTGGGGTTATCTGTCCTTAGATTCAGTGACGTTGATTGTTAAGATAAACTGCGATGATATGCGAAAGAAATGATGTGGCAGTTAAGATAAGAAGCAAGTAGTAGCGAGTAAAGGTAAAATAATCATTTCAGGGTTTATTATCAACGAATGTCATTAAGGTGAAGACGGTGATGACGGTAAGCGAGATTAAAATAAATAATCATGGTGAATGATAAAAAAAAACATGATGATGATGATTAAGATTTTAAAAAAATGTTTCCTAAAATATGTTATTAGGTTTAAGAACAGAAATGCTGGTAATTAAGATATAATCAAGACAAAAGATGATGAATAGCCAGACAGACAGATAGATAGATAGTTAGACAGACAGACAGACAGACAGACAGACAGATAGACAGACAGATAGACAGATAGATAGATAGATAGATAGATAGATAGATAGATAGATAGATAGATAGATAGATAGATAGATAGATAGATAGATAGATAGATAGATAGATAGATAGATAGATAGATAGATAGATAGATAGATAGATAGATAGATAGATAGATAGATAGATAGATAGATAGATAGATAGATAGATAGATAAGTTCAAGAAAAAGAAAAAGCCATATTGCACAACAGTTTTTTTTCAAACATGCTCTCAAAATAGAACTCGGGCCGGACCAAGAATCTGGCTGAATAAGAAGCTGGAAAGACAAAATGCTCGAATCAGTTCAAAAGAAAGGAAAACCTGAAGATATGTGAATGCCGTATCCCTATGGTGTTCTGTTGTTTTTCAGCGTTCAGCACCTTCTCTGAGAATATCCTCATTTTGTTCTTCTCTTTGTTGCTTTGTGTATTAGCTGCTATAACCGTGATATGTACAGCAAGGGAGATAACGGGTGACGGCGAGACAGTATTGTGAAGGGGATATGAACAACTTTCTCTGGATCCAGATGAACAGCTAATCCTTGACACAGAGAAAAAAAAAAAACATCTTGGAGATTGTGATCACGCGGCTTTCATCATGTCTGAACATACTCCTTTGCAAGACAGAAGCACCTTGTTAAAACTATCCATATCTTCTGTAAGCTATGAATGCGAAAGTCTGGTCTTTCCACGATCGAAGCTTCACAAAATATGTAACAGACCAGAAATTTAAGACACACGCTTCTATATTCTCTTGCAATGTGGGAAGGAGTTCAGGAAGAACCTTGTGGACAGAGAAGCTGACGTTAAAATAACTCCTTACACCGATCTTCACTACAATCTTAGATATTCGTATTGAATTTATAAGTCAGTTAGCACCAATCTGTGAATGAGAATTACGTAACTTCCAGAAGTTAGAAATAAAGGTAGCACTATTACATCACGGGGACTCCTGGAGAATATGCTTTTTTTTTTTCTTGTCCATTCTCGTATTTTCTTTGCCTTGTCGGCTCACTAGGAGGTGATGCGCTCATCGTCACGCCTTTGTGCCTGTCCTTCCACAGGTCCAGAATAAGCCAGGTACCCATTTCTGCCGTTATGTACTGGAGCACATCCGGTCGGATTCAATCCACCGAGCTTCTCCGTGAGAGTCTAGCGCACTAACCATTCGCCACACATTCTTTTTTTATATTTTTTTGCTTATTAAAAATGTTAAAATAGTGGCAATTATTATCACTACAAGTCAAACAATTCCATAAGCACTCCCATCCCCCCGTGCCAAGGAGAATCTCAGCAAGGTGCCTTCACTCTGTAGCTTGTGCGAGAATACCGACGAATGAGAGATGACGGGCAGGATTCGATTCCCACGCCTTGCGTCCGAGAGCAACCGTCTGGCCAAGTAACATGATTCCTTTATGGCGTGTCTTTCCGTCGGAACCAAGTGGTTTAAACTTTAAGTTCAGTTACACCTAACATTCCCCTCTCCTACAAGCACATTCCCTCTGCACTGAGTTCCACTCCTTCCTCACTTGCTACACTTATTTCAAAACCTCCTCGCGGCATCAGATTACAACCCCTTCTACAGCAGCTGCAATCTTCTATTCCATCTTCTCCCGGCTAGTTTACCACTGTACCACTCTCTCCTCTTTCTGAGGTTCCCTCTTCACCCCCCCTTCCCTTTTTTTACGAGCACATTGTAAGTCTTCGTTTAAACGTTCTCAACACTCCACCATGCGCATTTCTGGATACACCCTTGCAAGTCTTCGTTTAAATGTTCTCAACACTCCACCATGCACATTTCTGGATACACCCTTGCAAGTCTCCGTTTAAATGTTCTCAACACTCCACCATGCACATTTCTGGATACACCCTTGCAAGTCTTCGTTTAAACGTTCTCAAGACTCCACCATGCCCATTTCTGGATATACCCTTGCAAGTTTTCGTTTAAACGTTCTCAGCACTCCACCATGAGCATTTCTGGACACAGCCTCTTACAAGCCACAGCTAGCTGTTCCATTTATTTTATTTATTCTGTTTTTTTCCATTCCTATTTTTTTACATAGCATTCATGTGAATTCATATTTCGTTTTCTTTCTCTATTTATTTACTATTTCTTTCTCTTAAAGCTTTACTTATTCTGCTGCTCATCTTTGGAATACCCTCCCATCCTGTATTAAAAATATAAACTATACTCCTTCCTACAACTACAAACTTTTCCAATATCTATTTCATGTCGACTACATGCCTCTATGAATCGTAAAACTTAAATTTTAGACTGCTCGTACAGACACCGAATTCAGTTAATTGTTTATTCTGAATAGTAATGATATTTTTGTTTGGTAGATAGCCATTTATATGTGTATGTAGTTAGTCATTTGTATGTGTAAGTAGTAACTTTATAGTTAATTATCTTTTTTATATGAGCAGCATATTTGTAGAATGTATGGAACAGACTGAAAATTGTATGATAAAGGGGAGAACGTCAGACGGCCCTGCGTCCTCACTTCTTAACCCTTTCGAAATAAAGATCAATCAGTTAGTCAATCAATCTCTTCCCGCCCTAAATAACTGCGTTTAACATTTGTCACATCATTACGGAACGCCCTGATCACATGTAACATCATCATCTTTGTTTGTTGTGGCGAGTGCAGAGTCAGAAGAGCTGAAGGAATCATTTACTGAAGAAATGTCCGATCCGGCTACATCCACATGGACACACTTCGTAGCTCATGTGAACCAGAAACCCCCAGAAACCTTTAAAAAAAAAAAAGATACTGCGGAATGTATACATGAACAGCATAAAGCAACGTCCATTGTCATCTTCATCATCAAAGCTCGCAATAAACAAAATATAAATTTGGTTACCACATCATAAGGTGGTAATATTGATATTAATTGTGATAAAGATGAAACAAAAAACCCCCACAAAGCATAAATCTCCCCCCATTGGGAGTTTTAAAACCTCCACGTGGTTAACGAAAACCAAGCGACCCTTAATGCCTCTGTAGCCCTCGGGAGATCTCATTCTGTAGGATCAGTGGAACAAATTTGGCTTGGACGCCTCAGTTTGATTTAGTGCCCGTTTCCATGTACTTGCCAGGCATCAGCGGGTAGGAGGGTGGGGGGGGGGGGTAACGGGTTCTGTTAAAGAGACAGAGTGTTGCAGACAGAGGAGCTGCCATGGTATACATCATCGGAAAAGGAAGTAAATATTTTTTTTTTCAAAAATACATTAAAAGACATAAATTGCCGAATGCAGAAAATATGGAAACAGGAAGTATCAATAATAATGTGTTTATCCTTGTTGGTAAAGGATAGTTTGTGCTTTCAGGCAAAACTGCTGAGTTATTAAAATATGATGCGTGTTTACGAAACGGATTATGTAACATTCAAGACGGGATTTCTTGTTTTTGTTTTTTTTTCCTTCATCATCATCACCATCATCACCATCGTCATCATCATTATTATCATTATCATCACCATCATCATCATCTTATTCTTCTTCTTCATTCTTCTTCTGCTTCTTCTTCTTCTTCTCCCTTTACATAGACTAAACTTTCATCTGCCAGATATAAGATTGGTATCAGTGAACAAAACTGGCAAGTCCGCGGGTGCTCTCATGTGTCCTCCACGAAAGAAGGATCTCAACGCACGTGCTGGCACTCCGTAGCACCAACAAGAATCATTATCAACTGGAGGCCTATTTTCATCAGCCCTATAAACCTTGATTCTATCGAATGGGCTACTGTAATTTCTTTCATGTCTACGAAACTATAATGTTGCTATGTAAATCTGTGAGAACTTAGAGAAGATTATACTTTAGTGACTGAGATAACGAAAAAGGTGTCATGGGAACGATAACACCTTCCTTATCTTCATGGATCATCATCATTATATCATCATCATCATCATCATGTGCCACGCCGGGCGACATTGGCGGTTATACTCCTCCACAAATCCCGGTCCTTGACATTTCTGAATAACTCTGTTGCTGATTTATTTAAATGCCACATTGTCAGGTCTTCTAACACCAGTTACCTCGATCGTCCTCTGCCTTTCCTGCCTTCAGTTTTGCCCAGTGTTATGATGTGTACCGCTTCTTCTCACCACATGCCCCAAGACTGATGATTACCTTTTTCTTATCATTGTTATTATATTACTTTCTTCATTATCTTGTCTCAAAGACTGCAGTGCTTTCGTGGGTAGCGTAAACAAAAATAAAGATGCCACATTTAGGAGGCATGTTATGGTGGATAGGACAAGGAAACCAAAGGGAAGATGTGTAACCACCTAGTGTACTGGATATGTTCCTGGTCGAGTCTGGCTTGCTACCACCTGATAGGAAGCGGTCGAATCCACATCTTTTTGAGCGGCTGGTGAGAGTCGAAGGCCAGGGGAGTGAAGCCTGAAAGAACAATCCGAAAAGAAGGACACTGGTTGCTCCAGGTTCGAGGTTCTTTAGTTTACTCACGTTCTGACATCCCCTGCAGCTATGTACATTCTCAAACGTGCGGACTTTGCTCTTATTCTGGGGCTGATTGGCAGACTCGAGAGAGTCAAAGCTGATTGGCAGAATCGAGAGAGTCAAAGCTGATTGGCAGATTCGAGAGAGTCAAAGCTGATTGGCAGAATCGAGAGAGTCAAAGCTGACTGGCGGAATCGAGAGAATCAAAGCTGATTGGCAGAATCGAGAGAGTCAAAGTACAATATGGACAACGCATTTTATCCGTGGCAGTTGCCCATGAGATGTCAAATTTCATCCTTGCCCTCAGCCAGCATTCATAGAATCAGCCATGTGAGGAGCTATACGATCCAGCAAAATCACTTAGATCGATGGAACTCACACCTACCATCTTCCTGCTTAAAACCTGTCCTCTAATTCGAAAAAAAATGCTGTATCACAAAATGATTCGCATGAAGGATAATTGTAGATTTTCAGTGTGTACATATCCTGTTGGCTGAGTGGTTAGGCAGTCGGTCTACTAATCTGGTGGTACCGGGTTCAAGTCCCAGCAGCAATGGATTTTTTTTCTGGCACCATCACACCAGAAATACCCCAGGATCCACCGAACCTTTTAAAAAATGTGTACCAGAGAAATATGGGAATAAGAAATATGGGAAGAAGAAATATGGAAAGGTTAATGTGGCCAAGCGTGATACTGATCACATGATACTTTCATGCGCCGAAGGCCATGGAAATACGGACCTAACACTTTATCCTGAACATGCCTTGATGCCATGGAAACGGGGATTTTACCTTTACCTGTGTCTTTATAGATCCGTCATGAAGCACCATTTGTAGACCAACAGAACAAGCAAACATTCATTTCTCCATATGAACAGATGCCTTTAATTCTAGATCTTCAAGTCCGACTGGATTATAAATTCAAACCGCCGACATAACTCAGACCCAGGAAAAAAGAAGTGAAGGAAGGCAGGGAAAATGTGTCTTAAAGGGCTAAGAAAGTGCCATGAAAAATGAAAGACAGCACAAATATAAGAGAAGAGCGGTCACCAAGGCCTGACTGCATCTCACATCATGAGCGAATGAATTCGTGCTGCCCCGTAGAATAATGACACAACCAAATACGGACTGGGTTAATGCTTTTTTTTGCAAAAAGCGCAGTCGATTGTTGTAGAGATGCACGTGCTCCACAGTTTCCTGTTATTGTTGCTCCCTACCAGTGTCTGGCCCAGCATCTAAAACTCTCCTGTATGGACGGATCACGTGTAAGTCTGTTTGTATGTCCTGTACATCATGGCCGCATGCTGGCCTGTTCAGCGATGTAGAAAGGTTTTCAGACATATATTTCAGAAAATAGAATTAAACTAATGGACAAGCACAAAAGTCCACAAGTTTCAAAATAAACAGGGAAAGAAGATAGAAAATAAAAGAGATTTGAACCAAAGATGAATTTTTTAAAAAGCTGAAAAAGAAGCAGACATTTGTTGTTTTTTTTGTTTTTGTTTTTGTTTTTTCGTTTTTAAATTCTACGAGATTCTGTTTTAACTCTTTAAATCCCCAGTGCTGGTAACGATGCTTTGTTGAAGGTGGTGGATGAAGTAGACTACTCTCTCTCTCTCTCTCTCTCTCTCTCTGTTTTCTTTGACAATCATAGACGTAGATAGATCCATCCATGTCCACCTGCAGCGGCGTTTCTCAACCATTTTTCTCTTAGAGAACCCTTGAAATAATCAGAACCTAAAGCCGGGATCGGTCAAGAGAAAAAAAGAAGCTATCAGTTACATCGTACATACAGACTTCCCAGTGTCCGCTTGATGATAAGGGGAGGCTGGGGGGGGGGGGGGTTGCGCTGTGTGACAATGTTGATTAATGACCAGTCACTTAGAGATGTCCGATCACTTAGAGATTTCTGATCACTTAGAGATGACTGAACACTTAGAGATGACTGAACACTTAGAGATGACCGAACACATAGAGATGACTCAACACTTAGAGATGACTGACCACCTAGAGATGACTGGAACTTAGAGATGACTGACCACCTAGAGATGACTGGAACTTAGAGATGATCGAAGACTTAGAGATGATTGATCACTTAGACCTGTCGCCACAGAGTGTGCAAGTACATGGTTTTAAACTTTGCCGAGACTGGAGCCTGCGCCTCTTGAAGAATAAGCCATGATATGATCAGAAACTAGATACCTTATTTACACCTGTGAATTTTTTTTCTGACAGCGAAGCTACCTGCTCTTATAGAGAGGTACTATAAAGAACAAACCTGCATTAACTATTGTGCTATTTGCTTATTTCACAGAACTTTTCTTGGGCAAGTTGTTCGTCAGAACGGATGTGTAATTCTCTTTAATTTACCTTAAAGTAAGGGCCAGCTGTAAAATGAGCGCCCAAAATGCCAAAACTAATTGCCTCATTATCCATTTTTTTCCATTCCACAATTCCGGCACGCGATGAATGGGAATTTTCCGGAACGATAGATTAAAAATGGAAAGAGAAAATGTGACAAACAGTGTATTTAGAATGACAGAAAGAAAGACAAAAAGAAAAAAAAAAAAGATTCGAGTGCCAGTTTTACAGTGCCATTTAATCATCTTTTCATTTTTACAAACAAGCCCCTTTCCGCGCAGAAAATACAAAAAAAACAAAAAACAGAAGAGGTTTTGAGCCAGCATTTTAACTTGTCCATGCTTTCCTGGCCGAATCATATTCCAACAGGATCGCAGATTGCTCTTGGGCATGCGCAGTAAAATTTTAAAAAAAAACAGCATGGCGATTGTTGGGCTGGGATTTTGTAAAACCTACTTTCATCAGAATAATTTGGTTAGCCTTTTCTTTATAGCCAGAAAAAAAAGAACGTCTTTCCTGAGTTTTAATTCTCCAGAAAATAAAAAATAAAAAGATCGGCCTGAATCCAAAACCCCAAAGCAAGTCCAGACATTCAATTATCCGTTCAAACTTTTTTTTGTTTTTTGTTTTACACAAACGGTATTAAAGTGAAAATGAATTAGTGAAACATGACCAGAATAGAATGTTGCAAGTCCTCGGAGCTGTGTTTAAGGAGCTGAACAAATTCAAAGTTATTCTGTGTAAATCCAGAACCTGTCAACGAATATCAGAAAAAAAGAGTGTTAAAATATTAAACTAAGCTTCCTTTGTTATGTCACAGAACAGGCGGAACATCTGCAGCAGTCTGGAGTAGGACGGTCCTGAAACAAAACAGATGAAGTAAGATGCCAGTAAGTCAGTAATTTGAATGTCCCTTGGGGAACTTTGCCTCCCTAACAGCTCTCCTGTAGGCCTCTCGATTGTAACCAAGATGGCCTGCTGCTGATGCGTCCATTCGCGGATCATCAACGATGCCTTGCAGCCATCTTCTCCTTGATCTTCTTTTCTTTCTTTTTCCCATTATATACCCTTCCAAGACGGTTTTCTCTAAATTCTCATGACATTTAACGTGTCCAAAATATTTAAGTTTTCTCTGTTTAATCCTCTTTACTAGCCAGCCTTCTTCAATATTAAGTTTTTGCAGTATGGATATATTTGTTCTTTTTTGTGAGCATGATATTTGAAGAACTCTTCTGTAGCATTTACATTCAAAGGCATTTATATGTTTCTCAGCTGTTTTGTTAAGTGTCCAGGTCTCACAGGCATATGTTACGATTGGAAAGAAGCACGCCCTTAAAAATCGTAATTTTGTCGATTGTCTGTTCCTCTCCACAGATTCTTTAGTTTTTTTTTTGTTTTTTGTTTTTTGAAGAGCGATAGATATCTTCCTTTTAATTTCCCTCATTGTATCTTCATCATTAGTTAGTAGTGATCCAAGATATTCAAAACTTTCCACCTCTTCTAACTTTTCCTGATTGATATATATTTCAGTTGCCTTGTTTGTTTTGTCAGTTGTCACCAGTTTAGTTTTCTTTGCATAAAGACAAGGGTTTTGTTCTTCACTGTTTTTACAGACTAACATAATAATTTTGTCCATTCCTTTTTGTGTTGTGGACAATACTATTGTGTCGTTGGCTTATCTAATCTCCAATTGTTATGGCATTATAATATTCTTTGTCTACATCTTCTCTAACATTCCTCATTATATTTTCAGTAAACAGGTTAAATAACTAATTCGATGGTGCGCAATCCTAACAGACCACTTGTTTTATATCAAACCAAGTTGTTTCAACATTTATTCTTACTCCTGCCTGTTGGCCTAGATACAACAGTGATATTAATTGCGTTGCATGTGTTGGAAATCCCTTTTTTCCATTATTTCCCAAAGTTTCTGATGTTGTACACAATTAAATGGTTTTGAATATTCTATAAAATATATAAAATTCTGTATAGAAGGAAAATGTTCCAGCACGTCATTTAAGCTGATCTTTTTTTTTAATCGGCACTGGATGTGAACATCGAAACTTGGGATCTTCTTCTTCTCCTTCTTGATCGTCTTTTTCTGCGTCTTCTTATTCCTTCTTCTTCTTCCTTCTTCTTCATTCTTCTTCTTCTGTTCTTTCTCCTTTTTCTTCTATTTCCTTTTTCTTCTTCATCTTCCTTCTTCTCTTCTTCTTCTGTTCCTTCTTCTTTTTCTTCTTCTGTTCCTTCTTCTTTTCTTTCTTCTTTTCATTCTTCTTCTTCTTTTTTACTCCTTCTTCTTCCTTTTTCTTCCTTCTTCTTCTTAAGTGTTCAGTTTCGTACGTTCAGCTTTCTAAACGGGGAGCTGGGCGGGTTTCGTGAATCCTGCTGTCATCAAATGGCTTTCGTAGGAACCCCAGAGTTTCTCCTCCGTGGTTCTCTCTTGGGGCCATACCTGGGCTCTGTGATCTTTGTATATCGTGCAGGTCTGTGGTCAAGACTCCTGAGGAAAAGGGGGGAGGAAGGAAGGAGGAGGAGGCTGTTGGGGCAGTCTTTATCTTGTGGAGAAGATGAAACTTAGGATAAAGTCCTAGTAACGAGCAGTGTTATTACAGAGCTAACCACAACATGTTTAAGATGCTGTATGAGTTAGAAATGAAATGAATGACTATGTGATGATACCTGTTTACAACAAGAGAAGAAGTAAGATGTATCTTTTACCAACATAATCTAATACAACTTTTTTGAAACAAGTTCAGTGAATTTTAAACGAGAAATAAGAGAGCCTTTGCGACGCAAGAGCATGAGGTTGTCTCATAATTTATTCAGTTTTAAGATTTTCATTTCAGTTTCATGCACTATTGGTACCGAGTCTTCACTGATAGATAGATAAAGTAAAGTAAAGATAGTCCCATAGCAAATGCCGTAGGGGGTGAAGCGTTAGAGACCTCATTATGCTGGGTCATCAGCGTATGAGGTAGGGTGACCAGTTCCTTTCCTCGCTGCCTTTACTTCCCAGATTTTCTCTGGTACCCATTTTACGAGGCTGGGTCGACCTCGGGGCAGTACTGGTCGGAAAAAAAATCCCGCTCAGCTGGGGATTCGAACCCTCGACCATTTGGTTGCTAGACGAGTGCAATAGATACAGATGTAAAAAGTATTACGAGGGAATTCTGAAACGTTATTGACTCGACCAATAAGGGAATGACCTGAGTATTCATCCCAAGTTCAACACACTTTGTACATTTCTCAAGCTTCTTTCATCACAAAAGGACGTGGTCACTGGAATACTATTCTGTTGCTTCTTTCATCAACGTAACGTTGGAGAATTTCCTCCCTTTCATAACACTTTTCAAGACTGGGCAGCAGAAAAGAATCAGATAAAGCAAGATCTGCCTAAGTAGGGTATTTGATCTATGCGCTCAACCCCACCCTCCACCCCCACCCCCACAAATTCCTCAAAACATGCAACATCTTGTGAGAAGACACATTGCCCTACACAGTGAGAATATCTTTCTTTAGCTTCCCTTGCTGCTGCTCTTTCAATTCATTCTTTAAACCGCCACAGTAAGTTAGAGCAGTATTTAAACCGGCACAGTAAGTTATAGCAGTATTTAAACCGGCACCGTAAGTTAGAGCAGTGTTTAAACCGGCACCGTAAGTTAGAGCAGTGTTTAAACCGGCACCGTAAGTTAGAGCAGTATTTAAACCGGCACCGTAAGTTAGGGCAGTATTCTACATTATCTGTTTTATCCTTCGGAAGATAAGTACATAAAGGTACATAAAGCCATATGCGCGACTGACACAGAAGACGGGGAAGAAACAGATCAGAAGGAAAAGATTACTACTATAACTTACGACATATATCATATCTAGGAAACGGAGGCGGATTGGCCATACTCTGAGGAAAACCGACACCAGCTTAGGACGACAGGCACTGATATGGAATTCTAAAGAAATAGAAAACGAGGAAGACCTAGACTTACTTGGAGAAGAGAAATTATGACTGTGCTCAGAGACAAGGGATACACATGGAAGGAAGCAGAGAATAATTCCAAGAATATGGATGACTGGAGATCCTTTATCCGTGGCCTATGTTCTCTTAAATATTTTGGACACATTAAACGTCATGATAATTTAGAGAATACCATATTGGAAAGATACATAATGGGAAAAAGAAAAAGAGGAAGACCAAAACGAAGATGGCTGCAAGAAATCGTTGACGATCTGCAAATGGACGCAGCAGCAGCAGGCCATCTTGCTCACAACCGAGAGGCCTACAGGAGTGCTGTTAGGGAGGCAAAGTTCCGCAAGGGACATGCAAATGAATGAATGCTCTCAAGGGAGTGAAAGGCGATGATGATGATGATGATGACGACGACGACGACGACGACAACGACGATGATGATGATGATGATGATGATGACGATGACGACGATGACGATGACGATGACGATGACGATGACGACGACGACGACGATGATGATGATGATGATGATAAAAAAAAACATTAGGATTTGATGTAAATACTTCAAGGGTTAAAGACATAACTGTGAAGTGACTTCTGCTGGGGATACGAGTACACAGCAGAACGATCTCGTGATAGCAGTTTCCACGTTGCTGTGAAGATAAAGAACTCAAAAGTTAACCCTCCTGTGCATGAATAACGGCCTGGGTTTAAAGCTGCCGAACACAAAGTTTAAAATGAAAAGGGTACCAGATACCGAGTGTTAAAGTTTAAAGTCTTTGATCTATAACGAATATTTACTTTTCCGAAGAGGAATTCTAATACAAAAAAAAGAGGCAATTTCGTGAAAAAAACGACAATTAATAAAGAGCATGAGACAGGAATGTAAATGCTACAGAAGAGCTCTTTAAATATCATGGACACAAAACAGAACAAATATATCTATACTACAAGAACTTAATATTGAAGAAGGCTGGGTAGTAAAGAGGATTAAAGAGAGGAAACTTAAATATTTTGGACACATTAAACGTCATGATAATCTAGAGAAAACCGTCTTGGAAGGGTACATAATGGGAAAAAGAAAGAGAGGAAGACCAAGGCGAAGATGGCTGCAAGACATCGTTGATGATCTGCAGATGGATGCATCAGCAGCGGGCCATCTTGCTCACAACCGAGAGACCTACAGGAGTGCTGTTTGGAAGGCAAAGTTCCACAAGTGACATGCAAATGAATGAATGAGACAGGAAAATGATGTTATATTATTTATAAGAAGTCTGGTAATTAATTTCAAATTACTTGTTTTAACTGCTTGTTCGTGTGCTGTTAAAAACCGTTGTACGTACTGCAGATACTTATTAAAAGAATAAATAGTGTATCGTTTCATTTTAAAGCTGGATGTGATCTGAAAGGACTGATAGTTTCAAGCGCGAATGCTCACCTTCCGTCATTATTCGGCCGAATAGGAATTCGTATGAAACATGCGTAAATCTACTTAGAACATTGAAGAAGGAAAAAAGAACGTAATTTAAAAGGACTTTCCAGACTGTGAAAAAAAAGGGGGGGGGGCAATTTTGTTGCCCTTAATTAATGACCCAGACTACCCACGTAAGTGTAAAAATAGACCGCTGTCACGTGATTATTCACAGGAAAGTCTGGTTCACGATAGAATGAGAAAGATTATCGGAGATATCACGTGACAAAAGTCAAACTGGACGTCTGAGACGATAAATCAATGTTGTATTTTAACGCGGTCTATACGTTGTTGTTTTTTTTTTGCCTTTTTTTAAACAGTAAATCTAGATTGATAGTTCATGAAACTTCGGGGAGCTTGAAGGGACACTTTAGGACGATTAACACTGATATGGTGATGTTGCTGTGAATTGGGGCAAAGGGGGGGGGGGTTGATTCGACCTCAATAAACGCCTACAAAAGATTTCAATGGGTACACAAAACCTACGCATGTGAGTGCAGTCTCCCTAATGCTGAGCCTTAGAAATGTAACGGCAGTTCATAACTCTCAGTCATTTGCATGTCCCTTGCGGAACTTTGCCTCCCTAACAACACTTCTGTAAGCCTCTCGGTTGTAAGCAAGATGGCCTGCTGCTGATGCGTCCATTCGCAAATCATCAACGATGTCTTGCAGCCATCTTCGCCTTGGTCTTCCTCTCTTTCTTTTTTTCCCGTTATGTACCTTTCCAAGACGGTCTTCTCTAGATTATATGACGTTTAATGTGTCCAAAAAATTTAAGTTTTCTTTGTTTAATCCTCTTTACTAGCCAACCTTCTTCAATATTAAGTTCTTGTAGTATGGATATATTCGTTCTTTTTCGTGCCCATGCTATTTGAGAGACTCTTCTGTAGCATTTACATTCAAAGGCATTTATGTGTTTCTCAGCTGTTTTGTTAAGTGTCCAGGTCTCACAGGCTTATGTTGCGATGGGAAAGATGCATGCCCTTAAAAAGCTTATTTTTGTAGTTCTGTCTGCTCCTCTCCACAGATTCTTTAGTTGTTTCGTTTTTTTTTTTTTTGAAGAGCGATAGACGTCCTCCTTTTAATATCCCTCATTGTACCTCCATTATTAGTTAGTAATGTCATACCTCTACGAAATGTAAATGCCATGGAACATAATTCTGAAAAAAAACTACTCCTATAGGTTTTAATTTATTTATGCATAAAAAAATATACTTAACTTGGTTGTATACTTATCAGATGCAACGAAACGAGGGCTTAAAAAAAAAGGAAACAAATTTTACTTAAATTTATCAGGTCATGTGTCTTAAAGGGCGGCCTGGTTAGCTGAGTGGTTAGGCGCTCGGTTTACCAATCCCGTAGTACCGAGTTCAGTCCCAGCAATGGGATTTTTTTTTCTGGAATACGCCAAATAAAGGCATCCGGGGTTCTCCCAGCCTCTAAAAATGGGTACCAGAGAAATCTGGGAAGGCAAAGCGGCCAGGGCGTGATACTGACCATATCGCACTTTCATGTGCCGAAGGTCGTGGAAAATACGGGCCTAACACCGTATTCTCTAACATGCCTTAATTGCATGGAAACTGGAATTTTACCTTTACTTTTTTATGCGTCTTAAAGAAATGGAAAGTAAAAAAAAAAATCAGCAAGAGTAAATGTATGTTTTTTTTTAGCGTAACTGAGGACATGGAAAATATTGTAAGATTTTCATATCCCTTATACTTATAACTGCCCAGTATCGACTTTTCGAAAATAAAAAAAAGCCATTGATTAATTCCATTGAGAATGAAGCCAGTTCTGAGAACATAAAAAAAAAATGGTAGCTGGCTTTCATTTCATTGATTGCTGCCCCAAGCCGGAAACTCTGACATTTTTTTTTAAGTAGAAAATTGCTATGTTTTGTAAGGATTTTTGTATCGAATGTATGATTTATATGATCTGGTATGATTTTGCCGGTTCTAGATAAAGCAGTGATTTGTATTGATACGAAGAAAATATGCAATTTATGCCTTGCATGAAGTTATGTCTTGGTTTACAGTATAGCGTTGTGTGGTTTCTTGTTCCTGTATGAAACTGTGTGGAATCAGTTGTATGAAAGAAAAAAAATGTGTGAATTATGGTTTTGTGTAAGAGATGCTACGAATAGTGGCTAATGTAAGAAACTTTGCTGCTTCTGATTTATATAAGGGACATATTGTAGCTAATGTATCAGAAGCTATGAGTTATGGCTTGTGTGAAATCTGAATCATATAGGATATTTTATTGTGTTTAGCTTATGTCAGTGACTGTATTGCTTGCTGCTTATAGATTGTATTGTTTGTTGCTTATATAAGATACTGTATTGTTTGCTGCTTATAAAAGAGACTGTATTGTTTGTGGCTTACACAAGAGACGGTATAGTTTGTGGCTTACTCAATAGACGGTATAGTTTGTAGCTTATATAAGAGAATGTGGTGTTTGTGGCTTATATAAGAGATTATATGTGGTTTACATACGAAAGGGTATGATTTTTGGTTTTGTATAAAAAAAGTACAAAATGAGTCTTTTATAAAAAAAACCATATGAACTGCGAATTATATAAGATACTTTATGAATTTCAGCTTGTATATAAATTTCAGCTTGTATAAGAAACTTTATGTACTGCAGCCTATATTATAAACTTTCAATACTGCAGGTTACATGGGAAACTTTATGTACCGCGGCTTATATTAGAAATGTTTCTATACTGAAGCTTATATAGGAAACTTTATGTACTGCGGCTTATATTAGAAATGTTTCTTTACCGAAGCTTATATAGGAAACTTTATGAACTGTGGCTTATCTTATAAACTTTATGAACTATAGAGTCGGCAAACTGAGCCACCCCACCCTCCCCCCCCCCCGGACAGCATCACTATAATACAGAGTACTCTCATTATTACATAACATTACATAATTTAATTATGTATTATTCATAGTTTTATAATATTTCATTTTAATTATTGGATTCATTTATTAGCCGAACTAATGAATGTGGCCCGCTGGCCACGTTGCCGCTGGTGGCATCCCGCTGTCTGTAGAAAGTGGTTTGGTGACTGAGTCTCCAATATTTTAAGGCAGTGTTGATGTCCCTTTTTTCTCGCTTTTGATAGGAAAATTGTCGACCCCCTAAAATACTACAAGTGGAAATGAGAAGAACTTGAGATAGTTTATAGTCAGATTTTTAATACTACATAAAGATGATGATGGTGTGAAAACCAACATCACACTTTTATTTCGGAAGAAATTTCTGAAACGCAAGTCTTATTTCATCAATACTTTCCAACAACAGTTCACATAACCCTTGGAAGGGGAGGGGAGGGAAGAGTCGGATTAAATCAACTGATAAATTTCACACTCATCTGCTTTCACAACACGTGTTTATGAGACAGTTAACTTCCGGTCCTTCTTTTAAATGCTCTCGATGGAGCTCGTGCTGTGAATGAGGCCAGGTCAATGTGGAACAGGAAGTTGGGTACACAGATCACTTCATTTCACAGGAAGATCGTCTAGAAAAACAGTTCCAGGATAAACAGATTTTTAAAGTATAGGGTGTTCTGTTGTTGTTGTTGTTGTTGCTGCTGTGGTTGTTGTTGTTGTTGTTGTTGCTGCTGCTGCTGCTGCTGCTGTGCTGTTGTTGTTTTAATTTTGTGTCTAGAACATTAAACAAGAAACTTTGAGGACGATGTAGTCTTGTTCCTACTCTGTCTCTCTGCAGGTGCTGACAGAATGTTCTTTGTCCCCGAGTTGGTTAAAGTGTTTTAGAAAAAGCTTCGACAGGGATGGGGAGTGGGTTTCCACGGCTGTTTTTTTTTTTTTTGCTGACCAGGAGTGGAGCAGGAAAGGAAACAAATAGCACGGTGCTTCTTTAGCCAACTCCACCCCCCACCCCCAAGAGGATTGAAGTGATCCCTGCTTCGTTGGCCAGACCAGGCCTGCTACTGGAGGGACACTAAAGGAGAAGGGGGATACGCTCTTAGCCGGCTGTGTTTAGCCAACCCTGGTACAAGCAGTCCGCTGTGGGTCGCTGACCCGTTGTTACACGCTGCATCTTCGCCTCTTGGTGAGGTAGTCTTCCTTCTTTCCTTCCTTCCTTTTTTCCCTTCCTTCCTTTTTTCCCTTCCTTCCTTCCTTCCTTCCTCGCATTCTTACCCCTATCTGGGACATAGATCATCCACAAGGGCTCTCTACTTATTTATGTCCTGGCCTGTTTCTTCTATCCGTCTCCTCTTTTTTTTTTTTTTTTGGATCTCTCCTTCAAGACTCCTAGGCCAGGTGCTTCTAGGTCTTCCTTGCTTCCTCTTTCTCTTGGAATCACCTGTCTGGCTTCCAGGTATGTCTGGGTCTCACCACACCGCGTCATAGATCATAGTTAAAAAGTTCCCTCCTCTCCTAGTAAGAAAGAAAGAAGGAAAGAAAGAAAGAAGGAAAGAAAGAAAGAAAGATATATAGAAGAGCAAATGAATGATTAAATTTATTAAACTGTTTCTATAAATTACCCTCAACAAGGAATAGAAAACTCCATTAAGCCGCGGCTAAGAAAAGAAAAGTAGATTATGGCCCCAAGAAATGTATAAGAAATGCTACTTGCCAAAGCTTGTATAGATTTCTGAGATTCTGCGCAGTCGATACATCTTGCTCGCAGAGATTAACTCAAAAGACGTCAGGTTTAACATCCGATGAGGTCCATTAATAGTTTAGTGATGTTTACAAGAGATCTTCAGTGCACGTGGATGCAAACGGCGACCTTCATGAGCACGACTGATGTATTTTGTTGGATTATTTTTGGACGGAATAAATGTCGTCTAGTTGGTTCTTTTGGGATACATATCTATCATTTGTGATTCTTAAATGAGATTTGATATAAAATGTGTTTCTCTCTCTCTCTCTCTCTCTCTCTCTCTCTCTGTCTGTCTCCCCTAGCTCAGGATGTTTTAACCCACGCAGCAGAGGAACTTGACAAAGATCTATTTGTTTGTATCCAGGAACATGCAATTTAATTATGTTTGGCGTCATTAACTGCCCTACTTTTTTCTCTTTCGTCTTCTTCTTCTTCTTCTTCCTTCGTCTCTCCTCACGAAGCTGCGAGCTGTTGTTCTTTGCTTCATCTACCCTCACCAAGCTGCGGGCCGTTGTTCTTTGCTTCATCTACCCTCACCAAGCTGCGGGCCGTTGTTCTTTGCTTCATCTACCCTCACCAAGCTGCGGGCCGTTGTTCTTTGCTTCATCTACCCTCACCAAGCTGCGGGCCGTTGTTCTTTGCTTCATCTACCCTCACCAAGCTGCGGGCCGTTGTTCTTTGCTTCATCTACCCTCACCAAGCTGTGGGCCGTTGTTCTTTGCTTCATCTACCCTCACCAAGCTGCGGGCCGTTGTTCTTTGCTTCATCTACCCTCACCAGGCTGCGGGCCGTTGTTCTTTGCTTCATCTACCCTCACCAAGCTGCGGGCCGTTGTTCTTTGCTTCATCTACCCTCACCAAGCTGCGGGTCGTTGTTCTTTGCTTCATCTACCCTCACCAAGCTGCGGGCCGTTGTTCTTTGCTTCATCTACCCTCACCAGGCTGCGGGCCGTTGTTCTTTGCTTCATCTACCCTCACGAAGCTGCAGGCCGTTGTTCTTTGCTTCATCTACCCTCACGAAGCTGCGGGCTGATGTTCTTTGCAGCCGATACGATGCAGATGCTGAGGCACAGCGTCGTGTCGGATTGGGAGCGGGTTACGGCTTCTTTTCTTTCAGAGTGAGGCTGAAAAGCGTGTGACCTGGAATACTTCTTTAAGGAGAATTTTGACGACCCCAGTTCTGTTAGCTATTCTGGGCTGGGGCCTGTTACCGGGGGGGGGGGGGTACCAGTGGGAAAGTTAGAGCAGGGTCTTGATAGGACCCTTAACACCAGCATGTCAGTTATGAGTCGCAGGCTCCAAAATCGGACACTGTCTCCACCCTCTGCTTAGCCATAATAGTTACAGACAAGTACAGCACCTAAAATACTGGGTGCTTTTTTAGGTGGCAGTGGGGAATGGAGAGAGGAGGGAATGGGGAGAGGGGGGAATGCTAAATCTTAGTTCAGATGGACTTGAACGCTCAGAAAGAAAAAAAAACTGGAAAAAATTATAATATTTGAAGAATAATCAAATGCCTTCATAACCACCTCCTAGATATGTAGTAGTAGTAGTAGTAGTAGTAGTAGTAGTATTAGTAGTAGTAGTAGTAGTATTAGTAGTAGTAATAGTAGTAGTAGTAGTAGTAGTAGTAATAGCGGTAGTGGTAGTCGTAGTAGTAGAAATAGTAATAGTAGTAGGAGTAGTAGTAGTAGTAGTAGTAGTAGTAGTAGTAGTAGTAATAGCGGTAGTGATAGTCGTAGTAGTAGAAATAGTAATAGTAGTAGTAGTAGTAGTAAAGTTACTAATGACTATGCCAATAAAACACTTTTCATTGTAGGTGCTAGTTGGCGCAGTCAGTTAGTACGCTGTTCTCTCGTGGCTAGGCGGCTGCTCGTCATACCGGAGTTCATGTTCGAATCCCAGGTAATTCTCTTCTGATTTTTCTTTCTCTCACGTCTCACTAAAGCGCTTTGTCTACGACTTTTTCGAGGTCTAATCCTACAGAACTGTGTTCTCTTACTTTTCTTGTAAAAACTGTTCCATTACAGAAAGAAGATTTCTAATTTCTGATTTCGGAATTCAGAATCCCGCATCAAGGTACTCAGAACATTCCCATACAAGCTCCGCCGCCTACTCCAGCATCCACTGACCAGTCTCTCTACTAATGGTTCCCGTCAAACGTTGGTTGTTCATTATACGTTTTCTCCCACTTAGTTCAGATTTTATTCCAGCACCCTTGCTCTGTTCCAACTGAAAGAGCTACTTGAAATAAGATTTAATACTCATATTTCAACGATTTTTCAAGTGGGCGCAAGGGAAATCTTGCAGAATGTTTCTGACATTTAGCTGTTTTCAGTATCAAAAACAGCTGAAGTATTCCGAGTCGAGACAGAACGCGTGGATTTTAGTCAGCGCTAGCTAAGATACGATGAAATGTGACTACAAATATAGTTACCCATAACGGTTTCCAAGGTTCAAGAACTGTCAGTCGTGAAATACTATTAAAACAGGCTAGAATCTATTTAAATAAAATCATTGATTTACCACCTCTGGCGTCTAAAGCAGTATACTCGGGTGGTGATTCATTCTATCTGCTTTTCTATGTGTAGATGTATTGCTATTCATTTCTGTGTATATTTCCATTATTGTCCACTCGAATAATGTTCTTTACTTACATTACTATTCTACGTTGTTTTGCGTCTGTTTTGTTACTCACTTCACAGACTTACTTGCTCCCAGGTTCATTCTCTCTCAGTGGAAATAGTAACACAGAAGCAGCAACTTTACAGTTGAAATGACTTTAATGATGCATGAGGTGACGATGAGTCGATGAGCGATATGAGGAGAACAACAAAGGCATCAACAGAATCCATGGACACAAGACTGGACATCTCCACGATATACGTTCCCGGCAGACTACTGTCGCCGTCAGAACAACCTAATACACTCTATTCTACATCTGTTTCACTAAACAACAACATTTCTAACAGCCTGATCTACGTCTGTCTCAGACGATACACAAAACACAACTGTCCCTCAGTCACATGATTTCTCTCTCACCTGACCTTTTTCCTATCATTCCCCATCCGTGACCTTCGTGCATTCCGAGACAAAGCAGATGGACTTTACTCACAAACAGCTGATTACTTTAGAAGATAACTCATTTTATACAAATGTTCCAATTCTCAGATGAGTTATCTATCTTACATCCAAACATTCAATATACTGCTATAAGTCCAGGTTGACTTTTGTCACGTGATATCTCCCATAATCTCTTTCATTCTGCCGTGAACCAGATTTTCTGGGGAATGGAGAGAGGAGGGAATGGGGAGAGGGGGGAATGCTAAATCTTAGTTCAGATGGACTTGAACGCTCAGAAAGAAAAAAAAACTGGAAAAAATTATAATATTTGAAGAATAATCAAATGCCTTCATAACCACCTCCTAGATATGTAGTAGTAGTAGTAGTAGTAGTAGTAGTAGTATTAGTAGTAGTAGTAGTAGTAGTATTAGTAGTAGTAATAGTAGTAGTAGTAGTAGTAGTAGTAATAGCGGTAGTGGTAGTCGTAGTAGTAGAAATAGTAATAGTAGTAGGAGTAGTAGTAGTAGTAGTAGTAGTAGTAGTAGTAGTAGTAATAGCGGTAGTGATAGTCGTAGTAGTAGAAATAGTAATAGTAGTAGTAGTAGTAGTAAAGTTACTAATGACTATGCCAATAAAACACTTTTCATTGTAGGTGCTAGTTGGCGCAGTCAGTTAGTACGCTGTTCTCTCGTGGCTAGGCGGCTGCTCGTCATACCGGAGTTCATGTTCGAATCCCAGGTAATTCTCTTCTGATTTTTCTTTCTCTCACGTCTCACTAAAGCGCTTTGTCTACGACTTTTTCGAGGTCTAATCCTACAGAACTGTGTTCTCTTACTTTTCTTGTAAAAACTGTTCCATTACAGAAAGAAGATTTCTAATTTCTGATTTCGGAATTCAGAATCCCGCATCAAGGTACTCAGAACATTCCCATACAAGCTCCGCCGCCTACTCCAGCATCCACTGACCAGTCTCTCTACTAATGGTTCCCGTCAAACGTTGGTTGTTCATTATACGTTTTCTCCCACTTAGTTCAGATTTTATTCCAGCACCCTTGCTCTGTTCCAACTGAAAGAGCTACTTGAAATAAGATTTAATACTCATATTTCAACGATTTTTCAAGTGGGCGCAAGGGAAATCTTGCAGAATGTTTCTGACATTTAGCTGTTTTCAGTATCAAAAACAGCTGAAGTATTCCGAGTCGAGACAGAACGCGTGGATTTTAGTCAGCGCTAGCTAAGATACGATGAAATGTGACTACAAATATAGTTACCCATAACGGTTTCCAAGGTTCAAGAACTGTCAGTCGTGAAATACTATTAAAACAGGCTAGAATCTATTTAAATAAAATCATTGATTTACCACCTCTGGCGTCTAAAGCAGTATACTCGGGTGGTGATTCATTCTATCTGCTTTTCTATGTGTAGATGTATTGCTATTCATTTCTGTGTATATTTCCATTATTGTCCACTCGAATAATGTTCTTTACTTACATTACTATTCTACGTTGTTTTGCGTCTGTTTTGTTACTCACTTCACAGACTTACTTGCTCCCAGGTTCATTCTCTCTCAGTGGAAATAGTAACACAGAAGCAGCAACTTTACAGTTGAAATGACTTTAATGATGCATGAGGTGACGATGAGTCGATGAGCGATATGAGGAGAACAACAAAGGCATCAACAGAATCCATGGACACAAGACTGGACATCTCCACGATATACGTTCCCGGCAGACTACTGTCGCCGTCAGAACAACCTAATACACTCTATTCTACATCTGTTTCACTAAACAACAACATTTCTAACAGCCTGATCTACGTCTGTCTCAGACGATACACAAAACACAACTGTCCCTCAGTCACATGATTTCTCTCTCACCTGACCTTTTTCCTATCATTCCCCATCCGTGACCTTCGTGCATTCCGAGACAAAGCAGATGGACTTTACTCACAAACAGCTGATTACTTTAGAAGATAACTCATTTTATACAAATGTTCCAATTCTCAGATGAGTTATCTATCTTACATCCAAACATTCAATATACTGCTATAAGTCCAGGTTGACTTTTGTCACGTGATATCTCCCATAATCTCTTTCATTCTGCCGTGAACCAGATTTTCTGTGAATAATCACGTGACAGCCGTCCAGTTTTTAGCAGTTATGTGGGTAGTCTGGGTCATTAGTTCATGGCAACAAATTTGCTGTCCACTTAGAATAAGGAGATTCGTTTCAAAATATGTATATTCCGTGTATTTGATTCAAATTCATATTCGGTCGAACAATGACTAGTTTTTTTTCATCTCGTCACTCTTCAGTCTTTTAATTGAACCGTAGTCAAGCATCAGTACAAGAAGCTGTAGGCTGACCAGCACAACCCACCATCTAGCGATCAAAGGCTGCAAACTCTCACGTCAAGAATCATCTTCAAACTGCGCATATGACTCTCCTGATTGGGTAGCATACATCTATCATCCAAGTCTGTCACACACTCCTGATTGCGAAGCACAAATTTATCGCCCCAGCCTGTCGCACACTCCTGATTGTGTAGCACACATCTATCATCTTAGTCTGTCATACACTCCTGATTGCGTAGCACAAATTTATCGCCCCAGCCTGTCACACACTCCTGATTGCGTAGCACACATCTATCATCTCAGTCTGTCACACACTCCTGATTGCGCATGCGAAACAAGGACATCCAGGTCACATCTTCCGG
Organism: Achatina immaculata; assembly: GCA_009760885.1. Taxonomy (NCBI): domain Eukaryota; kingdom Metazoa; phylum Mollusca; class Gastropoda; order Stylommatophora; family Achatinidae; genus Lissachatina; species Lissachatina immaculata. The sequence continues at coordinate 39,855,952 of CM019694.1, forward strand.
CTCTACCCCCCTCTACCAAGAAGCCCGAACCCAGTTCTGGCTACAGGGAGCTACACTGGAAGACGAACTCTGTTATGGAAAGCATGATCTTCGAAGACACTGCATAGTTTATCCAGACAACATAGCAGAGATGTCTGATGATAAAATCATGAAACGCAGAAAAAGAAGAAGAAGTCTTTTAACTGAGAATTTGGATACTTTCTTTGAGATGCCCTGACGAAAACCATGAAGCAAAAGCATTGGATAGGGAGCAGACCACGACGGTTTTGTTTGATTTCCGGAACAGACTCATGAAGAAATCTTCTATGCAGGCTCCACTATCATGGAAAACCATGTCGACCAATAATTAACAGGCCACAGTAAAGCAATGTAGCGGCACGTATGGCAAACGCCCATGAGGAGATAGCGCCAGCACGACCAGAATTATTTACCCAATCTCTTACCCTTTCTTAATAAAGGAACTTCTCTGTCTAACCTAATCGAGCTCCCTTCCTGAGACAGTTCTCCAAAATACATTCAAACCTCCGTGTTCTTTTTAACTATCATTCGCTCCAGGGAAATCTAGACCAGGAAAACCTATTTCCTTTCCCATAGCTTATATCTAAATCATGTGGGGATGTGTTTTCTCTTCCTAACTCAGTAATTGAACCGAAGATATTTTTGAAGTGTGTGTATGGCGCAGATATTCTACATTTGAACTGAAACATCGCACGTCGTGAATATGCTAGTTTCTGTATCACCTTAACCACATTCCAGGCAAGTCGATAAGAGTTCCTAAATCTTCTCTTGTGTGTTTCTCTGAGTGCGTTGCGACAATTACGAGGGAGGATCAAAAGAAGGAAAATTACTCGCAACCGCAACAAATACAAACTGAAGTTAATAAACACCATGTTCGCAATGGCTGATGGGTAGTTCGAACACACACAGGGCAGTGCTCTGCCCTTTGTCTAGAGGAAGCCAGGAACAATTAAACAGAGACTACTTCCCTCATTAGTATTATTACTGCTGCTACTGTACTGTATTAGTAGTAAATTACTAATGATTTCAATTATACTGCTGATGCGGTTACTACTGTTTCTACTGTAGCTGTTGTCAAATAATACTACTATTATTTCTGCTACTACACTCTTTCCGCTGCTGTTTCTTTTCCTACTACTACTACTACTACTACTACTACTACTACTACTACTACTACTACTACTACTACTACTACTACTACTACTACTACTCTCTCTCTCTCTCTGAACCTTAAGTGCCCAGGGCACATGGGGCTTCCGCAAGGGTTTTCCACAAATGCCTGTCCTTCGCCTTTTTTTTTTTTGCTCTTGCCCAGGTGAGCCCTCTATTGCTCAACATCCTTTCTGTTGTTCTTCTCCATGTCTCTTTTGGTCTACCCTTACTTCTGCTCCCCTGTGGTGTCCATCTTAGTGCTATTTTTAGTAGTGAGTTGTCAGTCATTCGGAGCACATGTCCCAACCATCGCCATCGTCTTTCCTCAATAATTGTTGTTTCTTTTTCTACTACTACTGCTACTACTACTACTACTACTACTACTACTACTACTACTACTACTACTACTACTACTACTACTGTTGCTGCGGCTGCTGCTACCATTAAAACTGTTGCCTCTGCAGTTACTACTATACTACTACATATACTACAATTACTACTTCTACTACAACACTTGCAGCGTGTGTTAACAGCGCAATAGTAAAGAGAAAATACCCCCCCCCCCCAACCCCCAATTTAGGTGTTTAAAAATCCACCACGCAAGAAAAGGAACGAAAAGCTTCATTTCCATGCGAATCCGAAGCCAGGAATACCTTGTATTACAAAAGGAATTCTCATTAAAGGATATAAACTGCTTTCAAAACACCAAGATCATAGAGCAGTATGACAGTTCATTCAGTACTTACATGTGTAAAATATGCTGTGTAGTTTACTTATTCTTAGTTCTTTGTGCGTAAAACTAATTTGCCTGTCTGCCGTATCTCTAAATATTATGACAATGTGATCACAGGACTGGTGTCACGAGGCTTTGAAAACTCAGGTAATCTAGTGCCGCTCATCTTCACAAACATTTATAGGGGTCGGGTATGTTTCCATAGATTAGTTCTTTTTATTGCTTGTGTGGCACCCTCGTGACAGGCTATAGAATTGTTTATGTGAAGATGTGGTATTGGGAAAGAAAGGAAGAAAGGAAGGAAGGAAGAAAGAAAGAAAGAAAAGAAAGAAAGAAAGAAAGAAAAAGAGACGTTTTGGGCGAGGGGGATGTTTTGGTCCTGTATCAGGTATCAGGTCCAGTATTAACTTGTATATACTTAACTAGTTTGGACGTGAACATGTGTTTCTCTTAATATACTGGCAACATAGCAAGGAGCGCATACTTGTGGAATAGACCTCCATTCTTGGAGTGAAGGAGAAAATGAAAGATCGTTTCCATGTTCCACGAAACGGTGTCCGATTTGGCATTTAGGGACCCGTACTTGATGTACCAGCGCCAGATTTGGTGAACCATAGCTGGCCAAGACTCAACCCCCCCCCCCCCATCACCGTTGGTACCTCCTAGTAACAGCCTAACCTAGCTAAGGGAGGGGGGGTAGGGATCGCCCTAGTCCCCAAGGTGGTGGAGTCTGCTAAAGAAGTACTGCACACTCTCTTGCTTTTCACCTCCACTTAGAGACTGAAAAAAATAGCCGCTTTAGCCAACTCCCAGTTGTATACGATGTTGCGCCTCAACGTCCTCAAAGCATAATCTGTAAAGAGCAATAGCTCGCAGTTCCACAGAGGCTGAAGAAAAATAAGTCGAAAAACAGAAGAAAAAACAATTATATCTGTATACAAGTAATCCGTCTCAAACAGATACTGACAACGTCTGAAGTTATAAGAACGAATATTACATATATGTTTTACATGAGTTGGTAGGGCATTCCAAAGGTGGACAGTTGAGCAAGATAAAACTTTTAAAAAAACATTTCGAACCTTGGTTTTGGGAGAATACAATTACTTAAGCGTTGACTGTGTTTTGGGTTGGATTTGAACAGTGACCACAAATAGGGTGGAGCACTGTGTGGTAGAATTGTATTAATTTTGTTCAATGGAAATCTCTTCTTGAGGAATGTCAAGATGTTTGCCCTTATGCTGAATGTTTGTTGTCTATAAGCCTTACTGCTCGTTTTTGAAGTGAATAAAGTCTTTTTATGTTTGACGTGAAGCAACCATCCCAGACTGTGGAACAGTAGTCCAAGTGTGTTTGTATTTGTGATATGTAGTATATTTTCCTAGTATCTGTGTCAAGAAAGTTTTTAAGTTGAGCAAATTGGTAGAGTTTTTGTGCAATGGGTTTGGTTAGATTGTCTACATGACGATTCAGCTGAGGTGGTGGTCAATCACGAGACCTAGAGTTTTATGTTCACTAACATTCCCTATCTGTGAAGTTCCAGCATATAGTTGTAGTGTTGCTATTTTGTGATTGGCAAATTTGTTTATTACTGTCTTGTTGTAATGAGCGTGAACTTTGTTTTGCTGGTGTTTATGAGCATTCAGTTGGTGTTGTTGTTGTTGTTGTTTTTGTTGTTTTTGTTGTTGTTGCTCCAGTTAATTACACTGTTTATTTCAAACTGAAATGTTGACTCAAGACTAATACAGTTATTGTTACTAGTGTAAACTGTCATCAGCAGAAGGATCACAAGATGAAGTGGAAGATCATTGACGTACGTGGTAAAAAGCAGAGGACCCGGAATAGACCCTTGTGGAACACCATTATCAACTGCAGATGAACTTGACTTGGAGTTTTTGAGGCAAACTACCTGCTGTCTGTTGGAAAAAGAAAAGATTTAATAATTTTCGTTAAGCCAGGGTGTAATTTGTAAGGAGAGAGAGAGAGAGAGAGTTGCAAAATCACACCCTACAATCAGCCCATACGAAGAAACGAGTACCCAGCCCGGTAATGTTGAGGCAATCATCTTTTTTCTGAAGACAGATATTTCACTGCATGGCCGAGAATGGCCGACATTTCAGAGTCGGCTGTGAAAGAAAACTGGAAGAGAAAGTAGGTCACGAAGCGGAGCTCAGTCCAGCTACTAACAAAGCGCGTGAAGACGAAACAAAAGTGCTATCAAAAATTGGGTCGAGAATTCCAGAGAAACGAAATAATGAGCTACATTCCAGCAGAAAATGCTACAACTCTTCCTTTTCTTACGAAATTAACCCCCCCCCCCCCAAAAAAAAAAAATGGCAAGATTCACCGGACAGTAAAAGTAGCAACACTTGGGATATTACCTTCGCCGAAAACATTGTCAAGAAAATGTTAAAAAATAAATAAATAAACACAAAACGAAGACTTTGAAAAAGCGAAAAGGTGTTATTTAGAGAGAGAGAACAGAAAAAAAATGTTATTTAAAGACAAGAACATAAAAGATGTTATTTAAAGAGAAGAAAAGAAAAGATGCTATTTAGAGAGGAAAACTAAAAAAAAAATGTTTTTAGAGAGAACATAAAAGATTTTATTTATAGAGAACAGAAATGTTACTTAGAACAGAAAAGATATTTAGAGAGAAGAACAGAAAAAGTGTTATTTAGAGAAAGAACAGAAAAGAAGTCATTTAGAGAGAGAACAGAAAAGAAGTTATTTAGAGAGAAGAACAGAAAAGTGTTATTTAGAGAAAGAACAGAAAAGAAGTTATTTAGAGAGAAGAACAGAAAAAGTGTTATTTAGAGAGAGAAAAGAAAAGAAAATGCTATTTAGAGAGAAGAACAGAAAAAGTGTTATTTAGAGAGAGAACAGAAAAGAAAATGTTATTTAGAGAGAAGAACAGAAAAAGTGTTATTTAGAGAGATAACAGAAAAAGATGTAATATAGAGAGGAGAACGGTACAGTTATAGCCGTTTTCTAACCAGTCGAGATGGTTCTTAATATTTCTAAGGACGGAAACTTCTTATGCCCTTCAAAGCGAGAATAGCTTTTCAAATCATTACCTGTACAATTTAAGTGGTAATTATTTCTCGATAGAAATTGTAGCACAGGAGCTATATCGATAAGATAACTAGCATCTTATTTGAAGACACTAAAGAGAAAGAGAGAGAGAGAGAGAGAGGTCAAGGGTGCGAGTGGGCATCCTGCTTTAAAAGTCAAGTCCTTGAAAGGCCAAAGGTTCTAAATTTGTACAACCGAGATATTTCTTGGTAAACTGAAATACTAACCCAGATTATGTTTGAAGAAAATAAAAGTAGCCATGAAGATCTTAGCTACCAGCATCATTGTCTTCATACTCTGGAAAAGACTGGTAACTTGTACTTAGTCTTCATTGTGGAGCGGTCGATGGCGCCAAGTCTATGTTGGTTGACAGTTTTTCCACAGCCGTTTCAAATACTTGTCACTTTCGTCAAGACTGCAAGTTACTGCCAGTCATTGATGTATCCTAAAACCTTGGTTTACCTGCTTTCGTGACAGATGTTAACTTTTCTCTCCCTGGTCCGACGTGTTGTCAGCTGGCACCGCAGGTGGTATACCCCAGATAATGCACCTGACTTTTCATTTCAGGAATCTTCTTCTTCTTCTTCTTCAGTCTTCCTGAAACTGCGGGCTGGTATTGCAGGCGATGATGTGAAGGTGTTAGGCACAGAATTATGTGGACTTGGGAGCAGGTCATGGCCCGCTATCAAGACAACATGAGAGCAGGTCATGGCCCGCTATCATGTCAACATGGGAGCAGGTCATGGCCCGCTATCATGTCAACATGGGAGCAGGTCATGGCCCGCTATCATGTTAACTTGGGAGCAGGTCATGGCCCGCTATCATGGCAACTTGGGAATAGGTCATGGCCCGCTATCAAGTCAACATGGGAGCAGGTCATGGCCCGCTATCGTGTCAACTTGGGAGCAGATCATGGCCCGCTATCATGTCAACTTGAGAGCAAGTCATGGCCCGCTATCATGTCAACATGGGAGCTGGTCATGGCCCGCTATCATGTCAACTTGGGAGCAGATCATGGCCCGCTATCATGTCAACTTGGGAGCAAGTAATGGTCCGCTATCAAGTCAACATGATAGCAGATCATCGCCCGCTATCATGTCAACTTGGGAGCAGGTCATGGCCCGCTATCATGTCAACTTGGGAGTAGATCATGGTCCGCTGTCATGTCAACTTGGGGGCGAGTCATGGCCCGCTATCATGTCAACTTGGGAGCAGATCATGGCCTGCTATCATGTCAACTTGGGAACAAGTAATGGCCCGCTATCAAGTCAACATAGGAGCAGATTATGGCCCGCTATCATGTCAACTTGGGAGCAGGTCATGGCCCGCTATCATGGCAACTTGGGAGCAGGTCATGGCCCGCTATCATATCAACTTGGGAGCAAGTAATGGCCCGTTATCAAGTCAACATGGTAGCAGATCATGGCCCGCTATCATGTCAACTTGGGAGCAAGTAATGGTCCGCTATCAAGTCAACATGATAGCAGATCATCGCCCGCTATCATGTCAACTTGGGAGCAGGTCATGGCCCGCTATCATGTCAACTTGGGAGCAGATCATGGTCCGCTGTCATGTCAACTTGGGGGCGAGTCATGGCCCGCTATCATGTCAACTTGGGAGCAGATCATGGCCTGCTATCATGTCAACTTGGGAACAAGTAATGGCCCGCTATCAAGTCAACATAGGAGCAGATTATGGCCCGCTATCATGGCAACTTGGGAGCAGGTCATGGCCCGCTATCGTGTCAACTTGGGAGCAGATCATGGCCCGCTATCATGTCAACTTGAGAGCAAGTCATGGCCCGCTATCATGTCAACATGGGAGCTGGTCATGGCCCGCTATCATGTCAACTTGGGAGCAGATCATGGCCCGCTATCATGTCAACTTGGGAGCAAGTAATGGTCCGCTATCAAGTCAACATGATAGCAGATCATCGCCCGCTATCATGTCAACTTGGGAGCAGGTCATGGCCCGCTATCATGTCAACTTGGGAGTAGATCATGGTCCGCTGTCATGTCAACTTGGGGGCGAGTCATGGCCCGCTATCATGTCAACTTGGGAGCAGATCATGGCCTGCTATCATGTCAACTTGGGAACAAGTAATGGCCCGCTATCAAGTCAACATAGGAGCAGATTATGGCCCGCTATCATGTCAACTTGGGAGCAGGTCATGGCCCGCTATCATGGCAACTTGGGAGCAGGTCATGGCCCGCTATCATATCAACTTGGGAGCAAGTAATGGCCCGTTATCAAGTCAACATGGTAGCAGATCATGGCCCGCTATCATGTCAACTTGGGAGCAAGTAATGGTCCGCTATCAAGTCAACATGATAGCAGATCATCGCCCGCTATCATGTCAACTTGGGAGCAGGTCATGGCCCGCTATCATGTCAACTTGGGAGCAGATCATGGTCCGCTGTCATGTCAACTTGGGGGCGAGTCATGGCCCGCTATCATGTCAACTTGGGAGCAGATCATGGCCTGCTATCATGTCAACTTGGGAACAAGTAATGGCCCGCTATCAAGTCAACATAGGAGCAGATTATGGCCCGCTATCATGGCAACTTGGGAGCAGGTCATGGCCCGCTATCATGGCAACTTGGGAGCAGATCATGGCCCGCTATCATGTCAACTTGAGAGCAAGTCATGGCCCGCTATCATGTCAACATGGGAGCTGGTCATGGCCCGCTATCATGTCAACTTGGGAGCAGGTCATGGCCCGCTATCATGTCAACTTGGGAGCAAGTAATGGTCCGCTATCAAGTCAACATGATAGCAGATCATCGCCCGCTATCATGTCAACTTGGGAGCAGGTCATGGCCCGCTATCATGTCAACTTGGGAGCAGATCATGGCCCGCTGTCATGTCAACTTGGGGGCGAGTCATGGCCCGCTATCATGTCAACTTGGGAGCAGATCATGGCCTGCTATCATGTCAACTTGGGAACAAGTAATGGCCCGCTATCAAGTCAATATAGGAGCAGATTATGGCCCGCTATCATGTCAACTTGGGAGCAGGTCATGGCCCGCTATCATGGCAACTTGGGAGCAAGTAATGGCCCGCTATCAAGTCAACATGGTAGCAGATCATGGCCCGCTATCATGTCAACTTGAGAGCAGATCATGGCCCGCTATCATGTCAACTTGGGAGCGAGTCATGGCCCGCTATCATGTCAACTTGGGAGCAGGTCATGGCCTGCTATCATGTCAACTTGGGGCGGGTCATGGCCCGCTAATTTTTCGGTCTCTGAGTGCAGCTAAAACCAGGGGGGGGGGGTGCAATACTTCTTTAGCAGTCTCCCGCCGTGGGTCCCGTTTGCGTAGCTAGCTCTGTTACTGGGGGGTGGTGGGCTTGGGGTGGGAGAGGAACCAGCGTAAAGATGGGACAGGGTCGTGACTGGCTTTGGTTCACCATCCCTGACGCTAGAATGTCAGCTATTTGCCTCTGATTTACCATATCGGACAGACAAGATAGGCGAAGTAGCAAACCTGTTGCATAGTACAATCTAAGGGAGATTAGACAAAAAATCTTCACGTTCAATAACGGCGATAGCCAACAAGAGAACAGTTTATAAGAGGAGATAACCAGTTTATACACATTTCGAATACAGGGAGATAATTTGTCAAGGGTTTTGGGAGAAAAGAAAAAAAAACTCGTAAGGTGACGGAGTTTTTCTTACGTTTCGAGGCTGATGTGAGCTATCCTTCAGGCATGACTATTTAATATACTTTCCACTTGTATGTCCGGTGTTGGCCGGACTGGTAAGACTCAGGTCAGTCAGTCAGTCATACGAGGAGTGATTGATAAGTTCGCGGCATAAAGTACAAATACTTGAAACACACAGTTGGTATTAGGTGCATTTGTAGTTCAGGTAAATGTAAGATTAAAACACCAAGTTTTAAGAAATTAACTGCAACCAATTTTTTTTTACAGGCTACTGAAATGGTAAGAGGTGGAAGAAATTGAGAAAATGGATATAATTTCTCATCAAGCAGTCATTCGCTACCTCTGCATCAAGGGCTTATCATCGAAGGAGATCCATGAGGATAAGGTGGAGACTCTAAGGGGGAATGCCCCTTCTTACAGCACAGTGAAGAAATGGGCAGCTCAATTCAAACATTGGAAGGGAGAGTCTGGAAGATGATCACCGTAAAGGAAGACAAAGAACAGTAACCACCGGCAGAATCCATGACATGATAATGGAGGATCGACGACTAACTGAGCGGTACATTGCTACTGAGTTGGGCGTCTCCCAGGAACGTGCTCATGCCATTATTCACAATGATCTTGAAATGACAAAGATATCTGCTCGATATGTCCCGAAACTTCTTGGAGCTGATCGCAGACAACAGCGTCTCAACATGTCAAGAGACAATCTTGGCCATTTTTACTGCAGATCCTGAAAAGTTTATTCAGCAGTTTGTGACTATGGATGAGACTTGAGTTCATCATTTTCAACCAGAAATAAAAGAACAGTCAACGCAGTGGAAACATCATGGTTCCCCACCTCCAAATAAAGCAAGGGTGGTTCTGTCTGCAGGCAAAGTGATAGCTTCCATCTTTTGGGATTCAGAAGGTGTGCTCTTGGTAGACTATCTTCAAAAGGGCAGAACGTTCACCGGGGCCTATTACGCTGATCTTATGAAGCAACTGAGGGTCAAATTTAAGGAAAAGCGTCGAGGGAAATTGACGAGAAGAGTCATCTTTCAGCAAGACAATGCTCCAGTTCACAAGTCGGCAGTGGCAATGGCTGCCATTCATAAATGCGGCTTCCAGCTTCTCGAACATCCTCAGTTTTCTCCAGATTTGACCCCTTCGGACTATTACCTGTTTACAAAACTCAAAAAGGAGCTCAGTGGTCGCAAATTTGCTTCAGATGATGACGTCATTTCTCGATGAGAAATTGTATCCATTTTCTCACTTTCTGCCACTCGCTACCGCTTCAGTAGCCTGTAAAAAATTGGTTGCAGTTAATTTCTTGAAACTTCGTGTTTAATCTTGCATTAACCTCATTTACAAATGCACCTAATATCAACTGTGTGTTTCAAGTATTTGTACCTTAGGCCGAGAACTTATCAATCACCCCTCGTATATACTATCGTTCTTAAAAAAGTAAAACAACTAAAGAAGCTGTGGAGAGGAACAGACAGAACTACAAAAATAAGATTTTTAAGGGCATGCATCTTTCCCATCGCATCATATGCCTGTGAGACATGGACACTTAACAAAGCAGCTGAGAAACACATAAATGCCTTTGAATGTAAATGCTACACAGGAGTCCTTCATATACCATGGACACAAAAAAGAACACATATATCCATACTACAAGAACTTAATATTGAAGAAGGTTGGCTATTAAGGAAGATTAAACATAGAAAAAATAAATACTTTGGACATAATAGATAATTTAGAGAAGACAGTCTTGGAAGGGTACATAATTGGAAAAAGAAAGAAAGGAAGACCATGGCGAAGATGGCTGCATGACATCGTTGATGATCTGCGAATGGACGCATCAGCGGCAGGCCATCTTGCTTACAACCGAGAGGCCTACAGGAGAGCTATTAGGGAGGCAAAGTTCCGCGAGGAACATGCAAATAACTGACTAACATATTACTTTGTTACTTTTATTCCTGCAGTTTCTTGTTCTTATTCCTATAGTTTGCTATTCTTATTCCTGCAGTTTGGAGTTCTCATTCCTGTAGTTTTGGAAAATCACCAAAACCATAGAAAAACCATACAAAACCATAGAAAACAAGTTGAATTCTTTCCAGACTAAATGTTTACGAAGAATTAGAAAAATATTTTGGCCAAACACCATAAGAAATAACATCTTATTAGCAGAAATGCAGATGAAACCACTGACAACACTTATTGAGGAAAGACGCTGGCGATGGTTGGGACATGTGCTCCGAATGACTGACAACTCACTACCAAAAATAGCACTAAGATGGACACCACAGGGGAGCAGAAGTAAGGGTAGACCAAAAGAGACGTGGAGAAGAACAACAGAAAGGATGTTGAGCAATAGAGGGCTCACCTGGGCAAGAGTAGAAAAAAAGGCAAAAGACAGGCATTTGTGGAAAACCCTTGCAGAAGCCCCATGTGCCCTGGGCACTTAAGGTTCAGAGAGAGAGAGAGATTCCTGTAGTTTCTTGTTCTTATTCCTGCAGTTTGTTGCTCTTATTCCAGCAGTTTGCTATTCTTATTCCTGCAGTTTGCTATTCTTATTCCTGCAGTTTGTTGCTCTTATTCCTGCAGTTTGTTGTTCTTATTCCTGCAGTTTGCTGTTCTTATTCCAGCAGTTTGCTATTTTTATTCCTGCAGTTTGTTGTTCTTATTCCTGCAGTTTGTTGTTCTTATTCCTGCAGTTTGTTGCTCTTATTCCTGCATTTTGTTGTTCTTATTCCTGCATTTTGTTGTTCTTATTCCTGCTGTTTCTTCTTCTTATTCCAGCAGTTTGCTATTCTTATTCCTGCAGTTTGCTATTTTTATTCCTGCAGTTTGTTGCTATTATTCTTGCAGTTTGTTGTTCTTATTCCTGCATTTTGTTTTTTCTTATTCCTGCAGTTTGTTATTCTTATTCCTGCAGTTTGTTATTCTTATTCCTGCAGTTATTTGTTCTTATTCCTGCAGTTTGTTGTTCTTATTCCTGCATTTTGTTGTTCTTATTCCTGCAGTTTGTTATTCTTATTCTTGCATTTTGTTGTTCTTATTCCTGAAGTTTCTTGCTCTTATTCCTGCAGTCTCTATGAGCGGCCAAGATAATAAAAAACCACAAACACTACGTCAATATCACGTGATAGCAAATAAATGGAGAAATTGAAAATATTCATGGGATGTAGTAACATGAGATAATGCATATTGGGAAACTCCCAACCCGTTTCATGTATTCCATAATAGCATTGTCACTTGTTTTATTTTGTTTTTTACCCTTCTATTCATAGAACAAGTGACGAACACATGAGGTCGGCTGGTTTATCGTGACCGACCCCGCGTGCCGACGGTATGTCTCATAAAAGGCGACAATAACTGCGATATTTTCGACAGCAGTAGCTATTCAGGCGACTGATGTGTTGTAGAAGAAAACCTTATAAATTTATAACCAAATATTTCCTAACGAAAATACACCCGGTTCGCTGCACATGAGTAATTGTGGTTGATTTTTTAGTGATTCTTTGTCATATAATTATGTAATACCAGGCCTGCGATTTACAATAATTTGATTTATGTGAAAACTCTAGTTTCATTATGGCAACAATGATTTATTCTTCTCATAATAATTGTTTTTTCCTTGTACGTTTAGTAAAACAGTGGGAAAAAAGTGTGGTAAATGGGAAGTCTCGGGGGACATATTATCAGTGAAAATATCTTTGTCCGCAACTGGTATTTGCACATAATACCAGGTCGCGGTGACAAACTTGGATGTGGCATGGAGTACTTAAGAGTCACCTCTAGGCTTGCAGTATGAGACAGGATTTAAACAGGCCCCAATGTAGTAGTATACGGATTAGTGTGTGTGTGTGTCGGCGGCAATGGAATGGTTATTTGTTCATGATGTGGTTAATGGTGTCCCTTGTGACGAATTCATAGAGTATGCTTCGTGAGACTGAGAAGAATTTGCTTCGCAAAGAATGGGTTCATCTGTTAAGCCAGTCAGCTGTGACAAGCCTGACGTGGCTTTACTGTTCAGGGCATGCGGGAGTACAAGGCAGTGATGTGGCAGACAGACTTGCTGGACAGGCAAAAATAAGTGGTAGACTGACAATGGACAAGGGGAACATTGCTAAGGCTGTGTTGGACAGACTGCAGGAAAATGAAAAGCGGGAATGGAAGAACAATATAGCTCTGAGGAGGTCGCTGGAGCTATGACAAATTAAAGGTTCTGGTAGGAAATCTGAACTGTGTGGCAGAAAACGCATCGTAAACAACCAACATTTGACAGGAACGGTTAGCAAACACGCTCTTGGATGGAGGCTGCGGCATGCGGCGGGGCATATATGGGGTTGTCCCGAAAACAGTGAAGCCGGAGTCTGAATTTTGAACTTTGAACTTTTCTCTGACAACACACACTAGAGGGGATATGGCCAGCAGCAGTCCTCGCAGAGCATCTCATAACTACATTTAGATCTCTTGGGACCACTCGTTCTTGGACCACCGGCATCTTTCTCTCCGGCTGGATTTGAACCATAAGCCTTTGAGCGAGAAAGGAAAGCTCTAACCACTACACCCAATCAGGCGCCCATTGTTTATCAACAAAGCACCACTGACAAAAGATACAGCTGTTAAAGAGGAAACTTAACTTTAACGGTTGAGTTAAAATGTGAGGCTGGGAGAATGATGTAGGTGCTACGAGGACGATGTTGTCATCTTAGTTTCAGAATCTGAGTTGACCGAGTTCCATATATTTCTGGGTGGCTTATGACTTAACCTTGCTTGTTGTCCTTTCTTTTTTAATTTCTTGTTCTTTTTCTTTCTTTTCTATTCTTTTATTAACTAACATGTGATACACAGAGGCTGTCATGAAGATTGCTTCTTACGCCCTGCCCTGGACTTCACGTGACTATTACAATCCACTCCCATTCCGAGACACGAATCTTGTGAGCAGAACTTTAAATACAGCCGTCTCGTCTGATGTAGGAGACATTAGATTACATTTATATGATGATCTAAAAGAAAGAAAGAAAGAAAGAAAGAAAAGAATTCAAGAAAGAAAGAATGAATGAATGAAAGGAAGAAAGAAAAGAAAGAAAGAAAGAATGAATGAATGAAAGGAGGAAAGAAAAGAAAGAAAGAAAGAAAAGAATTCAAGAAAGAAAGAATGAATGAATGAAAGGAGGAAAGAAAAGAAAGAATGAATGAATGAATGAAAGGAGGAAAGAAAGGAAAGAAACAAAGAATGAATGAAAGGAGGAAAGAAAAGAAAGAAAGAAAGAAAGAAAAGAAAGAAAGAAGGAAAGAAAGAATGAATGAATGAATGAATGAAAGGAGGAAAGAAAAGAAAGAAAGAAAAGAAAGAAAGAAAGAATGAATGAATGAATGAATGAATGAATGAAAGGAGGAAAGAAAAGAAAGAAAGAAAGAAAAGAAAGAAAGAAGGAAAGAAAGAAAGAAGTGGCGCGCTTGGAAATAATAAAGTATAAGTTCCAGCTTGGCCTTCTGTTTTTCAAAGGAGCAGACCGAGGCCAAATATCTTTTCTTTCCGTTCCATTTTCATAATGAATTACTACAGCAGCCGGTTCCACGGCGCATGTCGTATTCCTTATTGATCTCTGACTGCCGGATTTTTAAGGAAAACAATGCCATATGGATAGCTCCTTTCTACTTTAGAGGTCATATATCCTCAGCCAAACTGGTCAATCTTGATAGCAACGGGCCATAAAAATACTTTCATTTGTAAATTGGGTCTGGTGATATGCAACAGTATGCAGACGGAAAATGGGATATGGTGATGGAAACAGTTCTGTTTTGTTTTGGTTTTTTTTTCTTGTTACATGATAGGTCTCGTATCCATATTGCTCTTGGCTGGATTCCTATAAACAAATGTCAAGATTTTTTGTGTGTCTCATGATGACAAAGTTAGATGATTCTTATGTACCATTTATTTACTTGCGGTCTTCATTCGTTATGTTCTGTGTTCATGTGGAGAAACCAATTCTTTTTTTTTCCCACTTTCCTATCGTTCACGAAGTGGTCAGGTTTGATTGTTCTCGTCACGTTGACTGTTCTCGTCACGTTGACTGTTCTCGTCACGTTGACTGTTCTTGTCACGTAGATTGTTCTTGTCGCCTTGATTGTTCTTGTCACGTTGATTGTTCTCGTCACGTTGACTGTTCTTGTCGCGTTGACTGGTCTTGTCACGTTGATTGTTCTTGTCGCGTTGACTGGTCTTGTCACGTTGACTGTTCTCGTCACATTGATTGTTTTTGTCACGTTAACTGTTCTCGTCACGTTGATTGTTTTTGTCACGTTGACTGTTCTTGTCACTTTGATTGTTTTTGTCACGTTGTCTGTTCTTGTCACCCAGACCATGGCGTAATTTCCTTTGTCTTACAAGAACGTAGCACACCTTTCAGCGCTTGCTTTCGTCTCAAGAGCCTAACCCGCAAGGCATCCAGTGAACCTGTTTTTAGTCCGCTGCGCTTTATTTTGGATATACTAAATGAACCTATCTACCCAAACGCTACTGCACATTTCTGCCAGGTTGTGGGTAAGCCTTAGAAACAAATTCAGGAAACGGTTTTGATGTTAACTCGCAGGTGACTGGGGTTTTTTGTTTGTTTTTTTTTTGTTGTATTGTTGATTGTTCTGTGAAAAGTGAACTTGATTTCCCCTGCGATAAAGATCTTGAAACACAGGCACAGAGTCGGATGAGAAGTGGGGTGAAGTTTATTACTTTGGACTCCGAAAAGTAGGAAAGATGATTCTGTGTATGCCCCTGCAGCATGGAAACAAACTCTAATTTGGGGGGGGGAGGAGGGAATATGTTGAGGTAAGAAAATGTCCTATTTTAGAAGGGGTGGCGGGGAGAGAGAGAGAGGGAGGGAGGGAGGAGAAGGGTAAAGGAGAGATCGGGAGAGTTCTGGGTTCGCCAGTTCTGAAAATGCGAAATCCCTTTGGCACGTTTACCTTCCAATGAAAGAGAGAAAGTTTTGCCCTGTCGTGATACTGAGACACTTAAGATATATTGGTGTTGAGTTCCATAATTTCCTTGGCTTGTCAGCACACAGGAATGCGATGTGGTCGGAATTAAGTCTGCGCAACCTCAGCAGAGGCCATATATCACGTTATGCATGCAAACAGTGTGGCTGTGGGCCCCCCCCCCACCCCCACCCCTAAGGCCGGATTTGAACCACGAACCATAAATAACAGAGTCCGCTACACTGTTCAGGTAGAATGAGGTGTATGGCTCACTTTTACATCCTAAGCGAGCAACCTTGACCTCTCAGTGATCTCTATTCATTCTGAACCTCTCAAGCTTCCATCCGTTTTGATATTGTTTTCTGGTTTGTATTATCTTCGCCATCTGGGCCGCTTCTGTTTATATATTGTTTTCTAGTTTGTATTATCTTCGCCATCTGGGCCTCTTCTGTTTATATATTGTTTTCTGGTTTGTATTATCTTCGCCATCTGGGCCTCTTCTGTTTATATATTGTTTTCTGGTTTGTATTATCTTCGCCATCTGGGCCTCTTCTGTTTATATATGTTTTCTGGTTTGTATTATCTTCGCCATCTGGGCCTCTTCTGTTTATATATTGTTTTCTGGTTTGTATTATCTTCGCCATCTGGGCCTCTTCTGTTTATATATTGTTTTCTGGTTTGTATTATCTTCGCCATCTGGGCCTCTTCTGTTTATATATTGTTTTCTAGTTTGTATTATCTTCGCCATCTGGGCCTCTTCTGTTTATATATTGTTTTCTAGTTTGTATTATCTTCGCCATCTGGGCCTCTTCTGTTTATATATTGTTTTCTGGTTTGTATTATCTTCGCCATCTGGGCCTCTTCTGTTTATATATTGTTTTCTGGTTTGTATTATCTTCGCCATCTGGGCCTCTTCTGTTTATATATTGTTTTCTGGTTTGTATTATCTTCGCCATCTGGGCCTCTTCTGTTTATATATTGTTTTCTGGTTTGTATTATCTTCGCCATCTGGGCCTCTTCTGTTTATATATTGTTTTCTGGTTTGTATTATCTTCGCCATCTGGGCCTCTTCTGTTTATATATTGTTTTCTGGTTTGTATTATCTTCGCCGTCTGGGCCTCTTCTGTTTAGGCCATAATTACCCCCCCCCCCATGAAAGCAAGCTAGAATCATCGAGGGATGGGAAGGGGGGGGGTAAGAAGTCATGTTATTTATCACCTGGTACCGTTTATAATTATCTCATTTCTCAGGCAATCACCTGCTTCCACTTTATGTAAACTTCATCTATCCGGAAGGTTGGGGGGGGGGGGGCCTTCGTGCCAATCTTTCTGACAAGGATGATACTAAAAAGGTAAATATTTTTTTTCATCGATATTTCATGATTTGTATCTGTTGTGTTGTTTTTTTAGTAGGTGATCCTAGGGAAAAAAATGCTTTTGTTATTTGTTCTTCATTTAAACGTGCTCACCTTGTTGTCTGCCAGTCTTTTTCCTGCTCATTTTTCTCACGCTTTCTCCGTAAACCTCTGTCTGCCTTTATTACCAGAGCTAGTTTTACCGTAGTCGTCATTTCTCTCAGCTATCACCACATTACAGTTGTTATCTCTCTCAGCTATCACCACATTACAGTCATCATTTGTCTCAGCTCTCACCATATTACATTCACTATTTCTCCCAGCTCTCACCACATTACATTCATTATTTCTCTCAACTCTCACCACATTACAGTCGTTATTTCTCTCAGCTCTCATCACATTACAGTTGTCATTTCTCTCAGCTCTCAACACATTACATTCATTATTTCTCTCAGCTCTCACCACATTACAGTTGACATTTCTCTCAGCTCTCACCACATTACATTCATTATTTCTTTCAGCTCTCACCACATTACAGTCGCTATTTCTTTCAGCTCTCACCACATTACAGTCACTATTACTCTCACCTCTCACCACATTACAGTCGCTATTTCTCTCAGCTCTCACCACATTACAGTCGTCATTTCTCTCAGCTCTCACCACATTACAATCGCTATTTCTCTCAGCTCTCACCACATTACTGTCATCATTTCTCTCAGCTATCACCACATTACAGTTGACATTTCTCTCAGCTCTCACCACATTACATTCATTATTTCTCTCAGCTCTCACCACATTACAGTCGCTATTTCTTTCAGCTCTCACCACATTACAGTCGTTATTTCTCTCAGCTCTCACCACATTACAGTTGTCATTTCTCTCAGCTCTCAACACATTACATTCATTATTTCTCTCAGCTCTCACCACATTACAGTCGCTATTTCTTTCAGCTCTCACCACATTACAGTCACTATTACTCTCACCTCTCACCACATTACAGTCGCTATTTCTCTCAGCTCTCACCACATTACAGTCGTCATTTCTCTCAGCTCTCACCACATTACAATCGCTATTTCTCTCAGCTCTCACCACATTACTGTCGTCATTTCTCTCAGCTCTCACCACATTACAGTCGCTATTTCTCTCAGCTCTCAACACATTACAGTTGTCACTCTCTCAGCTCTCACCACATTACAGTCGCTATTTCGCTCAACGCTCACCACATTACAATCGCTATTTCTCTCAGCTCTCACCACATTACAGTCGTCATTTTTCTCAGCTGTCACCATACTACAGTCGCTATTTCTCTCAACTCTCACCACATTACAGTCGCTATTTCTCTCAGCTCTCACCACATTACAGTCGTCATTTCTCTCAGCTCTCACCACATTACATTCATTATTTGTCTCAGCTCTCACCACATTACAGTATTTGTCTCAGCTCTCACCACATTACAGTATTTCTCTCAGCTCTCAACACATTACAGTCATTTCTCTCAGCTCTCACCACATTACAGTCGCTATTTCGCTCAACGCTCACCACATTACAATCGCTATTTCTCTCAACTCTCACCACATTACAGTCGTCATTTTTCTCAGCTGTCACCATACTACAGTCGCTATTTCTCTCAACTCTCACCACATTACAGTCGCTATTTCTCTCAGCTCTCACCACATTACAGTCGTCATTTCTCTCAGCTCTCACCACATTACAGTCGTCATTTCTCTCAGCTATCACCACATTACAGTTGACATTTCTCTCAGCTCTCACCACATTACAGTCGTTATTTTTCTCAGCTCTCACCATTCATTGTTCAGGCGACAACCTTTCCTTGTGTTCATTGTAAAAGTACTCCCCTCTTCTTGGTTTGACCCACCAACTTATGCAGAGCTACCTCTGCGTTGAGAAACGCTGGAAATACGACGCCGTAAACAGAAGCACATAATGGACAAACATTCAGTCGTGTTTTGTTATGCCTGCTGGAATGGGAAATCAACGAAAGCATTTGAGTACCGTCAAAATACGATCAATGTTAACAAACGATACGGACACATTAACAAGATTAAAACCCATTTGGGTAGAAAGATATACGACGCTGCCGGCAGGAAACTCTCTGTTGTGGAGAGCAAAACAACAGCACAACTCCTCAGATCATCAGAGAAGTATCCCGCCCTCAGGCAAACGGTTACTACTCACTAAAAGCCTGGGTCTTCCTTCTATACCTTAACATCTGTACATTTTGGACAAGAAAAACGGTGAAAAAAAAGGGGGGAGGGGGGAGAATAGCGAAGCCTCTAAATAGAATTGTTAAAATATCTTTTTAAAATATCAGGTAGCGAAAAAATGTAATGAAATATTGGTATCAAGTAACCCAGAAAATGATGTGAAGATGTGTTCAAAATAAATGAAAAAAATCTTTTTTCTGCGTCCTGGCCTTATTCTACAATCCATAGTTCAAGAAAGATACAGAGAGATCATACAATGTCTTCCCTGATTAAGAATAATCGTGTGAAAGGAAGCTCTGCTGTATAGATATACAAACAATGCGTCGTGACGTAGTCCAGTTCTTGAGTGCACATTTGATCTCTACAGCCAGTGCTGCTTTAAGGAGTAAAACTGTGGAGCTTTGAAGTAGAGAGCTGAGTGTGTTGTGTGATATTAGGAAACATTCATTCATTTATTTGCATGTCCCTTGCGGAACTTTGCCTCCCAAACAGTACTCCTGAAGGCCTATCGGTTGTGAGCAAGATGGCCTGCTGCTGCTGCATCCATTTGCAGATCGTCAACGATGTCTTGCAGCCATCTTCGTTTTGGTCTTCCTCTCTTTCTTTTTCCATTTATGCATCCTTCCAATACGGTCTTCTCTAAATTATCATGACGTTTAATGGATCCAAAATATTTAAGTTTTCTCTCTTTAATCCTCTTTACTAGCCAACCTTCTTCAGTATTAAGCTCTTGTAGTATAGATATATTTGTTCTTTTTTGTGTCCACGATATTTGGAGAACTCTTCTGTAGCATTTACATTCAAAGACACATTCGCCAATATTTTACCAAATGTTTACCTGGGCATGTTGGATCTTTCTTCTTCTTCTTATTTTTCTTCTTCTTCTGCGTTCGAGGTTGTTGGTCACTTCAGATCCTGATCCCTGTCGACATGGCAAAGCCTGCATTCCTCTCCAGATCCTAATAGGAGCTTTTTGCTCCAAGCTTGTGTCCTCTGGCCACGTCTCACGCTTCAGGTCTGCATGGTTTGGGCACTCTTGTAGGATATGTTCCGGAATCTAGACCCCACTGTCATATGAACACTCGTCTGTGAGAGATATTTTGAGTGGATGTAGGTGATGCAGCGGTGGAAGAGGATGGTTTGCTGATGTCTTTGTAGTTGGTGTCTTTCGCTTCAGCTAGAAGAGTTTCAGAGATGGATAGTTTTCCAACAAGATGGGACACCGCTACATATGTAAATGTTGGTTTCGACAATCGGCGGACCCATAGCTAACATGTCGGCGCCAGGGTGGGCGACCCATCACTGACCAAGACCCAGTCCCACCTCTCGTTTGGTACCTGCCAGTAACAGGTCCAGCCTTGCTAACCAGGCAGGAATCGCCATAGTCCCCCGGGCTGGCGGAGTCTGTTAAAGAAATATTGCACACCCCCTGTCTTTTAGCACCACTCAACAACAACAAAATGTAGCCGCCATAACCCGCTCCCAGTTTGACACGATGCTGTGTCTCAACACCTCCACGCCATCACCTGCAAAGAACACCAGCTCGCGGTTCTATGGAGAAAGACGACAAGACAAGACAAGACAATGTTTTCATCGGTTCCTGATTGGCTCTGCACACTTTAAAATAATGTATTGGCAAGGGTGGTAAATCACCATGGCCACCACCTTCAGCGGGCATTACTTCCCTTAGCTACGTAGCGGTACGCTGAGAACAAAGAGTTCAATTAACCAATTTCTGATAGTGAATCATTAATGCCTAAGATAACGCATGCTCTAGCAAGTGATCTAGCTAGAATTATTTTTTTTTTAAACAGGTGCAAATATACCTTTCTTTTTTTTTCATTTTAATCTCAAATGAAGTACTTTCCGAAACTTCGGTTTTCCCAATACCATATTCGGTACTTTGTACTTCCCCCCTTTAATGTAAAATTAAACATACTTTACACACATCAGCAGAAATTAAATACTCGTTTGAATGTTTCTCTCTTACTTTATTTTCAGTGAGATTAATCTTTACAAAATACTCACATGCTAAGTCAAAGTCAAAACCGGCTGATTCTCCTCCAAGCAAAATGATCATCATCATCCTCCGACGGATTTCGCTGGTTGCTTCTCACGAGGTCTTTAGTATAAACCGGTTACGTCTTCTCGCTAGGATTTTGATAATATAAACCGGTTACGTCTTCTCGCTAGGATTTTGATAATATAAACCGTTTACGTCTTCTCGCTAGGATTTTGATAATATAAACCGGGTACGGTAATCGACGACCCTCAAAAGTTTCGGGGTTTTTTTTCTAGTTTTTAATCGGCAATTTACCGGTAACCAGTTAGCGCAACCACTGGTTCTAGAGGCGGCGTCTGACCTCATGTTGGAACACAGATGGCAAGAACTCAAACATCGCTTAGATGTTCTCCATGTAACATGCAAATACTGCATTTCAGAGAGTGAGAAACATATTATGCAACACATCCTTAATAATGAGCGTTAGAAAACGAGTCCTAAAATGCTATATTGAACCTATCTTGCTATATGGAAGTGAATCATGGACAATAGGCAAGTCTGCACAAAAATCATTGGAAGCAGCAGAAATTTGGTTTATTAGAAGAATGTTGCGAATCCCCTGGACAGCAAAAATAACTAGTGGAGAATGTTTGAGAAAAGCTGGAGAAACAAAACAAATATATATAAAATAAAGAAAGAGACAATGTACTTTCATAGCACATGCAAAAAGAAGTGAGGGAAATTGAAAATATTGTAACAACAGGAAAAATAGAGGGAAGAAGAGCCAGGGGAAGACCGAGAGAAATGATACTGGACAGTCTGACGAGATGGTGAGAGAGGAGATCACCAACTGAGCTGATGGCCTACATGAAGGATCATGTATTTTGGAGAAGCGTAATAACCAACGCTAGTCGGCACGGCACCTGATGATGATGAGATAACAAGCAGAGAACACGCTGAAGTGCTTGAATAAAGTAATTTTTTTAAAAATACAAAAAAACGAGCACGTGACTATACCTAGTACAGTTTTTGTGTAATAAATGTCAGAAACCGGGGAAAGACTTTCTTATGCTCAGCCTCTATTTCTGTCTCATAAATCTCATGGGAAAAAGAAGAAAAGAAAGAAAGATATATATAAAGTGGAGGAGGGTGTTGTAGAACAGAAAGGAACACGTAAACAAACGTTGAAGCCACAGGATCAACTTCTCACACTTGGAAACAGGGACGAACATAACAAACTTTTCCAACATACGCATTCATGATTACAGGATCATCATCATCATTATTAGTATCATCTTTATCATCATGAAAATTGTTCTGAAACACATTCTTGTATGGATGAATGCATAACTTTTGTGCAAACTTTTCTGTGAAACCAGCACGCACACACACACACACACACACACACACACACATACACAGACGGACGGACACACAGGAACAAACAGTCATGCATACACACACAGACACAACTAAAAGGATGAGAAGTGGTTTGTGGTGTAATTTATTTATTTAAGAAAGAAAGAAAGAAAGAAAGACAGAAAAGTGAAGCTGAGAGATAATAGCAAAAGAGGCAATGAGATACACACTAACTGTTTATTTTTAATTTCTGCGTACTTATCCCGTTCCAATTTCTGCGTACTTATCCCGTTCCAATTTCTGCGTACTTATCCCGTTCCAATTTCTGCGTACTTATCCCGTTCATTTGTTTTTTTGTTGTTTTTTTTTTTGCCATACCATCTCATCATTTATTCTTTCTTTCTTAGAAAACTGTACCATACACCTTCTACTGTCTCTTCTTTCCTAAAACCAGTAAAACTACACCATACACCTCTTACTATCTCTGCTTTCCTAAAACCAGTAAAACTACACCATACACTTCAGACTATCTTTGCTTTCCTAAAACCAGTAAAACTACACTATACACCTCTTACTATCCCTGCTTTCCTAAAACCAGTAAAACTACACCATACACCTCTTACTATCTCTGCTTTCCTAGAACCAGAAAAACTACACCATACACTTCAGACTATCTCTGCTTTCCTAAAACCAGTAAAACTACACCATACACCTCTTACTATCTCTGCTTTCCTAGAACCAGTAAAACCACACCATACACCTCCTACTGTCTCTACTCTTCTATAACAAGTAAAACTACACCATACAGCTCCTACTATCTCTACTCTTCTAGAACAAGTAAAACTACACCATACAGCTCCTACTATCTCTACTCTTCTAGAACAAGTAAAACTACACCATACAGCTCCTACTATCTCTACTCTTCTAGAACAAGTAAAACTACACCATACAGCTCCTACTATCTCTACTCTTCTAGAACAAGTAAAACTGCACCATACAGCTCCTACTATCTCTACTCTACTAGAACAAGTAAAACTACACCAAACACCTCAGACTATCTCTACTACAACAAGTAAAACTACACCAAACACCTTAGACTATCTCTATTAGAACAAGTAAAACTACACCAAACACCTCAGACTATCTCTACTCTACTAGAACAAGTAAAACTACACCAAACACCTTAGACTATCTCTACTAGAACAAGTAAAACTACACCAAACACCTCAGACTATCTCTACTCTACTAGAACAAGTAAAACTACACCAAACACCTTAGACTATCTCTATTAGAACAAGTAAAACTACACCAAACACCTCAGACTATCTCTACTAGAACAAGTAAAACTACACCAAACACCTTAGACTATCTCTATTAGAACAAGTAAAACTACACCAAACACCTTAGACTATCTCTATTAGAACAAGTAAAACTACACCAAACACCTTAGACTATCTCTACTAGAACAAGTAAAACTACACCAAACACCTCAGACTATCTCTACTAGAACAAGTAAAACTACACCAAACACCTTAGACTATCTCTACTAGAACAAGTAAAACTACACCAAACACCTTAGACTATCTCTATTAGAACAAGTAAAACTACACCAAACACCTTAGACTATCTCTATTAGAACAAGTAAAACTACACCAAACACCTTAGACTATCTCTATTAGAACAAGTAAAACTACACCAAACACCTTAGACTATCTCTATTAGAACAAGTAAAACTACACCAAACACCTCAGACTATCTCTATTAGAACAAGTAAAACTACACCAAACACCTTAGACTATCTCTATTAGAACAAGTAAAACTACACCAAACACCTCAGACTATCTCTACTCTACTAGAACAAGTAAAACTACACCAAACACCTTAGACTATCTCTATTAGAACAAGTAAAACTACACCAAACACCCCAGACTATCTCTGCTCTACTAGAACAAGTAAAACTACACCAAACACCTCAGACTATCTCTACTCTACTAGAACAAGTAAAACTACACCAAACACCTCAGACTATCTCTACTCTACTAGAACAAGTAAAACTACACCAAACACCTCAGACTATCTCTACTCTACTAGAACAAGTAAAACTACACCAAACACCTCAGACTATCTCTACTAGAACAAGTAAAACTACACCAAACACCTCAGACTATCTCTACTCTACTAGAACAAGTAAAACTACACCAAACACCTCAGACTATCTCTACTCTACTAGAACAAGTAAAACTACACCATACAGATCCTACTAATTCATCTCTTATAACCAGTTTGTTAAAAACTGCACCATACACTTCAGAACATGTCATAACTATAAGACCCCTTGGCACCTCTTCTAAAATCAGGACTGCTGAGGTACGGCAGTTCGATTAACATGACAATGCTGAAAGTGGTCTTATCATGGTGGAGCCTGCAGAAAAGTTTGTTTTTCTTAGGGTCTAACTCTGGTTTAAAAAAATATCGCTCTACAACGTGTCTATCCAAAACTGTGTCGACGCATTCTCTCGTCGAGTTGTCCAGTGTTGAGAAGACATCAACTTCAGAAATATTGATAAAGAAGAAAAAGAAGCAAGAATAAGAAGAAGAAGCAAGAAGAAGAATAAGAGGAAGAAGAAGAATAAGCAAGAAGAAGAAGCAGAAATAAGAAGAAACAAGAAGAAGAAGAGGAAGAAACAAGATGAAAAGAAAAGGGAAAAAAGAAGAAGAAGAGAAAGAAAGAAGAAGAAGAAGAAACAAGAAGAAGAAGAAATAATAAGAAGATGAAAAAGAACAGGAAAAAATATGAAGAGGAAGGAAAGAACAAGAAGAAGAAGAAGAAGAAGAGACAGCAGGAACTAATGACTTCATATGAGACAACATGATTTTATAACACGAGCCTTATTTCGACCTGAATAAGTATTCCACCCCACCCCACCCCCAATTCGTAACCAATGTATCGCTCACAACACAGCTTTCTTCTTCATCTGCGTTCAATACTTCTAGCCTGAGGCGTCTATATTTATACAATACAGCCAAACCACAAAACAGAGAGATAAAGGAAACAGAAGAGGAGTCAAAGAATACAAGATGGCTGGTCGTGATACGTGTCAACTGAAAAGCTTTTCGACTCCATGAATAAAACATGACATTCAAACAGAAAAAAAAAAACATGAAAGGACGTCGCCAGATGCAGTACACAATGAAACGTCTACACAACGTAGGACCTGATCTAGATGTATGGCTAAAAGATGCAAGGTTCGGTGGGTAAAAAGCAGGCATAACTGTAGTTTTGTCTGATAATCTTCAGCTGGTAGAGACAACTATAGAAAGAGCTCCTAATTTCAAAGAATGAAGAACTATACACGTAGGTTGTTCTTCAGAATTCCAGTTCTTCCTCGTTCAGCAATTTATCTTGTCGTAAACATGAAGTTTCTCTACAAGCACGGCTAAAAATCATGACGAATCAAATTCTTTTCTAATACGAGAACTTTTTTTTTTCATTTTGTTACGTTCCTCGATTCGCGGTTACATTTTGACTGGCCGAAGAAAAAGAGGCCGACCACGTGAAAGAGGACGCTGTTAAGAGAGGCCAGTTTTGTGGGCATAAAATCCCTTGATGAGGTTGAAAAGCTCGCCGAAAACAGGAAAACTTGGCTAAAACTACCACGCGATCTCTATGTGAGTTTAACGGCACGGGTAAGATGTAGGATGTAAGATGTAGGATGTAAGATGTAGGATGTAAGATGTAGGATGTAAGATGTAGGATGTAAGATGTAAGTATAGAACAAGCAAGTGTAAAATGGCAACATGTTACACTGAACCTCTAACCCAACCATGCAGCAGCATATAAAAATATTAACTCTTTCATACCAAACAGCCCTAGCAGTGTTGGAAGGTCTGCGAATCAACGACCAGAGGGATCTTAGCAAAGTCTAAATAAAATGAAAAGAAGCACATTTTTTACTAGTGCTACTTAACATCCAAAGCTATATCACTAAATTATATAGCAAATTTCTTCCCAATTTCTTTCTACCAAAAATTTCTCATCAAAATTTGCTCTTGGCAGAGAATGGAAACTTACTCAGGAGCGAAGAGTTAAATACTTGCCAAGTAATTATTATCGCATTCACAAACAAATATACAGTAAAACAGGGTAAAAAATGGCTACACCAGTTCAATGATTGGACTCTGCTTTGGAATTTTGATTTCCAACCATATACAATCAATATCTGATGTCTCAAGGTCTGTTCTACGGCAAAAGTGTATGTCAGTGGCAACATATACAACTAATCCCGTCTCAAGCTTCCAGCAAACATGCAGCACATATTACAAATAAGGACAAACATCTTGATATTCTACCCCTCAAGAAGAGATTTCTTTTCAACAAATAAAATTCTATTGCACAATGCTTCACCCTATCTATGATCGTTGTTCAAATCCAACCCAAAACATACTCAACGCTTAAACAATTGTATTCTTCCAAAACCAAGGCTTGACATGTTTTAAAAAAGCTTCTCTTACTCAGTTGCCCGCCTTTGGAAAGCCTACCAATTCACGTAAAACTTGTAAGTAATATTCGTTCTTATAACTTTAAATTTTGTCAACATCTGTTTGAAATGGACTATATGCCTCCCTAAGCATAGTTTAAAGTAGTTTAAAGTATGGCTTGAGTGTTGTAATTCTTTTTAATAGTACTTTTCTATAAATTTATTAGTTTTAAATGAGTGTAAGAATGCAAGTTTATTACATGTTGTTGCATAAATCAGAGTGTAGAGTGTATGGACATGAGATAAGTTTATTATTTATTTATCTAATCATTTAATTGTGTCTTCATGATTGTTGTGTTCATTAACAAATGCTGAATGACTGTGACTGAGTGAAAGCTGTATGATGAAGGGCAGAATGTCAGACGGGCCTGCGTGCCCAATTCTTAACCCTTTGAAAATAAAGTATGTTTGTTCGTTCTTTTGTTCCATCCACCACCTGCTCTTATGGCTTCACGTCACCTTGATCGGGGGAGGGGGGGGGGTACTCCACCTTGTCCAACTAACCGAGGTAAGGAGGCGTCTTACTTCTCCTTTGATAGAGGATACCCCTACCCCTCCAATCGTCCTCTAGTTGTTAAGTTATATCCCCTCTCATCCTCTAGCGGCTTAAGTTATATCCCAGCTCATCCTCTAGCGGTTTAAGTTATATCCCAGCTCGTTCTCTAGCGGTTTAAGTTATATCCCAGCTCGTCCTCTAGCGGTTTAAGTTATATCCCAGCTCGTCCTTTAGCGGTTTAAGTTATATCGCAGCTCGTCCTCTAGCGGTTTAAGTTATAACCTAGCTCGTCCTCTAGCGGTTTAAGTTATATCCTGGCTCGTCCTCTAGTAGTTACGTTATGTCCCCTCTCATTCTCTAGCGGTTAAGTTATATCCCCTCTCATCCTCTAGTAGTTAAGGATTATTACCGTTGCAACGACTACCTGAATGGCAAAGTGGTTAGTGGACGAATCTGTCATGGCGAAGGTATGAGGTTTAAATCCACTTCGAGGGGCCCCCCTACAGGTGTAGAAATTGGTACCTGACTTACTCTGGAGCTGAAGAAGGAAAGGCGGCCCAGGCTTGTTGCTGACCTCGTCACACGTTGAATAGTGCCCAAACAGGTGACGGAAAATATGGACACTAACATCATTTCCATCATTTGGACATGTTAAACGTCATGAGAATTTAGAGAAGACCGTATTGGAAAGGTACATAATGGGGAAAAGAAAGAGAGGAAGACCGAGGCAAAGATGGCCGCAAGACATCGTTGATGATCTGCGAATGGATGCGTCATCAGCAGGTCATCTTGCTTACAACAGAGAGCCCTACAGGAGTGCTGTTAGGGATGCAAAGTTCCGCAAGGGACACGCAAATGACTGACTGATTGAGCATCATTTCCGCCAGGTGCTTCCGTGGCATAATAAGATTACCTTGACCTTTTACCGTTATGTGCAATACGCTCATAAGTTCTGATATTTGCTTTAGAATCAGTACGTGGAAGCATTTACAAGTATTGACTTGTCTAGACAGAGTGCAGTAACCACAATACCAAAATCACGTCCGATTTTTTTTTCGTCTTACAACTTAACTCTCTCTCTCTCTCTCTCTCTGCCTTCCACTGACAGTATCAATTTTACCACATGCATTGCTAGGGCAGGTTTTAACACTTTCACACCTTAATTCATTTTCCATGCTCTGCCAAAATACATTGTGATGAGAAATTTTGGTAGAAATCAACCGGAACCAAGTTGTTCTTAATTTAGAAATATGGCTTGGGTTAGAAACTTTTTTTTACTTTTCAATTTATTTAAACTTTGCATAAATATCTTTCTGATCATTGATTTGCGTAGGTGTGCAAGATCTACTAACCCTGCCAGTGCTGTTTTTGGCGTCAAAAAGATAATATTAGGAAAATAAGGGATATTTTGTAACGAGTCAACAATGTAATATTTCTGTCATTTCTGACCAAAATGTCACGACTGGACACTCGTATTGCTACACAGAGAATATACGAAATCAAGGAAACGAGGAAGTCAAGTGAAAACTAAAATGAAGGTTTCTATAGGGAACAGTATAAGTTTACTGTCACCATATGTGAGGCTGAGGTTTGAAGCCAGGGAGAGAGAAAGGGTTAACTCTTCTGCCCAGTCTCTATTATCAAAGTCTGGTGAATCTCTAGAGGCAATACACTGGCTTGTCCTTACAAAGTGTTTGTTGTTGTTGTCTTTACGATCCTGGGACTAGGAGAGGATATGGGCTATTGGGGGGGGGGGGGGGGAAGAGGGTCTGCAGCTTAGGTTTGCTGCAGTATAGGTTTTCTCCGCAGGCTTTGCCTGGTGGCCGTCGCTATATATAAGATGAAGAGCATAAGCCATGCATGGGAAGGCGGGTACAGAGTCATCATCATCTTCGTCAAAGGCGGCTCCAACTGGGCAGGCTTCTTCATCCTGAGCCGCCGCTGGTGTCTTTAATGAGATATTTTGCTTGTCAGTTCCAATGCCGCTTCCCTTGCCTATTCACTTCGTTGTCCTCTGAGTGTTCCCTTTAGACGAACGGGCATTGAGAACGTTACTAAAGAGGTTAAAAGAGGAAGATGGAAATGGCAGGGTCACATTCTACGAATGGGATAAAAAAAAACAAGACACCCCTGTACCGCCTGAACTTGGACACCTCAAGGGGAAAGAAAAAAAAAGGAGCAAGCCAATGGGGACATGGGGACGATCAATACAGGAAGAACTAAAGGAAGTCGGAAAGACCTGGTTTGAGGTATCCCGGGCATGTTCAAGACAGGATTGGCTGGAGAAACTTTTGTTGGTGCCTTATCCTCCATTGGGAGTACAGAGGACTGATGATGAAGATGATGATGATGATGATGATGATGATTAGGAAGTGTTCTTTCCATTTGATTCTATAGCTTCTCTGACGAAGGCTACGTTGAAAGACTGACATTTCCTATATTTCCAGTCCACCGCTCACTCTTCTCCCACCCCACCCCCCAAAAATATATATAGCAATACATGTCTGTGAGCGCTTGTAAAGATGCACCGAAAGTTATGTAGAGCATCTGTCAAATGTTATGGTGCGCATCTGTCAAAAGTGGACGCATTATGACTTGAAATGGAGGGGAGATTACTCAGACAATTTAAACCTGCATTCTTCATGGCTCCTCACATGAGCTGCAGAAAGCCGAGATCATTCACGAGATAAATTTGTTTATCCAGTTTTTGTGATGAGAATGAGAATATAGTGTTAATAATGTGATTTAGTGTGTGGGGAAAAAAACGTAACATTTTGATAGCTTGTAAAATGTTTTAGTTTTAGCTCTCGAGAATCTTGAGAATATATGGCATTCAAAAGTTATAAGTACAAAAACCAAGCTAAGAGTATTCAATTCAAATATGATATTCGCTCTCATTTATGCATGCGAAGGCTGGAAAATAATTAAAGAAATAGAGAACACATTAGACTATTTTGAAAACAAATGTCTTAGGAAATACACAAGTGGAACAAATTCAAGAACAACGCAGAGATAAGGCAGATGAGCGAACAACAGCCTGTCTCATGGGTAATCACAAAAAAGGAGATGGACATATGACGGTCAAGTGATGATAAGAAACTGTCAGAGAATCCCAAAACAAGCTATGAAATGGAACACAACAGGCCAAAGAAAAAGAGATCAGCCACGTGAAACTCAAAAGAGCACATTGTTAAAAGATACCAGTTTAGCGGGCATAAGATCCCTTGATGATGTTGAAAAGCTCGCCGAAAACAGGAAAACTTGTCGAACTACCGTACGAGCCTTATGTGACGTTTAACGGCACGGGAAGGATGTAAGACGTAAGTAAGATATTTTCCTCGGCAGTTTTTAAACTATTTTATTTATTTTTGAAATTTGTGTTTGGCGAGCGATTCTGTCACTGTTTCATTCGAGGAAGAAACGACAGCAAAAATCTGAAAACGAAAGGCCTCGTTACAGTTAAACTAAACCGTGAATATTCATGCTTTTATTTACGCTCCACCGAGTTACGGTAATTTGCACTTACGACCCAGATCTCTCAGATATATTTTATTAACAAACAGTCAGTCAGTCATTTGCATGCCCCTTGCGGAAATTTGCCTCTCGGTTTTAAGCAAGATGCTCTGCTGCTGATGCAACCATTCACAGATTATCAACGATGTCTTGCACCCATCTTCGCTTTGGTTTTCCTCTCTTTCTTTTTCCCATTATGTACCTTTCGAAGACTGTGTTCTGTAAATTATTCAATTCAATTCAAGTGCCATGCCGCGTGGCGTAGGCGATCATTTCTCTCCACAATTCCCGGTCTTTAGACTTGATTAGGAGATCCGCCGGTGACTTTATTCCTAGCCACACTGACAGCCTATCCAGTAACTTTTCTCTCTGTATTCCTCTGTCTCTTCTTCCCTCAATTTTTCCTGTTGTCACAGTGTGTTCCAATTTTCCTCTTCTCAGAAAATGTCCTACAGATCTCGCTTGTCTGCCTCTGATCTTTGCTATAATTTACTTTTTAACTTCAGCCTCTTTTACGACTTCTTCATTGGTTTTCTTGGCTGTCTATGGTATCTTCAACATCCTTCTTATAAACCACATTTCCATGGCCTCCATTTCTCCCTGCACTCTCCTGTTCCTAGACCATCCTTCACATCTATAAAACAAAATTGGCTGGATGTAACATTTAAGTACTCGGAATCTTGTTTCCATTGATATGGATCTGTTGTACAAAATGTCTCATTGTCTGGAATGCTGACTCGGCCTAGTAAGTCTGTTTTGTATTTCGTTGTGACATTTCCCATTAGCTGTTATAATTGTTCCTAAGTACTTGAATCTATCAACGTGTTTCAGTTCTGTGCCATCGATATAGTAATGCTACATTTTAGTGGTATTCTTTTCTTTGAGATAACCATCACTTCAGTCTTCTTTTTATTCAAGCTGAGACCTTTACTTTTACTTTCACGAACCACGACGTCCAGAAGAGCCTGTAGCTCCCCTTCACTTTTAGCAATCAGAACTATGTCGTCTGCGTATCTTAAGTTGTTTAAGGTTGTACCCGCCAACTGATATTACTGGCATGTTCTCTATATTTCTCATTATATTTTCGCTGTACAAGGAGAAGAGTTCAGGAGATAAAACACATCCTTGTCTCATTCCCAATTTTTTTGTCTTGGAATGCTCCTATTTGGTTCTCAACCCTCATTACTGCCAACATATGTTTTTGATACGTTTCAGATCTTTCCCATCTATGTTGATGTCTTCCAGCATTCTTATAATTTCTGTAAATTATCATGACGTTTAATATGTCCAAAATTTTTCAGTTTTCTCTGTTTAATCTCCTTTACGAGCTAACCTTCTTCAATAATAAGTTCTTGTTGTATTCCATACTACAAGAACTTAATATTTGTTCTGTTTTGTGTCCATGATATTTGAAGGACTCTTCTTTGGCATTTACATTCAAAGGCATTTATGTGTTTCTCGGATGTTATGTTTTAGTGTCCATGTCTCACAGGCATGTTTTGCAATGAGAAAGATGCATGCCCTTAAAAATCTTTTTTTTTTTAGTTCTATTTGTTCCTCTCCACAGCTTCTTTAAGTTATTTTATTTTTTGAAGAGCGATGGATATCCTCCTTTTAATTTCCCTTATAGTAATTCCATTATTATTTAATAATGAACCAAGATATTCAAAACTCTTTACTTCTTCCAATTTTTCCGTTAAAAAAGGAATAAAATGTAATGGAAATTTAAAATGCAGTTAATCAGTTTTGGTCTGGGCACTGCGTCCTTGATTGTCAGCTTCTTATTTTTCATTGTCTTGAAGGAGCTGAACTTTTAACTTTTCAAGTGATATTTTCATTCTACTGCATTACGGCCCCTAAACTCTCGTTTGTTTAGTTCAGAATGCATGCATGTGCATGTATATACGGTCAGTATATGTACAATTGTGTGTGGTCATTGAAATACAAATGTGTGCGGTCACTGAAGTTACTACAGTGTGATCCTTTATTTCACGTATTGTGCTTTACATTTTGTAATTAATTTCCGCATAGTTACTCTGATAATTTGCATTCTCTTAGCATTTTAAAGCGATGTTGAAAATATCTATTCATCTTGTAACATGTCAGAATTGTCAACAGTACTTAGTATCTGATCTTCCGATATACGGCCAGACGGCTGGTTTAGATATGGCCGTAAATCGGACCATGACTGTAAAATCATTGCTTGTCGTTGCTTTAGCCGAAACAAGTCATTAATTAACGACAATATACTGTTAAAAGACGATGATGTGAAGAGGTAGGAAATGAAAGAATGGCAACATTTAGGGCCCAAAGGGTTTCAGTAAAACAAAGTAAATTAAAAGGCAAATGGGTCTTGAAAGAAATTAGATACTATAACTAAGTGACGAAAGAAGCAAATCGATATATGATGACTTTTGAGTATTCTGGGCCAGATGGCTTCACACTTACGAATGATGACAATTTTACATCAAACCAAGGCCAAACACTGATTCTGGTACTTACCTCAAGACATGGATCCACCTTCCAGACAGTTGTGGTCAAAGGTTCGGCAGCTTAAAATGTGTAGCTACTGCTTAATTTAAACAGCAACGTCCATCTTCACCAAAACGAAGTCAAGACTTAAAATCCGTAAAGAAGTTTTGACGCATGTTCTGTCAAGTTTTGGTGCAAGTTATACAAAATTTTGATGCAAGTTCTACGTTTCTTGCACAGCTGTCTACTTTACACGACTTTATGAATATTCACTTGCCTTTGGAATTGATTTGAACTGTGAAAGATATAGTTTTTTTTCAAGATTCATATCAAAAACTCTAGATGTAGCACCACATTCGACGTCTAGATTTTATGAGCAACACAAATAGTAAGAGCTGATCTCAAATAATTACAACAATAAAACTCTACAAACAGACACATCAAAGTCGATAGCAGAAACAAAATTACACAAGACTCTAGAACAAACGCATCCAGCCCAAGAATTAAAAATAATCTAAACTCTTATATTCTTCAGAACCTAAATATATATGCTCTAATTTACACACAAAAAAGATAGAATAAACTCAGAAGCACATAATCATCTACAAAACTCTACAGAGAAACGAATATGGTTTGTTAAAATAGACCTAAGTAAACGATAATATCTAGTCCCCAAACTATAGACCATTATATAAAACACGGAGACAGATATGAATAACAGCGACGTCTACAAGATTGCAAACTACACAAACCTACAGAGAAAGACTTCTTGTAATCTCCATTGTGTCATATCTAGTTAGTTGATAACGAAACGTTTCTCCCTCTTGGATTTGAAATACGCGTATAAAAATGAACATGATTTGTCTTGTTCTCTTCCTGAAATTTACAAATTAGACACGCAGTCAGATAATTTATCTTCGCGCTTGATACATGGTCACACCAGAGAAGGGGGAGAGAGAGAGAGAAGAGAGAGAGAGAGGGAGAGAGAGAGGGAGGGAGAGGTTCAAAAGCAAATTGCTTCAGTCATGTGTGAAAGATGTAGCTGTCAGTTAGAAATCCCTGGAAGTAAGGGCGCGAGTGGTGGATGCTGTGCAGAAGTGAGATATCTCACTTCATAGTCTGCTGTAACTTTAGCGGTAATGTCGTAGATCATGGATGTCCTGGCGTATTTTAAGTTAGTTTGGCCGGTAAATTTAAGGCTAAGGCTACCGTTAAATAAAGTAATTTCGGCCAGGCTTTATTTAGTAAAATATGAAATTGTAAAACTTTATAACTGAAATTACCGGAAATTATACAAAAATGACGAAAAAAAGTTTTTAAAAAAAACTTCTTTTCCCGTCATTTTTGTATAATTTCCGTTAAACTTATAAAATTTACTGAAACCTTAACAGAAGAAAATAATAAAAAACTTGAATCAGTTTTCGTCTCTATCCGTTCGTGTCATTTTACCACCGCACTAGAGATTGACGAACAATAATTAGTGTATAAGTATACAGCAGCACACGAAGCACCGCAGGAAAGCTGTGATACCAAAATGTATAAACTAAGGGAAAAAGTAGGAGCAGCTTTATTACTTAACGACTACAAAGTTGTGACGTTTCGGCGTCATACAAAAACATAGAGGACGAGAAAATAGAGAGAGGAGATAAAGTATAGATTCACATGAATTCTATATTTTTTTTTAAAAATTGAATAGTTCACTTAGCTGTAACTTGTAAGAAGATGTGGCTTGTCCGACGCTGTGTGTCAGAAGTGGACATAGTGAAGCGTAGAGACTGTTTAAATGGAGAACTGTGATGTGTGGTCGGCGGGTCGTAACTAGGGGTGGTGGATGGGGAAACCGCGGAAGGGAGAGAGATTGTGGTACAATGTTAACCTAGCCAGGAGACTGTGAAATAGATGATTATAGTTAGGGTAGAGGGGTTGTAATATGACACTGTGAGGAGGTTCTGAACTATGTGTAACAAGTGAGAAGGGAGTGGAGCTTAGTGGAGAGGGATTATAACTGTTGAAGAGGAGAATGTTAGGTGCAGCTGAATAACGAGTTCAGACCGTGTACTTCTTCGTCCTGTATGCTTTTTGTATGATTAAGGCTCACGCCGAAACGTCACAATTTTGTGGTCGTTAAGTAATAAAGCTGCTCCTACTTTTTTTCCTACTTTATATATTCCAGAGACTGACGGAACTTATTTGTAGAAGAATGTAGAAGAAAAAGTTTTAAGGAGCGAAACTTAATCACCTAATCATTGATAAAATACGTGAAATTGTTATCGAAAAATGCCGTACTTCTCTGGCGATAACACGGACTTTAAAGCAGTTCTTCTCTGTCGATAAGACGAACTTTAATGCACTACTTCTCTGACGGTAATATGACCTTTAATGTAGTACTTCTCTGACAATAACACGAACTTTAATGTAGTATTTCTCTGACGGTAACATAATGTAGTACTTAATGTAGTACTTCTCTGACGGTAACATAAACTTTAATGTAGTACTTCTCTGATGATAACGCGAACTTTAATGCAGTACTTCTCTTTTCAACACACGATATTTAATGCACTACTTCTCTGACGGTAACATGATCTTTAATGTAGAATTTCTCTGATGATAACGCGAACTTTAAGGCAGTACCTCTCTGACGATAACATAAACTTATTAAAATTACATAAAGTGCCAGTAATCATTCATCGGCTATTTCCCTTTGTGTGTAAGCGTGTACAGGTTCAAAGAAAACTATGTCAGTCGGTACTTGTGGATTTCAGAAGCCTGACATTTTCTCCGTGTAGATTAAGCCTCTAGTGAAATTTTGAGAAGGTTCGAGACAGCTACACACGTTAACTATGAAAGTAAATGAAAGTTAAAAAGTAAGACTAAAATTTCCCAAAGAACAGACAGAAATCCCTTAGTAGTACCAGCTGTTAGCGCCAACATCAGCTACGTCAGCGAGCACACAGCGCCACCGTCGCTAAGCAACAAGCCCAGAAAAGCCATGTCAAGATGACTACTACGTTGCAGAGATACACCGGGGAAGAAGTGGGTTCTGTCATCCGGTTCTTCTCCTCCAAAATATCTGAACTCATCGGACGTACACCGTGAAATATCTGCGGTGTATGGTCATGAATACATGTGAAAGGCTCAAGTCTATAACTGGGTTACAAAGTTTAAGATAGATGTACCAAGCTTACACGCGACCGCCGACCGCCCCGAACAGGCACACAAGGGACGAGGTGCAACAGTGGCTGACAAAGGGGTCTTTTTTTTATTACTGGAATTGAGGGGATGTTTTACAGGTGGCGTTAATGCAACAGAAGAGTAATGGTGATATACAAGAAGATGAAAATACCAGAATGCAGAATTGCAGTGCGGAGGGGGGGGGGAGATATTAAAACAGGACAGAGATAGAAATATTTAGGGACAATCATAACATCTGACGGCGGGTGCACCGAAGAAATTAGAACTATTGATAGCAATATCACAGATAGCTATTAGAACAATTAAGAAAATATTAACATATCACAAACTGTCATCTATATATATGTACAAGTATGTATGTTCCAACATCACTCTGGAACACCTGGAACAATTTCAGCCAAACTTGGTATACATATGAAATGCATAATGAGGGGGGGGGGGGGTTTTAAACACCACTACACCCCTATCTCTCCTAGGGATCGGGGAAAGAAAGGGGTGACATACTTTTCACTAAATTGAAGGAGTACAAAAGAATGGTCTAAGGGAGATAATCGTGAAATAGAGTATTGTTGGTCTAAGAGTGGCATTTCTAGCCTCCCATGGCAAGTCGAAGTAATTTTGATAGTCTAAATAATTTTGATGGTCTCTTTTTGTTTTAATTATATTTGTGAAAGTAAATTTTAACTTTCTTTTTCTTTATGTTTATATTAGCTTTTTATTGTATTCTATAGTAGATTTCATTGCTCAGTGACAATGTGCTGTTTTCTTATTTTTTCAAATTAGGGAGAGAGTGAGGGAGAGGGAAAGAGAGAGAGGGGGGATAACGAGAGGGAGAGGGAGGTAGCGAGAGAGGTAGGGAGAAAGGGGGAAAGAGAAAGAGACAGGGAGAGAGAGGGGAGAGAGATGAGAGAGGGAGAGAGATAGGAACGCATAGGGAGGGAGATTGATAGATTTGAGATCTCCATGTTTCTCCCACGGACAACCCTATGTTGCTTGCTCAAGGGTGAACCAAGAATTTATTTATTCTTGCTCCTGGATGTGAAACTAAAAATGTTGTTTATAATCAAGCTGTGAATTAAATTAATATTATATTGAATTTGCAAAAGACTTTATTGTATAATTTGTATACTGTACTTATACTTTAAAATACATATAAATAAACTTACTTCGATATTACACTATAGATATCGTAGAATTCATTCCTTTTCTTGTCTAATAGACGATTTGGATAAATAAATCACCGGGCAACGCCGGGTAATCAGATAGTTGGAAATAAGAAAGAGAGTTCTAAGATGCTATATAGAACCTATCCTACTTTATGTAAATGAAACATGGACCATGAATAAACAATTAGAACAGGGAATAAAGGCTGCTGAAATGTGCTTCCTACGAAGGATGCTTTGCATACCATGGACAACCGGAAAGGCAAATGAAGAAGTATTCATTCATTCATTTGCATGTCCCTTGCGGAACTTTGCCTCCCAAACAGCACTCCTGTAGGCCTCTCGGTTGTGAGCAAGATGGCCTGCTGCTGTTGCATCCATTTCCAGATCGTCAACGATGTCTTGCAGCCATCTTCGTCTTGGTCTTCCTCTTTTTCTTTTTCCCATTATGTATCCTTCCAATACGGTCTTCTCTAAATTATCATGACGTTTAATGTGTCCAAAATATTTCAGTTTTCTCTCTTTAATCCTCTTCACTAGCCAGCCTTCTTCAATATTAAGCTCTTGTAGTATAGATATATTTGTTCTTTTTTGTGTCCACGATATTTGGAGAACTCTTCTGTAGCATTTACATTCAAAGGCATGTATGTGTTTCTCAGCTGTTTTGTTAAGTGTCCAGGTCTCACAGGCATATGTTGCTATAGGAAAGATGCATGCCCTTAAAAATCTTATTTTTGTGGTTCTGTCTGCTCCTCTCCACATATTCTTTATTTGTTTTACTTTCTGAAGAGCGATAGATGTCCTCCTTTTAATTTCCCTCATTGTATCTCCATTATTAGTTAGTAGCGATCCAAGATATTCAAAACTCTCCACTTCTTCCAGTTTTTCCTCATTGATACATATTTCAGTTGCGTTGTTTGTTTTGTCAGTTGTCATCAATTTAGTTTTCTTTGCATTAAGATAGAGGTTCTGCTCTTCGCTGTTCTTGCGGAATGACATAATTAGTTTTTCCATTCCTTTTTGTGTTGTTGAAGAAGTATTACAGCAGGTAAATATATATCCCAAATTGGTGCCATACATAACAAAAGACAATCACATTTTCTCGGTGACATCAGCAGACATAAAGCTGTCGAAAAATTGGTCATGACTGGAAAGATAAATGGCAAAAGGCAGAAAGAGCGAAGAAGACAGACATATCTAGATAGGCTGACTGCATGGTTTTGTGTGAGAAGAAGAAGACAGACATATGTAGATGGGCTGACTGCATGGTTTGGTGTGAGAAGAAGAAGACAGACATATGTAGATGGGCTGACTGCATGGTTTGGTGTGAGAAGAAGAAGACAGACATATGTAGATGGGCTGACTGCATGGTTTGGTGTGAGAAGAAGAAGACAGACATATGTAGATGGGCTGACTGCATGGTTTTGTGTGAAAACAACAACTGAAGTGATTCAAGACACGGAAGATCGTGCGAGATGAGAGAGATGACCGCCTGCGCCAGTCGGTATGGCACTGATCTGATCTGAAATACATTGAAAAATATACTTCACATTCATTCATTCTTTTGCACGTCCCTTACGGAACTTTTCCTCCCTAACAGCATTCCTGTAGGTCTCTCGGTTGTGAGCAAGATGCCCTGCTGCTGCTGCATCCATTTGCAGATCATCAACGATGTATATATTTCATATACTTTATGTAATTCGCATATTCTAACTTCAGCTTGATTCACCCTCGTATATTCTTATAAGATTTTGATCTCATTGCTAAATTTATTCACTATTTAAATACAAACAAATACAGCTAAAGAAGTACACAAAAATACTAAATACTGTGCAGTAGATTAAAGATTTAAGATTATAAATCCTATTAAAGATTATAAATTATTCACATGAGAACTAGGATTTCTGAGTTCTTTTATTACATTACTTTTGATGCAGTCATGCAGGAGACAGATATTTGTCACAAATTTTGTCACACTTGTAAAGAATTTTTCTAAAAAAAAAAAAACTTATACGAAACGCGAGAGAGAGAGAGAGCTACTGTGAAGATTTGGTATTAAAGCTGTTAAAGTCTCCTAAACCAGTGTTTCTCAGCTTGTTTTCTCCGTAACCCACCTATTTTTTTATCATTCCAGTTTTCTCTGTGATCCATAAGTTATAGCCCCCGCTATTATTGAAAGAAAAAAAAACAACCCAGCTGTGTTTCTATCTTTCAGTCTTTGTCCCCAGAATATCGCTGAGTGGAAAGAGCTGTAATAGAAACCTATAAATATCTGCATGTGTCAGGTAAATCATCAAAGTCCTGCCAGTAAATGTGTTTAATGTATTTGTCAGCCTGCCATTGCGAAAGAGTTGAGGCAGGATTCAAAACGCGACGTGGTATACACGTCAAAATGATGTTCACGTCCTCCTGCATATAATGCACACAATTCACAGTTGACATATAATCTATACAACCCACCGTTAACATATGTTTACAACCCACAGTTAACATACAACATATACAGCCAACAGTTAAACATATAATGTAATAGAACCCTCAGTTAAACATAGTGTGTACACAAACCCACAGTTAACATATAGTGGACACAGCCCACAGTTAACATATAATGTACACAATCCACGGTTAACATATAATGTATACAATCCACGCTTAACATATAATATGTATAACCCACAGTTAGCATATGATGCACACAACCCACAGTTAAACATATCATGTATGCAACCCACAGTTAAACATATTGTGTACACAACCCACAGTTAACATATAATGTGCACAACCCACGGTTAATATATAATGTTAACAATCCACGTTTAATACACACACATATATATATATATATATATATATATATATATATAACCCACGGTTAGCATATGATGCATACAGCCCACAGTTAACATATAATGTATACAATCTACAATTAACATATATATATATATATATATATATAACCCCAGGTTAGCAGAGTTGAGGTATCCCCTATCAAAGGAGAAGTAAGACGCCCCCTTACCCTATAGCGCCCCCCTCCCCGATCAGGGTGACGTGAAGCCATGGGAGCAGGTGGTGGATGGAATAAAAGAGAAGTCGACAGATAATGTTGGTTATGGTCACCATTCTATGATGGTTGACAGATGATCTCACTGTAGGGACAATGACTACGATCACTGACTAGTACAGTCACTGCCTGGAAGGAAAGCAATGGTAAACATCTTCTGGAAATATGCCCAGAAACCTAAACAGCAACATGGAAGGTCGGATAGGAAAAAAAAAAGATGTGGTGGGGAGTCCCCCAGACCAGATAGATCTACTTTTAACACTGGGGAAGAGTGTGAGATGCATCGGTGGCAGGGGAGTTTGCTTACAGGCCTACAGGAGAGCTGTTAGGGAAGCAATGTCCCACAAGGGACATGCAAAAGACTGACTGACATATAACTCAGTTAGCATATAATGCATACAATCCACAGTTAACATATAATGCATACAACCCACAGTTAACATATAATGCATACAATCCACAGTTAACATATAATGCATACAACCCACAGTTAACATATAATGCATACACCCCACAGTTAACATATAATGCATACAACCCACAGTTAACATATAACACATACAACCCACAGTTAACATATAACGCATACAACCCACAGTTAACATATAATGCATACAACCCACAGTTAACATATAATGCATACAACCCACAGTTAACATATAATGCATACAACCCACAGTTAACATATAATGCATACAACCCACAGTTAACATATAATGCATACAACCC
The DNA here is from genome assembly GCA_009760885.1 of Achatina immaculata. Classification (NCBI taxonomy): domain Eukaryota; kingdom Metazoa; phylum Mollusca; class Gastropoda; order Stylommatophora; family Achatinidae; genus Lissachatina; species Lissachatina immaculata. The sequence continues at coordinate 39,897,669 of CM019694.1, forward strand.
ACAGTTAACATATAACACATACACCCCACAGTTAACATATAATGCATACAACCCACAGTTAACATATAACACATACAACCCACAGTTAACATATAACGCATACAACCCACAGTTAACATATAATGCATACAACCCACAGTTAACATATAATATCTACAACCCAATTACCAACCGTTTGCAACTTGTACTTTCTGTACTTAAGTGTAGATGCCATAATATATATTTATTATACTAATAAGACAAGCAATATCGGCCGCTGCAATACGGGAAAAAACTACAAAGTTATACGTGATTATATGTGTTGTGCGTGTTTCAGGTAAATTGGTGGAAATTCCTAGGTGAACAAAACTGGCTGAGTTCACTTTGAACAGAATCAATTTAATCTCAGCCTCTTGACGAAACAGACAACTTGATTTGAGAGCTCGCGGATGCTATGAATAATAATTGCTACTTAATGGCTCCGAATTTTTGTCGCTTAGAGAAAGATTTGGCAATAACATTTCGAGAACTGACATATAAATACAATGGGAGCATAAGGTCTTTATCAGATTTCAAGATATTTATTACTCAGAAATTTAAGTAGGTACAGATTTGTGATTTTTTGCATATTTTATTCCAACTTAAAGGGGGAGCAGGGTGGTGAAGATAATGACCGATTAGGCCATCTGGGACCCTAAGCTTATATGCTAGCGAGAGGGTTACTGAATCATAGGTGAGTAAGATCCTATTCTACCTATCCATTGATACACCCAGTAATAGGCCTAGCCTGGCTAACGGGGCAGGGATCGCCATATTTCCCCATGGTGGTGGAGTCTGCTAAAGAAGCACTGCACACCCTCTGCTTTTTAGTTCAACTCCGGGACTGAAAAAAAAAAGCTGCCATAACCGGCTCCCACGCCGATACAGTGCTGTGCGTCAACACTTCCACAGCATCGGCTGCAAAGAGCACCAGCTCGCATTTACAGGGAGATAAAACAAGACAAAACAAGACGAGATTGCAACTCTTAAGTTGTTTTGGTTTTTTTAAAAATATTATTTGTAAGCTTCAGCATGTTCTCGATTTGTTGCCTGAAGAACGTCTAAGCTGGAAATCTTGCCACGTGTTTTCCATCATCTCTTTAGTCACTGTCGCCAAAGCATACATTATCCTTGACCTTCAAAGTTTCAATATCAGGAACTGGTGAACGGAACACATTGTCCTTAGCATACTTTCGTAAGACTAGAAGGAGGCAGCATCAGATAAACGCAGAGGATTACGATGGACCCTCCCCTCGACACTGTGCTGGAGGACCTCGACTTTGGCGATGACATTGTCTACAATCAAGCAGCCACAAAGACATGCTAGATAAAATAAACAAGTTAACCCAGAATGCCAGCAAAGTAGGTTGAAAGATCAACGTAGGAAAGACAAAGTTAATGAAGCAAAATGTGAACAGCATAAATGTACTGAGAGTAAATAGCAATTTAGTGAATGAGATCAATGAATTTGTATATCTTGGTAGTAGAGTAGTAGAAGATGGAGACAGCACAGAGGACATCACAAGCAGTCTTACTAGAGCAAACCAGGCTTTTGCAGTGCTGCAGACTATATGGAAATCTAAAAATTTAAGCATGAAGACGAAAATCAAGATATTTAAGAGTAATGTTCTAAGTAATTCACTCTATGGAAGTGAATGCTGGAAAATCACCAAAACTATAGAAAACAAGCCGAATTCTTTCCAGACTAAATGTTTACGAAGAATTAGAAGAATATTTTGGCCAAACACTGCAAAAAATAACATCTTGTTGGCACAAATGCAGATGAAACAACTGACAGCAATTATTGAAGAAAAACGCTGGCGATGGTTGGGACATGTGCTCCGAATGACTTATGACTCACTACCAAAAATAGCACTAAGATGGACACCACAGGGGAACAGAAGCAAGGGTAGACCAAAAGAGACATGGAGAAGAACAACAGAGAGGATGTTGAGCAATAGAGGGCTCACCTGGGCAAGAGCAGAAAAAAAAAGGCAAAGGACAGGCGTTTGTGGAAAACCTTTGCCGAAGCCCCAAGTGCTTGGACACTTAAGGTTCAGAGAGAAGAGAAGAGAGAGAGAGAGAGATACTCTCATTTAAAAAAGAGTCAAGGGAGATAATGTTATGTGAATGGGGTAGTCATATTCCTGTACAATTTCTCTCAAAATCTATCGTGATGGAGAGTTTACTTTCAAGAAATAAGAAAAGAGCTAAACCCCTATTTTATTGCAAAACTACCCAAGGCTGAAACTCTTCCACTTCATGTGCCACGTAAAGCCCTAGCATGTCCAGGTAAACGTTTGCTGATACTGTGGGATCTACAAAATAAGAAAGGCCCAATAAACCTTGTTGTGCATACCACAAAACACATTCGGCTTTACACTTCACAGACGCCATGTTGATACCTGTGATTGCAGCGTTACGTGTACAGAAAACAAGAAAGAAGTTGGGAATCAGTCTATGTAGTGATATAAAAGAATACCACCAAAATGTAGCATTACCATCGAAGGCACAGAACTGAAACACGTTGATAGATTCAAGTACTTAGGAACAATTATAACAACTGATGGGATGAAATAAAAAGCAGACGTGTTCAGGCCAGGTCAGAATTCCAGAAAATGAGAAACATCTTGTGCAACAGATCCATATCAATGGAAACAAGATTCCGAATACTTAAATGTTACATCGAGCCAATTTTTGTTTTATAGACGTGAAGCATGGTCCATGATAAAGAGAATACAGTGAGAAATGAAAGCCATGGAAATGTGGTTCATAAGAAGGATGTTGAAGGTACCATGGACAGCTAAGAAAACCAATGAAGAAGTCTTAAGAGAGGCTGGAGTTAAAAGGCACATTACAGCAAAGATCAGAGGCAGACAAGCGAGATTTGTAAGACATTTTCTGAGAAGATGAAAATTGGAACACTGTGGCAAGTGGAAAAATTGAGGGAAGAAGAGACAGAGGAAGACAGAGAAGTTACTGGATGGGCTGTCAGTGTGGCTAGGAAGAAAGTCACCGACGGGTCTCATAATCAAGTCTAAAGACAGGGACTTGTGAAGAGAAATGATCGCCTACGCCACGCGGCACTTGATTGATTGAGTGGTATAAAGTTTATATTTTTATCTGGCATGGTTCTTTACATAAGATCTTTGGAAAAACCTTATGATCGTCTTGTAAATACAGAAGAATGTTAGAGAAGACTGCAAACATGCTTTTAAAAGGCATTCAAGATATTAATCTTCTTCTTCTTCAATCTCCCTGGGCCTACGAGTTGGTGTTCTTTGCAGCCGATGCTATGAAGGTGTTGAGCCACAGCACTGGGTCGGCTAAGAGTGGCTATTGGCTATTTTTTGGTCAGCCCCTGAGTGCAACTAAAAGACAGCGCTGGGAGCGTGCAGTACTTCTTTAGCAGGCTCCACCATCATGCGGAGACTATGGCGACCCCCCCCCCCTGCCCCGTTAGCCAGGCTAGGCCTGTTATTGGGGCCACCGATGGAGATGTGGCCCAGGTTCTTGGTTAACATATGGCTCGCCAACCCTGAGGCCGGCATGTCAATCATGGATCGACGACACCAGAAAAGGTCTTCGACCCCGCCCCCTCCCCTCAAGGTAGTACCAAACAGTGAAATAATTTCATCATAAAACTGAATAATTTTTTTTTCTCATTTGATTAGACTCTAAGACCAGCTCTGCCAATAAATAGAGTACACAGCTGTAACGTTTCCTTTTTCGCTTTATTCACGTTTAAATATAAAAAAAAACGCACACACATACAAAGCAGAGAAATGAGAACAGAAGAAAGGAGGTTAAATGTACACTTACGATATTGTTCTATTTCTTTCTCCTGTACGTTTCTATATGGCTACGATCACATCCCTCGCGCTACAGCTGTGTGCTCCCTTCATAAATATAAGCTGTCCTGTCTTTAGAAAATTCTAGTTATTTGCCCTCATACCCTTAATACAGTGGGTTTGTGCTTACATATATATATATATATATTAAATACGCAACAACTGTTCTTAATTTTTTAACAATTTGCATGTGAACGGGATAATTATTACGTTGCAAAAAATCATGAGAAGGAACTGATATATCTGATATGAGACACTAACTAAAACGAGATTCTCAACGATATGAAGATATTCTGTAACCATGCGTGAGCACTGAACAAGATCTGGGTTACTTTTTTTAAAACCGAAAAATAAATGCAGTTTGGGGGTGAGGGGATGGGTTTCTTGTTTTCTGGCCCGAACACTCCAGAAACCTAGCACAAGTAAAAAAAAAAAAAAAGGATTTCCAACAGATGTTACACAATTAATATCGCTGTTGCAACTAGGTCAAAAGGCAGCAATGAGAATAAATGGTGAAACAACAACTTGGTTTGACATAAAACAAGGGGTCCGTCAGGGGTGCATATTGTCGCCTTACTTATTTTACTTGTATACTGAAAATATAATGAGGAATGTTAGAGAAGATGTAGACAAAGAATATTATGACGCCATAACAATTGGAGGTTATGAAATACCAGAGATTAGACATGCTGATGTGAATTTGTACTGTCTACAACACAAAAAGGAATGGACAAGCTAATTATGTCAGTTAAGAACAATTAAAAGCACAACTTTTATCTTAATGTGAAGAACACTAAAGTGGTGACAACTGACAAAACAAATACGGCAGCTGAAATATATATCAATGAGGAAAATTTGAAAGAGGTAGACAATTTTGAATATCTTGGATCACTACTAACTAATAATGGAGATACAATAACGGATATTAAAATGAGGACATCTATCGCTCTTCAAAAAATAAATAAATAAAAGAATTAAAGAAACTGTGGAGAAGAACAGACAGATCTACAAAAATAAGATTTTTAAGGACATGCATCTTTCTTATCGCAACATATGCCTGTGAGAACCGGACACTTAACAAAACAGAAACATATAAATGCCTTTGAATGTAAATGCTACAGAAGAGTCCTTCAAATACCATAGGCACACGAAAAAATTCCATACTACAAGAATTTGATGTTGAAGAAAGTTGGCTAGGAAGGAAGATTAAACAGAGAAAACTTAAATATTTTGGACATATTAAATATCAAGATAATTTAGGGAATACCGTCTTGGAAGGGTACATAATGGGAAAAAAGTAAGATAGGAAGTCCAAGACGAAAATGGCTGCAAGACATCGTTGATAATCTGCAAATGAACTCATCAGCAGCAGGGCACCTTGCTTACAACCGAGAGAGCTACAGGAAAGCTGTTAGGGAAGCAAAGTTTCGCCACTCCAAAAGGCCCCAAAGCCCACTCAGGCTATAAAAACTGTACCAGAGAAATGTGGGAGGAAAGTCGTGGCCAGGCGGGATACTGACCACGTGATACTTTCAGTTTTCTTTTTAAAATTTAATACTGACCTAACGTCATATCCCTCAATATGACTTAATGGCACAGAAATGTAGATTTTACCTTACCCTAATGAATGATGGTTCTAAGGACTTTAACAGCCGGAGGTGGGGTGGAGGATAAGCTCTCCACTCCAATTAAATGTCTCCAAGGCTTGCGTCTCATGCAGCCTCTGACAGTCCAAGTCCAGCTCCTGGCCTTCTCGTGGCGGAACTGTTTAAACTGACAGGAGAAGGGGCGAAAGGTGAGTATCTGGCGCCTGAAAACCAGACACTTAGGGTAGATGAGACTCGTTAGTCTTGGTTGGTAGCTCATCTAGGAGAAGGAAAACTCTGATTTCAACCCCCCTCCCTTGCTGCCTTGTAGGGTAGGCTCTGGCCAGAGTCAAAGGCTAGTGGAGTAAACCATAAACAAACCGGTGGAAAGCAAGGGGAAACCAACACTGTACATTCCCAAGAACAATCATGACAATCCACAATTCTTTGAATCATAACGACGTTAATGGGGGTTCCAGTGGAACCATCTCGTCTGGTAGGGACCATCATGTGCGACAGGTGATACCAGATCGTCATCCAACTACTGTACGCAAAGAAAATAAAAGTAACACCACAGTAATTGCAACATGGAACATTAGAACACTAACAGAACTTGGAAAAGTGGAAAACATCGAACAAGAAACACAAAGAATGGAAATTAACATCCTTGGTTTATGTAAAATGAGATGGAATGGAGCAGGAAGCAGAGATCATAAAGACTTCAAAATAATGTATTCCGGGAGCAACTACCATAGAAATGGAGTTGGCATAATACTGGATAAGAAGACAGCAAGAACTGTGAAAGGCTTCTGGTGCATATCAGACAGAGTGTTAATGATTAAATTACAGGGCCACCAAATAGACACAAATCTCATCCAAGTATAAGAACCAATTTCAGAAAGGTCTGATGATAAGATAAAAGAATTTTCCGACAATCTGGACATGGCAATGAAACAGTGCAAACCATGGGAAGTAAACTTTGTGCTGGGTGAATTAAACGCGAAAGTAGGGACTGAACAAGACAATCAAGCTACTGGCAAGTATGGACTAGGTATCAGAAATACAAGAGGAGATATGTTGATTAAGTGGGCAGAAAAGAATAAAATGATAATAGGAAATACTTGGTTTCAACAACACCCAAGGCGACTATGGACATGGAAAAGCCCAAAGAACAACATACGTAACCAGATAGATTACATTATCATCAACAGAAGATTCAGGAACTCACTAATATCCGTGAAAACAAGACCAAGCGCAGACTGCAACAGTGACCACATCCCAGTTGTAGGAAAAGTGAGAATCAGGCTAAAGAGGTTAAAGGTAGCAGCTAAAAACAAAGAACTAGAGAGGTAGCTGTTACGGAAAGATAAAGCAATACAAGAACAATATAGGATCATCGTACATAATAGGTATAATGCTATAGAGAAGATTGAAACGATTGATGAACAATGGAATATGCTTAAAGAATCTATTCAGCAAACATCTATGAAATCCTACTTCAAACGACACGCTAAACAGGGGTGGATGATATAAGAAATTTTGCAACTAATGGATCGGAGAAGAAGACTTAAGGAAGATAAAGATGAATATAACAAAATAAATAAAGAAATAAGACACAAATGCAATAAAGCTAAAGAGTGGCTAAATAAGAAATGTAATGAAATAGAGACACACCATCATGGAAACGCAAGAGATATATACAAACAAATAAAGGAGTTAACAAACAGAAGGACATACTACAAGACTGGTTGTCTGAAGTCGAAGGAGGGGCATACAATAATGGACAGAGATGAAATAATGGCACGATGGTGCGAATACATTAGAGAACTCTATGAGGACAATAGAAGCAAAATAGATATACGAAATAATAATGAAGGGCCTCACATATTAAAATCAGAAGGCATCAAACACATGAAGAACAACAAAGCACCAGGACCATATATAATCACCAAGGAAGAGTTGGAAGAATTAGGAGAGCTTGGTATAGAAATAATTATCAGACTGCTGAATGGCATCTATAACAGTAACTACGTCCCATCAGACTTTTTGCAATAAATTTTCATTGCCCTACCAAAGCAAAAAGGTGCAATTGAATGTAAAGACCATCGAACCATTAGTCTTATGAGGCGTGTTACCAAAATCCTGCTTCGTATTGTCATGAGAAGAGTCAGTGGCAAAATACAACCAGAAATCTCTGAAGAACAGTGTGGCTTCGTCGAAGGAAAAGGCATAAGTAATGGCATATATATATATATATATATATATATAAAAACACTGATGAAAAGATTAAAAGAAGTAAAGACGGACCTATACTTATGCTTCATAGACTAGTGCAAAACATTCGATAAGTGAGACACACAGAAATTATAAGAATGCTGGAAGACATCAACATACAGGGGAAAGATCTGAAACTCATCAAAAACCTATATTGACAGCAGTCAGCAGCAATGAAGGTTGAGAATCAAATAGGAACATTCCAAGACATAAAATTGGAAGTGAGACAAGGATGTGTTCTATTTCCTGACCTCTTCTCCTTGTACAGCGAAAACATAATGAGAAATATAGAGACCTTGCCAGGAATATAGTTGGCGATTACAACCTTAGCAACTTAAGATATACAGACGGCACAGTTCTGATTGCTAACAGTGAAGGGGAGCTACAGGCTCTTCTGGACATCGTGGTTCGTGAAAGTAAAAATAAAGGTCTCAGCCTGAACAAAAAAAGAAGACAGAAGTGATGGTCATCTCAAAGAAGAGAATACCACCGAAATGTAGCATAACCATCGATGACACAGAACTGAAACAAGTTGATAGATTCAAGTACTTAGGAACAATTATAACAGCTGATGGGAAATGTCACAACGAAATAAAAAGCAGACGTGCTCAGGCCAAGTCAGCATTCCAGAAAATGAGACACATCTTGTGCAACAGATCCGTATCAATGGAAACAAGATTCCGAGAACTTAAATGTTACATCGAGCCAATTTTGTTTTATGGATGTGAAGCATGGTCTATGAATAAAGAGAGTACAGCGAGAAATGGAGGCCATGAAAATGTGATTCATAAGAAGAATGTTGAAGGTATCATAGACAGTTAAGAAAACCAACGAAGAAGTCTTAATAGAGGCTGGAGTTAAAAGGCAAATTACAGCAAAGATCAGAGGCAGACAAGCGAGATTTGTAGGAGATTTTCTGAGAACATGAAAATTGGAACACATTGTGGCAACTGGAAAACTGAGGGAAGAAGAGGCAGAGGAAGACTGAGAGAGAAGTTACTGGGTAGGCTGTCAGTGTGGCTAGGAAGAAAGTCACAGGCGGATCTTATAATCAAGTCTAAGGACAAGGAGTTGTGGAGAGAAATGATCACCTACGCCACGCGGCATGACACTTGATTAATTGAATGAATGATAAATTTCACAGGAGAAAAAAAAACAAGTTGCCCAATACTTTAACCAGAGAGCTAAACGCGTCTTATTCCTTACCTCTGATATCTCTTAAGTTAAACACGACTGACTCAGCTTAAATTGCTCGAAGACTCAGCAGAACTCTGATTATCCTCGTATGTAGCATGAATCTGCTGTTGATTTTCTTTTTAAAACTTGGGACAATGAGTAATGTTACCCTTTAAGGAAAGAGTCAACCAGTGCACAGATATTTTCGCATTTGCCATCAATTTATGTAATCTGACATTACCAAGTTTCAGATTAACTAAAAAATAGTGCAAACGAAAAGAAATGAACTGAGATACGTGAAAAATTAATGAGCAACGTCAAAGACAATATATATATATATATATATATATATATATATATATATATATATATATGCATATATTCATTCATTCATTCATTTGCATGTCCCTTGCGAAACTTTGCCTCCCAAACAGCACTCCTGTAGGCCTCTCGGTTGTGACCAAAATGGCCTGCTGCTGATGCATCCATTTCCAGATCCTCAACGATGTCTTGCAGCCATCTTCGCTTTGGTCTTCCTCTCTTTCTTTTTCCCATTATGTATCCTTCCAAGACGGTTTTCTCTAGATTATCATGACTTTTGTGTCCAAAATATTTAAGTTTTCTCTCTTTAATCCTCTTCACTAGCCAGCCTTCTTCAATATTAAGCTCTTGTAGTATAGATATATTTGTTCTTTTTTGTGTCCACGATATTTGAAGAACTCTTCTGTAGCATTTACATTCAAAGGCGTTTATGTGTTTCTCAGCTGTTTTGTTAAGTGTCCAGGTCTCACAGGCATATGTTGCGATGGGAAAGATGCATGCCCTTAAAAATCTTATTTTTGTGGTTCTGTCTGCTCCTCTCCACATATTCTTTAGTTGTTTTACTTTTTGAAGAGCGATAGATGTCCTCCTTTTAATTTCCCTCATTGCATCTCTATTATTAGTTAGTAGTGATCCAAGATATTCAAAACTCTCCACTTCTTTCAGTTTTCCCTCATTGATACATATTTCAGCTGCCTTGTTTGTTTTGTCACTTGTCATCAGTTTAATTTTCTTTGCATTAAGATAGAGGTTTTGCTCTTCGCTGTTCTTCCGGACTGACATAATTAGTTTTTCCATTCCTTTTTGTGTTGTTGACAGTAATACTGTGTCATGAGCATATCTAATCTCTGGTATTTCATAACTTCCAATTGTTATGGCATCGTAATATTCTTTGTCTACATCTTTTCTAACATTTCTCATTATATTTTCAGTATAGAAGTTAAATAAGTAAGGTGACAATATTCACCCCTGACGGACCCCTTGTTTTATGTCAAACCAAATTGTTTCACCCTTTATTCTTACTGCTGCTTGTTGGTCTAGATACAGCAGTGATGTTAACTGTATCAAATGTGTTGGAAATCCCATTTTTTCCATTATTTCCCAAAGTTTCTAGTGTTGCACAATCAAATGCCTTTGAGTAGTCTATAAAGGATAAATATAGATTCACATTAAACTCTCTGCATTTCTCTATTATTAATCTTATATTTAATATATGATTTCTTGATCCTCTTCCTTGCCTGAAACTAGCTTGGACCATATTGACTTCTTTTCTATTTTCTTTCGAAATCTCCCCATTATATATATATATATATATATATATATATATATATATATATGAAAATTGCTCACTTGTTTAGCTTAGAGGGAACATTGCAGAAGACACCAAATAACATACTCTAGCTTACGTACAGTCGTAACTTAACGTGCATAAGGAGCACACACGTTCAATCAAAGTTTATAACAAAGTGAGCATATACAGTGCGTTCACAAAGTCGGTCTGCACTTGCCCAATATCGATTCCGGTATCGTAGTGACATATTAGTGGCTGCGGTATCTAGCCACGACTACCTGCGTACGTTAGTGTGTTGAAGTCTGCTGTTGTGTAGTATTCACTGTATTCGGTTCGTCTTTGCGTGTTTTCAGGTGTTAAGCAGCGTTTGAAGAGCACAAAAGGCGAATTGTGGGAGACCATCTAAACTTAACGAGAAGAAGTTATCGAACATTTCTGACTCTATGCTTCGGAGTCCATCAAAGGCTTTGCGTAAGCTGGCACAACAGGAAAGTGCTATATTCTTTGAAGAGATACTCAGCAGTGAAGGTTATTGTTCAATACTCCACGATTTCACACATTTGCTTGAAGAAGACGAAATCACACACTCATGGTTTCAACAAGATGGAGCTACTGCGTAAAATTCGCAACATTTTTAATCATCACGCTTAATCAGCGACTTCAGTCACGGCAGGTAAATGTGGCTAGGTATCGCAGCCACCACGCACTATGATACTGGGCTACTGCACACCGACTTCGCGAACGCCCTGTATATGTATATACAATAATTGGGGTATAGGCATGCAACTATACACAAAGCACTGCAGTAAAGCTGTGATATCAAAATGTATACTAGGAAAAAAGTAGGAATAGCTTTATTATTAAACGATAACACAGTTGTGACGTTTCGGCGCGAGCCTTTATCAAACAAAACCAAACAGGACGAGAAATCTGTCTCCTCTCTCTCTGTCTCCTCTCTCTCTGTCTCCTCTCTCTGTCTCCTCTCTCTGTCTCCTCTCTCTCTGTCTCCTCTCTCTCTGTCTCCTCTCTCTCTGTCTCCTCTCTCTCTCTCTCTGTCTCCTCTCTCTCTGTCTCCTCTCTCTGTCTCCTCTCTCTCTGTCTCCTCTCTCTGATTCCTCTCTCTGTCTCCTCTCTCTGTCTCCTCTCTCTGATTCCTCTCTCTGTCTCCTCTCTCTGTCTCCTCTCTCTCTCTGATTCCTCTCTCTGTCTCCTCTCTCTGATTCCTCTCTCTGTCTCCTCTCTCTAATTCCTCGTCCTGTTTGGTTTTGTTTGATAAAGGCTCGCGCCGAAACGTCACAACTGTGTTATCGTTTAATAATAAAGCTATTCCTACTTTTTTCCTAGTTTATACATTTGTGTATTTCTATACGCATGTGTGTGTGTGTAGTGTGTGGTTGTAGGTGTAAATACATACTATAACTGGATCAGCACAAACTCTACTTTTTAATGCATTGTTCAGACTTTCGCCTTGGTTTCCGTTTTTTGTTTATTTGTTTGTTTTGTTGGTACTTCCCGTAACACTGTTCAACTTTCACCCGCGTGAGTTGTCTTTCTTTTACGTACGTGAGTTGTCTTTCTTTCACATGCGTGAGTTGTCTTTCTTTCACATATGTGAGTTGTCTTTCTTTCACATACGTGAGTTGTCTTTCTTTCACATGCGTGAGTTGTCTTTCTTACACATGCGTGAGTTGTCTTTCTTTCACATGCGTGAGTTGTCTTTCTTACACATGCGTGAGTTGTCTTTCTTTCACATGCGTGAGTTGTCTTTCTTTCACATGCGTGAGTTGTCTTTCTTTCACATGCGTGAGTTGTCTTTCGCTTAAGTAACCGAGACAGTTCTGAAACGAACTGGCTTGGATCAGGATTTCTCGATGTGGACTTTCCAGCTCCGTTTTGTTTGCACCGAATTTGTAGAAGCCTGGACTACAAGAAGGAAAGTTTTTCTTGTTTTCCTTTTCTTTTCCTATCATAACGCTTGGGCTGGAAGTAAAAAAAAAAGTAGGTAAAAATCCTCGTTTCCATGCCATTTAAGGCATACGGTGTTAGGTCCGTATTTCCAAGACCTTCAGCACATGAAAGTATGATGAGGTCAGTATATCACGTCTGGCCGCATTTACCTTCCCCGATTTCTCTGGTATCCATTTTTTTAGAGGAAGGGTGGACCTCGGGGGCCTTTTTTGTGTTCGTACTAGAAAGAAAGCTCCACTGCCGGGACTTGAGCCCGGTACTACCGGAATAGTAGAGCGAGCGTCTATGCACTCAGCCAGCTAGACGGCCACCTCTACCCGGGGATATCACAGATAAAATCTTCATGACAAAAAGACCAATTAGGGCATCCAACAACAACAACAAAAAAACCCTTGAGAAACCCTGGTCTACATGAAACAGTTTTCCTGAAAAAAAAGGAGATGAGAAACAGCATCATTCCTTGCATTTTCCATGTCAAACTCAGAGCTAAATACATAAAAATAACTGCTGAGACTGCGAAAAGTGAGACGTAACTGTCAGCTAAACCGTGGGTGGATACGTTTATTAGCGGAAACAGCTTTCTCTAACATGTGTACACCGTTAAAACACAAATATACGTTAAAATATAAATAACCGCTTGCCTAGCAGTTGCCTCCCTTTCTTTTAATGAAGGTCCTCTGCTGAACTGATTTGATTTACATCAAACACAAGCTACAGCAGTGCAGTTTCAACAGCAACAAGTGTACAATATTTGCCTGGAAAACATCCAGATCTTGGGCAAGGTTTGCCATCACATTAACTAAACGAAATTTAATCGATAAGGCCAGTGCTGTTTCAACAGAAAATATATAAAGAAGATAGAAAAAGAAAAATAGAGCTGTGCTCATTGGCTGTGTACGCTTTCTTGCATCTGAGTATTGAGAATATTTCTCATCTTGCCATGTTTATTTCTCTAGTCATTATCTGCCTCGTTTTTTTTTTTAGTGTGTCATCGACTCTCCAGAAAGCTGCGGTTATTTTATCGTCTCTTTGATAGTAAAACCTGGTGCGTTATCATTTTTCATTTAAGATAATCGGCTACTTTTTCTTCTTCTTTTTTGTTTGTTTGTTGGCTCTTTAGGTAATGTTTGCTAGCTTCTAATGTAATGTTTTTCTTGTTTCTAATGTAGGGTTGCGAGTTCTTCTAGTGTAAAGTTTTGCTTGCTTCTAGTGCAACGTTTGTTCTTTTCTCATCTAATGTTCTGTCCTCTCTCTCTTGTAGTGCTTGATGGCTTCTAGTGTAATGTATTTGAGATAGAAATATTGATCAAGATACGATCAGATCGTGTAAGTTAAAATCCTGACTGGGCAGAATGTAATGAATTTACCAAGATTCTCGAAATATACGAAACGGTGGAAAGGGGTGGGGGGCAACCGCCTCATTTCTGGAGGTCGCAGATGATCGACGGAAATAATGGGCTTTTTTTTTCCTAAAGTGCTTGAACTGGGTAGGTAGTACCGGGGAGAGGCTGAAGAGGTGGTGGTGGTTTGGGTGGAGTTTGGGTGGGGGTGGGGGGGGGGCAGGTATTACTACAGAAATTTGTACGTAACGATCAAACAAAATATTTGGGAACACTGTCCTGTATCAGGGGTTCTTAACTTTTCTATGCCCGTGGAACCTTTTTTCGGTTTTAGAACCGCTGTGAATCCTTCATTAAAATAATAATAATAATAATAATAATAATAATAATAATAATCACACATAGAACATTTTTTTTTAAATTCGCTGATTCCTGGACCCCCCCCCCCCCCCAAAAAAAAAAATCCTTCCCTGGAGTACCTGGAAGGGGGGAGGGGTCGATGTACTCTAGATTAAGAACAACTGGTGTATATCAGCCTAGCTACACCATCTAATTCAAGCTAACTTCTCTACATTCACCTTGCCATCAATGGCGCTGTGTCTGTAACAAATTATACACACTATCTTAGCGAAACTGGCCATATTCTCCATGTAGTTTTAGCTTTGGGCAACTTTATGAAGCTGTTTATTTCATTGTATCAACAGTTCCCAAACTGGGGTCCGAAATGGGTCATGAAGAGGAAAAACGACAAAAAAAGTCCCGATTCTATATAATACTAGAAATTTTTACAAGTATCTTTTTAATTTAATACCAAACGGGAAAAGGGTGAGTTAAGCAAATTATTACAATCTCCGTGGATCCACGGTAGGTCACATTTTTGGAACCGCTGTTATCTGTGAAAACTCTGATAATAGATTCACTTTAAGTCTGTTCTTGCTGCCTACACTTAATTGGGCAAGGAGAAACTTCCAAAGAAACTTCCAAACACGCACTCAGGCAGGGATTCTCAGAAAGTGGCAACAACACCACCAAGAGGCTTCTTCGTAAGGTACCACGGAGGCTAGATATAGCACGCAGATCTGACTGAGTCACAAGATATGGGTGTTTTACTTCAGGACTGGCCGAACCAAAGCCGACCAAGACCCTACTCTACTTTGCCAGTGTTGTCAATTAGACAACAGCCTGACCGAGACAATAAGGATGGCAAAGGGAAGGCTGATCCGTACATTAAACTAGGCCGAGTCTAAGGTCCAACGTAACGGGCCTTGGAAAGCCCGTATAACAGCGACACAGGACTCCAACACCCCCCCCCCCCCCAAATCTTTCTAGGGCGAACGACGAAGAAGAAAACTGGTTAGATTTGACTGAAATAAAGTGCCTGCGATTACATTTCCAGCCGCATTATCCAAAACGATGAAGAATTACGTCTAAGTTATCCAATATATTAAAAACGTGTTCAAATTATGTCTAAGTTATCCGTATGTTGAAAACGTGTTCAAACGACTAATTCTGTAATTATTTCTCCTTCCTTCGTTCATCATCACCATCATCATCATCATCATCATCATCACCTTTCATTCCTTTGAGAACATAGGCCACGGATAAAGGCTCTCCAGTCATTCCTGTTCTTGGAATTATTCTCTGCTTCCTTCTATGTGTATCCCTTGTCTCTGAGCACTGTCATAATTTTTCTTCTCCAAGTAAGTCTAGGTCTTCCTCGTTTTCTGTTTCCTTGAGGATTCCATGTCAGTGTCTGTCTTGCTATGTTGGTGTCGGATTTCTTCAGAGTGTGGCCAATCCACCTCCACTTCCTAGACATGATTTGTAGGTTCATAGGTTCTTGTACTGCCATTTCTCAGACCTTCTCGTTCCTAATCTTGTCCTGCCATTTAATGTTTAAAATCCTCCTCAAGCAGTAGCTCATTAATGTTTGTATCCTCTGTTGTATTGTCTTGGTCATAACCCGTGTCTCTGAACCATATAGCAGGACAGTCTTTATGTTTGTATTGAAAAGCCTAGGTTTGGTTCTTGTTTTTATGTTCTTAGATGTCCATATTTTGTTAAGTTGGATAAATGCTGTCCTGGCCTTGGTTATTCTAGCTTTAACATTCGTTTCTGTTCCCCCATATTTATCAACTATGCTGCTTAAATATGTGACATGCTCTACTTCCTCACTTGGCACTCCCTCATTTACCATGAGACTTTTGGTTGCACTATTACTTTTCATTATCTTTTTTTCTGGCTTTTAATATATAGTTCCAGTGTAGCTGAATTCTTTCTTAAGATCTGAAGTTTCTCTTGCATTTGTGTGTGGCTGTGAGCCAGAAGTGCCTCATCATCTGCAAAGTCAAGATCTTCGAATTCGTTCTACAATGTCCATTGTATCTAATTTCTTTTTCTTAGTGTGGTAGTTTTCATGATCCAATCAATTTCTAGAAGATAATGCGCCTTAAACCGGTTCATTCAGAAAAACGTCCACTTTCTCTCTCCTCCCAGTTCAATCATCCTCCTTGTGTGATTGTTGTCATTCAGCCCGCTGTCGTCCTCCACACGCAGTCTATCCAAGGCGGCTCTTTAAATCTCCTCCTTGCCCGTTTTTAGGGAGCGCTGAATTGACGCCATGGCTCCCAGCTTGCCCGTCCTCTCATCGCCTTTGACTCCCGCTAGACCCAGGCAGTTGACCCACGTCAGATTGAATAACCGAGAGCCCCCCAAGAAGCCGAGCCCACTCCCTGAGGAAGAAATGTCTCCGTATATATAATCTTATACAAATAAGTTCTTTTCAACGTGAAATGTGAGCCAGCTTGGAGGAACGCACATAAATCATTGGTAGACAGTTGCCAGTCATCTCTCCTCATTTCAGCTCTGGCTGGAATGGAACTAAAAACTAAAGTGCCATGAGATCTCTACTTGGCGGACATTTATTATACAATCAAGCAAAATTGCCATGCAGTTTGGTGACAGATATTTTTTTACTCTAAGAATTTTGGCGGCGTATCTCCAGCTCTCTCGCTGTACACCACCGTACCGGCGGCGACCATTGATCTAGTGTGCCGTCAGGTCAAGAAAAATATTTACACTTAAGATAGACTTCTCTAAGTGCATGCATGGTAAAACTGCGCTACCTTAACTTACTTTAGGAGGTCTAGGAAGAAGTGGCATGTTACCGAGCCAGATGGAGAAAAACTCCGAGTAATAATGCAGTGTTATTTTAAGAGGAAATGAAGGCGAAATCTGACGACAAAAAAAAAAACAAGCTAAAGGTCTGCAGCACAAACGTTATCTTGTTCTTGCTGTGGTCGACTGTGCTAATTCAGCGTTAACAGTACCAGCCACGTGGGGGAACTTTTACAGTAAGATAATCATGGGTTAACTTTTCTTTGCTTCAGAGTCCGCCTTCTGAGACTGGTAAAGCCATCATTACTGCGACGATTTTTCTGAATATTTCTTCTTCTTCCTCTGCTTCTTCTTTTTCTTCTTTAGCTTTCCGAGCCACTAAGGCTCATTGCAGCAGATAAAGTTTGCCTCCATTCCTCTATATTTCTAATCTTCTGTCTCCAGTAGGTGACACCAGTTTCTTTTATATCCTCTCCTACGAGGGTTGATTGATAGGTTCTCGGCCTAAGGTACAAATACTTGAAACACAAAGTTGATATTGGGTGCATTTTTAGACCAGGTTAATGTAAGATTAAACACCAGGTTTCAAGAAATTAACTGCAAACAATTTTTTAACAGGCTACTAAAGTGGTAAGGGGTGGCAGAAATTGAGAAATTAGATAAAATAAAATTTGTTATGTAGCAGTCATTCGCTTCCTCTGCATCAAGGGCTTATCATCGAAAAAGATCCAAGTGGATATGGTGGAGACTATAGGGGAGAGTGCCCCTTCTTACAGCACAGTGAAGAAATGGGCAGTTCAATTCAAACATGGAAGGGCGAGTCTTGAAGATGATCCCATCCAGGAAGACCAAGAATGGTAACCACCAATGAATCCACCGGCAGAATCCATGACATGATATGAAGGATCAACAACTGAGCGGTACATTGCTACTGAGTTGGGCATCTCACAGGAACGTGTTCGTGCCATTATTCACAATGATCTTCAAATGTCAATGGGTCCCGAAACTTCTTGGAGCTGATCACAAACGACAGCGTCTCAACGTGTCAAGAGACAATCTTGGCCATTTCTCTGTAGATCCTGACACGTTTCTTCAGCAATTTGTGACTATGGATGAGACTTGGGTTCATCATTTTCAATCAGAAACCAAAGAACAGTCAAAGCAGTGGAAACATCATGGATCCCCACCTCCAAATAAAGCAAGGGTGGTTTTGTCTGCAGGTAAAGTGATGGCTTCCATCTTTTGGGATTCAGAAGGTTTGCTATTGGTAGACTATCTTCAGAAGGGCAGAACGGTCATCGAGGCCTGTTATGATAATCTTGTGAAGCAACTGCGAGAAAAACTGAAGGAAAAGCGTCGAGGGAAATTGACGAGAGGAGTCATCTTTCATCAAGACAATGCTCCAGTTCACAAGTCGGCGGTGGCAATGGCTGCTATTCATGAATGTGGCTTCCAGTTTCTTGGACACCCTCCTTATTTCCCATATTTGACCCCTTCGGACTATTACCTTTTTACCAAACTCAAAAAGGATCTCAGTGGTTGCAAGTTTGCGACAGATTATGATGTCATTCATGCTGTAGACCACTTTCTTCTGGCACAAGATGCTGACTTTTACAAAGAAGGGATCCGTTTGCTCGAGGATCGCTGGACTAAGTGCATAAACTTGCGAGGGGATTATATTGAGAAATAACCCAGAAAAGTTACCCATAAATAATCCGTTGTAGCTTATGCCGAGAACTTATCAATCGCCACTCGTATGTTGTCTTTCCATCTCTGTTTTGGTCTACCCGTTGGTCTTGTTTCCCTCATATCTTGTGCATACATAATTTTCGTTTGTCTGTTCTCTTCCGTTCTTTCTACATGTCCCAGCCAGCGTAGTCTGTTAGGTTTCAAGACATTTATAATTTGTGGGGATTTAAATATTTTTTTTTCTTTCGTTTTAATAAATCTACTTACATCTTCTTACATCCTTCCCGCGCTGCCAGGTGTCATACAGGCCTCGCGACGTGTCTCTTCACGAGCCCCATGCTCTCGGCGAACTTCTCGGCCTCATCAAGGGATTTGATGCATCTCTTTGCCGATGTTCTCTTTAGGACCTCTTTTCATTTTCTCCAAATATTTCCCATTTGATGGCTTGCCATGTGTGTCTCTGATTGTTTTGCACGTCTACTGCGAAGCATAAACTTACGGCAAACTCAAAGATTATTAGACACGAGTCCAATAAATTAGTGTCTGAGTGGCGAAGTGGTTAGTGCACTGGTCTCTCATGGCGAAGGTCGGGGGTTCGAATCCGGCCGGAGGCACCCCAGTCACCCAGCTGTAGAAATGGGTACCCGACTTCTTCTGGAGTTGGGGAAGGAAAGGCAGCCAGGCGTGATACTGACCATATCACCCTCTAGTGCGCTGACAGGTCAAGGAAAATATGAGCACTAACACCATATCCCTATGTGCCTCTATTAATGTACCTAATTTATCGTTACCGCTTTGAACATTGTATATATAGAAGTATAAACAAGAAACAAATGTTCTGGCTTTTCAAAATCTGCTTTAGTTTGTTTTTATAGTTTTGAAAGGAAAATAAGTATCTTGAGAGATCTAAGAAAAATGGCGTGTGAATGTTCCTTTCATGGCTATATAAAGGAGATATTGTGGAGATCTATTTTTGCATCTGAAGTTCTTCTTGTTATAGGATTGAGCTTAAGGATATGTAAGTATGTATATGTGTATCTGTGAAAATACAGATCTCCAATATTTCCTGTAACTTACTCTCATACCCCTGCCCCCTCTTCCCCTCCCCCCCCCCTTTTCCCCCAATCTCTCTTACCACGATTCGCCGGCCACAGAGTTCTGTTCTGAAAGAACATAGTTCTAAATATAATTTGTCAAATCTTGTATCTTGTAAGAAATTATCTTAGTAAATATGAGAGAGTGGAATGTCAGAAAAGCTCCATTGATAAAGTATTTGTGTGTGTGTATGTACATGTGTGTGTGCGCTATCTTGTTAGATGAATTACCTGTCATGTAGTTCATTATTCTGTATTTCTGAATGTAATATTTTCATTTTACATTCTTATGTTTGTGTTTCATGTAATCTGTGTACTTATATTTCACATAGTTTCATCTTGCATCGTTATGTGTATGTGTATATGATCACCTTTCACTCCCTTGAGAGCATAGGCCACTGATAAAGGCTCTCCAGTCATTCCTGTTCTTGGAATTATTCTCTGCTTCCTTCCATGTGTATCCCTGGTCTCTGAGCACTGTCGTAATTTCTCTTCTCCAAGAAAGTCTAGGTCTTCCTTGTTTTCTATTTCCTTGAGGATTCCATGTTAGTGTCTGTCTTGCTATGTTGGTGTCGGATTTCTTCAGAGTGTGGCCAGTCCACCTCCACTTCCTAGACATGAATTGTAGGTTCATAGGTTCTTGTCCTGACGTTTCCCAGACCTCCTCGTTTCTGATATTGTCCTGCCATTTAACGTTTAAAATCCTCCTCAAGCAGTAGTTCATGAATGTTTGTATCCTCTGTTGTATTGTCTTGGTCATAACCCATGTTTCTGAACCATATAGCAGGACAGTCTTTATGTTTGTATTGAAAAACCAAAGTTTGGTTCTTGTTCTGATGTTCTTAGATGACCATATTTTGTTAAGTTGGATAAATGCTGTCCTGGCCTTGGTTATCCTAGCTTTAACATCATTTTCTGTTCCCCCATATTTATCAACTATGCTGCTTAAATATGTGACATGCTCTACTTCCTCACTTGGCACTCCCTCATTTACCATGAGACTTTTGCTTGCACTATTACTTTTCATTATTTTTTTTTTTGGCTTTTAATATATAGTTCCAATGTAGCTGAATTATTTCTTAAGATCTGAAGTTTCTCTTGCATTTGTGTGTGGCTGTGTGCCAGAAGTGCCACGTCATCTGCAAAGTCAAGATCTTCGAATTCGTTCCACAATGTCCATTGTATCCAATTTCTTTTTCTCTGTGTGGTAGTTTTCATGATCCAGTCAATTGCTAGAAGAAATAGGAATGGTGATAACAAACATCCCTGCCGCACGCCTGTTTCCCCTTTACAACTTTCTGTGAGAGTTTCCCCATGCACAATTCTACAAGTTGTTCCTTCATATACGGTCTTTATAAGCTTTGTTATCTTGGCTTGGATACCTTAGTGTTCTAGTAGTCTCCATCGCATTCTACGATCTTAACTATCAAATGCTTTCTCATTATCAGTGAATGTAACCAACACTGAAGAATTCCACCCCATTAACTGCTCTACTATTATTCGCATTGTACTATCTGCTGATGTTTTAATTCTATTTAGCAAAATCCTGCTGAAGACTATATATATATATATATATATATATATATATATATATATAAACTATTCATGTAATTTTGTATACCTTCTTAAATCGAGAGTGTGAGAAGCATGAAACATGGAATGACAAAGGGCAGATTGTAAGGGGCGCCAACTTCTTCACCCTTTTAAAATAAAGATCATTCATTCATTCATTCATCCATTCCCCTATTCCTCCCCCACCCCCCCCCCCACCCCCAGTAAGGTTGAACTTCCTCCATCCTTTTATACTGTCTACTCATCTATGTCTCCTGGTGTTCTTTATTTCCTCCCTCCCTTCAGATATAGTTTGCTTAAAGTACTATGCCTTTTCATGTGGCCGAAACATGTTACCTGTCAGTTCTCATGTTGCCTATTAACTCTTTACCTTTACAGGTCTGATTACGTCAAGCGGGCGACTCGTTTTCTCCTTTTTACTATTGGCTGCGATTAATGACAAAAGGCAGATGACTGTCATAGCTTTTTTCTCTGATTTCCTATAAAAAAGAAGACGGAACTTTATCTTTCTAAGGAACTGCTTTACGAAGCTTTTTTTTTTTAAATTGTGCTCCATCATCACAATCGATATGTCAGATATAGCGAGATTGATGACAGATCGTCAATAATGAAACAGAATTACTTCGGTTAAAGATGCCAGTTTAACTGGTTTTATTACTGGCTTTTCGGGGGGGGGGGGAGAGCGAAGATGCTGACCATTTTAACAGTCAGTGACCGATAGCTGGCATGCTTGGCGTCAGGATTAGTGGGACCATAGCTGACCAAGACCCTGCTCCATGCCTCCGTTGGGACTCCCAGCAATAGACATATCCTGGCTAACCCCCGGGGGGGGGGACTGGGGAATTGTCATAGCCACCATGTCTGTAAGCCGCTGCTAAAGAAATATTGCACATCCCTCCTCCCCCCCCCCTGCATTTTAGCTGCACTACAGGACTAAAAATAAATAAATAAATAACTGCCATAACCCACTCCCAAGCCGACACCATGCAGTGCCTCAACACCCTCACAGCATCTGCTGCAAGAAAGACCAGCTGGCAGTTTCAAAGGAGATCGAAGACAAGGCAGATCAAGCTGACGCCGATGCATCATGGGATTGATACTGAGCACCGGGGGGATAACGTTTCTGTCAAGCGAATGAAGGGTTTCCGCGTGACAAAGCGATCCTAACGGATGTAACCCCACTTGCGTGACCGTAGCTATAATCAACTCCCGGGCTGCTGGCATTTAGCGGAGTTGCTGTTCGAACTTTGGCAGGAACAGAGAAAAGGGGGAGGGGAGGGGACGTGTGTATGTCCCAACTGTTATTATGTCTCTTCTTCTTACTAATAACTAACTGCTGTTAGGAGTATATAAGGGCGGCCTCATCTCTCATCAAAATAAAACCGACATTACCAATACCATCTCCAACCTACGCATGATGCTGTAATGCTCATTTGTTTTTTTTTGTGTGTGCTACATTGGGAGAGCGCATGCGCAAGAGGCAGTAAGTAGTATCCCAGCAAAGGGATAGCGTCCATACTCTTGGACCGGCGTCGACCCAAGCGTATGTGGTTTATTGAGAGTGATAGATTAGTTCATTTGCCAAGCTATATGGACATGCTTCATGACAATATTCATAGGCCTTCTTCTTCTTCTTCGTCTTCTTATTCTTCTTCTTCTTCTTCCCTTTCTTGTTCTTCTTTCTCCCTGGAACTGCGAGCTGGCGCACACTGCATTTAGGTGTACCTCGTCTTTCTTGAAGAAGAAGAAGAAGAAGAAGAAGAAGATACCACAGAAGACATTCATGCTAAGAATGGTAAGGAACACAGAGAGAGAGAAGGGGGGGGGGGGGAGAGAGAGAAGGAAAGAGAGAGAAAGAGAGAGAGAGCGAGAGAGAGAGAGCCCTACTAAGCGGTTTGGGGGGAGGGGGAGAGATGATTACAAGATTACAGAGATCTCAAATATCTCTTACATAAAAGCGAACCCTATCAATAAGCCCATTTGTATCCTCAACGCTGGAAGATAGATACATATTAGATTATTTTCAGTCGATATTTTCAGTCGATATACGTGAAGTAAGACTTTGTACTGACTAGCTGTCATAAGAAACAGGACGGTCTACTGATTTCTGCGAAGATGATTGGGCCATAGAAACCTTGACAAGAAATCTTTACTTGAAGATGATTTTATTGGATGATAGTACTCATCCGTTACAGGACTGCTTCCATAAGCGTGACGCTAGAAAACGTGGGAACGGAACATTCAGTCATTCATTCGGTCTGTCATTCATCTGTTAGGAGTTGGCACACTAAAGATATATCATCATCATCATCATCGTCATCATCATGCGCAGTGTAATATGCATAAACGTCACGCACCTCCGCTCCTCCAGATGTGTCACCTGTTTACATATTCTTGTTGGTCAATCTTCCTGAAACTACGAATGGTTCCTATTTCTTTTGCGGCCGATGCTGTGGAGACTTAGAGGCATAGTATCTTGCTGAGTTGGAACTAGGTTGCGCTGGGTAGTTTGTTTGTTTGTTTTTTTCCCAGTACTTCAGTGGAGTTTAAACACGCAAGAGTTGCGCAATACTTCTTTAGCAGACGTCACCGCAAGAGGTACTAGAAACGATCCCTGTCCCCGTCAGCCGTTATGAGCCGCTATTTTGGGGTACTAACTGTGATAAAATAGGGTCTTGATCAGTTATGACCAAAGGCCACTGACCGCTAGGCTGGACAGCATATTCACACCGTAGCTTCTTTATATATTTGTCTCTAGACTTGAACACTTCCACGGGCATTTTCCATGACTGAAGTTTTTATGACACTTTAACGTTGTATTTATTCAGTGTTATAGATCTTTATTGTCTTTATGATGTGGGAGTCTGTCTTTATAGCTGCTTATAAATATGTTTATGATGTGGGAATCTGTCTTTATAACTGTTTATAAATATCTTTATGATGTGGGCACTTAACAAAACATCTGTGAAACACATAAATGCCTTTGAATGTAAATGCTACAGAAGAGTTCTCCAAATATCGTGGACACAAAAAAGAACAAATATATCTATACTACAAGAGCTTAATATTGAAGAAGGCTGGCTAGTAAAGAGGATTAAAGAGAGAAAACTTAAATATTTTGGGCACATTAAACGTCATGATAATTTAGAGAAGACCATATTGGAAGGATACATAATGGGAAAAAGAAAAAGAGGAAGACCAAAACGAAGATGGCTGCAAGAAATCGTTGACGATCTGCAAATGGACGCAGCAGCAGCAGGCCATCTTGCTCACAACCGAGAGGCCTACAGGAGTGCTGTTTGGGAGGCAAAGTTCCGCAAGGGACATGCAAATGAATGAATGAATGATGTGGGAATATGTCTTTATTTCTCAACTCATAACCTTCTTTCAGCTAAGAATAGAGAGTTTGTGATTTCTCTCTCTCTCTCTCTCTCTCTCTCTCTCTCTCTCTCATTAGAACGGATTGAACTTAGATATGTATATGATTCCATTACCAGTATTTCAGAACGCAAGAGAACAAACGAATTTAACAAATTTTTTTATGGAATTCTGAAAATGGCTATTATAGAGCTGTAAAACATAAGGCGGGGGGTGGGGGGCGCTTAAGAGCTCTCGAGAGTTATAACATTCTGAATTATTCGAATATGACAAGAATACTTGAATTAATAGAAAATGGCAGCACTGTTTTTGAATTAATCGGATGTGACAACATGTCTAAATTTAACAGAGCTCGAAAGTAGTTCGGCTGTCAGTGAACTATTTTCTCTGTGCGGAACGACTCAGTTTCACGTCGGCTATGCAGCCACACATTGTGAGCAGTTATCAAACAAAACAGAACAGCAAGAAAATTACAAAACTTAATAATCTCCACCGCCAATGAATGTATAATGACTAAACAGCAAATTCAATTTTAAAAAAAGAAATAGAGAATACAACGCAAAACCAGATATATATATATATATATATATATATATATATATATATATATATATATATATATACCAACCAAAAAAAACATAGTCTTTGTCACTTACATAACGAGAAGATTGATGAAGGGGTTTCAAGTCCCTCGCTATTTTTGTGAAAACAATCACAGTTTCGGTCTCTAATCACAGCCCCCGGGTGAATAATGAATCACATGTCACAGATAAACAACATTTCGTCACTAGATTCTCCTCCGTAATTGCCGAACTGTCCAGATAATTATACTTCTTTCTTAGTACCCCCCAAAAAAATAGTAGTGCACTGTTCGACAGAGAGGCCAGAGTATCAACTTCACGATAGAAAGGGGAGAAAACTGATATAATTACTCCACCGGTGTACACTGAGGAAAATCACAGCTAAAATTTAAACCCGGGCTTCACTGAGCACCTTCTCTAAATTACCTCCCTGCTAGACTGCTAACCTCGCACTGGCGGATACGGTAATTTAAACTGGGCGTCACCTTGTATCCCCAACCCCCCTTCCCCAAAACCCCCAGGGCTCGTCTTGCGCGTGCGCAGGCTTTTTTTTTAAAATTATTTTTCCTCTCTCTCTTTTTCTTTTCTATTGTTGTTGTTGTTGAAGGGCGACAACTCATTTGAGCCGAAACTCAGGAGACGAAAGGTAACTTGATAAATGAAACCTAACATCACCCAGCAGGACACACGAACATATTTTGTTATTTATTCATCACTGCCGCCATGTTTTTCTAAGAAGCAAAGATATATTAAATTTCAGCGTTTTTTTTTTTTAAATAAGCTTAGAATTATATAAACTACTGGACAAATGAATATGACTCGGCTAACTTTCTTTTTTGAGGGAGTGGAGTTGGGGGGGGGGGTATTTCTTTCTAAAGTAATGGGGTTACTGACCAGAGAATTTAGCAATGTTCAGTTCAAAACAACACCATTACAATAATTACCTTCACGGGATTTCAAAATGACTAGATTACCACCGCTATATCTTTCCTTCAAAGAATTTTCAGTTTCCGCGCACGCTTATATCCGCTTTCTTATTTCTGTGTATGCTGTTGTATGATTTCTTGATGTTTCTATGTATGCTGTTGTATGATTTCTTGATGTTTCTGTGTACGCTGTTGTATGATTTCTTGATGTTTCTGTGTATGCTGTTGTATGATTTCTTGATGTTTCGGTGTATGCTGTTGTATGATTTCTTGATGTTTTTGTGTACGCTGTTGTATGATTTCTTGATCTTTCTCCGCATGCTGTTGTATGATTTCTTCATCTTTCTGTGTATGCTGTTGTATGATTTCTTGATGTTTCGGTGTATGTTGTTGTATGATTTCTCAATGTTTCGATGTATGCTGTTGTACGATTTCTTAATGTTTTGGTGTATACTGTCGTATGATTTCATATTGTTTCTTATATCTTATATCCTTCCCGTGCCGTTAAACGTCACATAGGGCTCGCAGAGTAGTTCGCCAATTTGTCCTGTCTTCAGCGAATCTTTCAACCTCATCATCTTTTATATTTGTATACTGTTTTTATACTGCTTTTATGCTTGTATACTGTTTCTTGTATACTGTTGTATAATTTCTTAATGTTTCTGTGTATTTTTTTTTGCCCAAAACCACTCCTTTTTCGAGTTTTATTTTTAAAGAAAAAAATAGTATGTTATTTGTTTTTTTTTTTTAATTGTTAGAGACACACTGGAAAACTCCACAATACAGTTCGAGTTGAAAATAGAATTGGAAAATATCAACCTATAAAACAAGGGGTGCGACAAGGATGTGTACTATCTCCAGACCTTTTTTCTCTGTATAGCGAGAATATTCTAAGAACAATCATCACAGAACCAGGCATAAAAATTGGAGGATACAATATTAAAAACGTTCGGTATGCTGACGACACAGTACTGATAGCTGAGAACCAACAAGACCTGCAAAATCTCTTGGATAAAGTCGCCAAAGAAAGTGAACAGAAAGGCCTTACTTTGAACATCAAAAAGACAGAGACTATGGTTATATCTAAGAAACAGAATCCACCAGCATGTAGTATAAAATTAAACGGAATTATTCTAAAGCAGGTGCAGAAATTCAAATACCTTGGAGCAGTAATAACTTCAGATGGGAAATGCAGAACAGAAATTAGGAACAGAATAGGTCAAGCAAAGACTGCATTTCAGAGAATGAGAAACATATTAACCAACACATCTTTATCAATGAATGTTAGAAAACGAGTCCTAAAATGCTATATTGAACCTATCTTGTTATATGGAAGTGAATCATGGACAATAGGCAAGTCTGCACAAAAATCATTGGAAGCAGCAGAAATGTGGTTTATTAGAAGAATGTTGCGAATCCCCTGGACAGCAAAAATAACTAATGAAGAATGTATGAGAAGAGCTGGAGAGACAAAAAACCTTGTCAAAAAGATAAGAGAGACACAATGTACTTTCATAGGACATGCAATGAGAAGAGGGGGCATTGAAAATATTATAACAACAGGAAAAATAGAAGGAAGAAAATCAAGAGGAAGACCAAGAGAAATGATACTGGACAGTCTGACGGGATAGTGTGAGAGGAGATCACCAACTGAGCTGATGGCCTGCATGAAGGATCGGGTACTCTGGAGAAGCATAATAGCCAACGCCAGTCGGCACGGCACATGATGATGATGATGACATTTTGTGACCTCTGCTCACTACAACCAACAATTCCCTGTAGTCATAAGACTCTGTCTGAAGCGAAACAGTTTGCATGCAGTAACACACGCACGCCTCCTGCAGGCTTGTACTCTTAGACACAGTGTCCGACACACATACTTAGGTAATTATGCTCTTAGACAGTACCGGTATCCTCTCTGGCGATTGTAGATTAAAAAGCGCCCATTATATTCTGGTCCCCGCCCGCTTTTTTTTTTTTTTAATTTTTGGAAAAGTCGAGTGAATCTCTGCCATTTAAAGCATCCCCCCCCCCCCCTCGGTCTTGGCTAAGTACAAGGACTGCCGACAGAAATGCATAAATGTACCATAGAGAACTGAAGTGCACTTTGCTGGTCACGCAGAAAGCAATTTTGTGGTCGCATTTTTTTTTTGTCCTGTCCTCCTTAATGTGTGTTCACTCTCGTTCTTCATTTTGAGCTGGTCATTTGTTACGATGACGTAACAGATATATATAAAATTGTAAACCTTTCTGTACATATAAAAACTGCGTAACAAGGAACGGCTGGAACGTGGAAACGTGATACATACTGAAAGTCCACGCTGGAGACATATGAAAGTTTGTTCTAAAAAAATAAGCAGTTTTAGAATTATTATTATTATTATTATTATTGTTTTTCATTTTGTCCTTTGTGACTTAATGTGGAGTCCCTGTCTAGGTCATTTATATTTACATAAACACCGTTTCCTCTTAATGCACTGACAATCTGATGTATACAGCACTTAGGTGTGCCTCGTCTTTCATGAAGATGTTTTTTTTCTTTTTTTTTTTTTTGAAGACTTGACATCTGAACTTATTAATTAGAACATTGTAGAGCCACGGAATAGAACTTATCTAGGAGAACGACAGTAACGGAAACAGCCACTGTGAGATATGAAATTATAATCGTTTATTTCAGTCCGTCATTTGCACGTCCCTTGCGGAGCTTTGCCTCCCTAAGAGATCTCCTGGTTGTAAGCAAGATGGCCTGCTGCTGATGCATCCATCTGCAGATCATCAACGATGTCTTGTAGCCATCTTCGCCTTGATCTTCCTCTCTTTTTCCCATTATGCCGCCTTCCAAGACGGTCTTCTCTAGATTATCATGACGTTTAATGTGTCCAAAATATTTAAGTTTTCTCTCTTTAATCCTCTTTGCTAGCCAGACTTCTTCAATATTAAGATCTTGGTGTATGGATTTATTTGTTATTTTTTGTGCCTATTTGAAGAACTCTTCTGTAGCATTTACATTCAAAGGTATTTATGCGTTTCTCAGCTGTTTTGTTAATTGTCCAGGTCTCACAGGCATATGTTGCGATGGGAAAGATGCACGCCTTAAAAATCTTATTTTTGTAGTTCTGTCTGTTCCTCTGCACAGATTCTTTAGTTGTTTTGCTTTTTGAAGAACGATAAATGTCGTCCTTTTAATTTCCCTAACTGTATCTCCATTATTAGTTAGTAATGATCCAAGATATTCAAAACTCTCCACGTCTTACAACTTTTCCTCATTGATAATATACCTTATTTGTTTTGTCAGTTGTCATCAATTTAGTTTTCTTCGCATTAAGATAGATATTTCAATCTTCACTATTCTTACGGACTGAAATAATTAATTTTTCCATTTCCTTTTTTTTTTTTTTTTGTTGTGGACAGTAATACTATGTCACCAGCATATCTAATCTCTGGTTTCATAACCTTCAATTTTTATGGCATCATAATATTCTTTGTCTACATCTTCTCTAAGAAGACAACTTATATTCCCTGTATACAACTTAAATAAGTAAGGCGACAATATGCACCGCTGACGGACCCCTTGTTTTATATCAAACCAAGTTGTTGTTTCACCATTTATTCTCACTGCTGCCTGTTGGTCTAGATACAGCAGTGATATTAAGAGTATCATATATGTTGGAAATTCCATTTTTTCCATTATTTCCCGATGTTTCCTATGTTGTTCACAATCAAATGTCTTTGAATATTCTATAAAAGATAAATATACATTCATATTAAACTCTCTACTTTTCTGTATTATTAATCTTATACTGAATACATGACCTCCTGATCCTCTTCCTTGTCTAAAACCAGCTTGATCGTTTATCTAGTGGATGTATTTGCTAATCTGTGGGACAACCTTATCTATGTCTGACAAGTTATTTACGACATAAAGAGAGGCTAATTTTGCGAAGTGGTCTACATGGGGAGAAATTCACTTCCTACTTGAGCACGTAAATGTAACACGCTTCTGATGTCTTGTCTTGTCTGTTTTGTCTTGTCTGTCTTCATGTACCTTTCAATGCACTTCGATGTCAAGCATGACTGGGTAGTTAACGGATCCTAGAACCGTACCATTTAGCAGATGTCAGAATTGTACTCTTGATCAAATTACAGAAAAGTACTTATGATAAAGTCATAGAATCGTACTGTCTATTAAATCGTAGAAATGTACACTTGATCAAATCTCAGAACCATACTTTTGATCAAATCGTAGAACTGTACCCTTTATTAAATACTAGAACCGTACTCTTTATCAAATTCTAAAGCATTACTCTTCATCAAATACTAGAACTGTACTGTTCATCAAATCAAAGATTCATACTCTTGATCACATAATAAAATTGTACTATTTATCAGGTCCTAGACTCGTATTCTTTGTCCAGTAATACCAGATGTGTCCGGTAAGTAATGAGACTGATTCTATAAAATTCGATTTGTTCAAGACATACTTACATGTACTTAAAATTTCTCGAAATAACATCCTTGAGCATCAATACTCCGATGCCAGCGGTTCTGCCACGCGTGGTAGCTCACCTGGAAGTCTTGAAGAGGGATCTCCTTCAAAGCACTCGTCACGGCAGCTTGCACATCATTAACAGTCCCAATATGGTGGCCTTTCAAGCTTGATTTGAGTCGAGGAAACAAAAAGAAGTCAGCCGGGGCCAAGACCGGGCTGTAGGGAGGTTGGCGCAGCGCTGCCACGGTTTGTTTCGCCAGAAACTCTCTCACTAGCAGGACGCATAGCTCAAAACTTTAGAAACAAATTTGGCACAAATTTTCCGCATATGCAGTTCTTTCGTGACGATTTCATGCACAATGGATTTGGAAGTCCCATTTGATCTGCTATCAATCTAAGACTCAGACATCGGTCAGAATCCAAAACCGCTTTCACCTTATCGGCTTTGTCGGAAGTGTGAGACGTTAATTTGCGGCCTATGCGTTGTTCATCCTCGATTCTCTCTCTTCCTTCGTTGAAAGTCTTGTGCACCGAAACACTTGTGCTTTCGATAAAGCATACTTCCTGCAGGCTTTCTGTAACATTACAAGCGTCTCGGTTGAGGATTTTTCATGTTTAAATTAAAACTTTATCTCGTACCGCTGCTTGATGCTTCTCTGCATTTTGACCGTTACACGACGCTTAAACAGCTGTCCACTTCGCAAGCGATCCGCACTCTGTAAAAGCTCAGAGCCAAATGACGAGATATCGACCCTATACCCAACGTCCTCCACTAACCTTCAGCCGCGGAGAATCCGTCCCCCGGCCCTGCAGATTGGCTGAATAAAATAAGCCTAATTGCTTACCGGGCACATCTTGTAGAGCACTACTCTTCATCAACTGTTAAAACCGTACTCTTTATCCTTTCATAGAATATAACTTTTGATCACATCTTAGAACCGTTAGCTTGATGATCAAATCTTGGAATTTTGATCTACATCTGATCCTAGTTATGTCTACATTCTGCCACAGCCATTCACTCTTCACTGTGTTCTCTCAGTGCATACTATGATGTCCTGAGTGCTGCTGGTGTATGAAGATGGCAAAGAAGCCTTAAACACTAGGCTACTGCCTATCTTTTTTCTTTATCAAGGAAGGTTTTATCCACTATTGCTTCGTAGTACAGTGTTCCGAATTACTACAGTTCGCTATACGAGCGCTCTGCTTTCCTAACTTGATGAAACGACTCTGGACAGTGGCCTAATTCACATACAGGAATATTTGAATTTGCGAACAGTGAAAAAGTTTTATATAGTTAACTGCGTTATTTCAAGATGGACTCCTTCAGGGAAAATAAAAATACCCACATTTATCGCATAAAGAAGCGCTTGAAATTAGACTTTGGTCAAAAAAGATCATAGTATCACTGACAGAATAGCCATGTGTGAGGACACGTAAAGGACAGAAGAAAAGAGGCGACCAAGGAGGACCTAGAGAGGAAATTCTGGAAGCAAAACGCAAAAGCACAGAAAAGGACAGAGGAAGAGAGAAGGTCGAAAGGCAGTCTGGTGGATAAATTATTTTAGCAAGTACATGAAACAAAATAAATGAAAATCACTCGCTGTAGTCTTTCAGAAATCGCTAACAAATCTAACGATTGACTATTTGATGTTTCCGATATCATTTTTATTATTATTTTATTCTCTTTTCTTATCTTATTTTATGACATGTATTGAAACTGAACGACAATCTTTTAATGGCTTCGCCAACCAGAAGAGAATCGATTGAACTTCACATTTGACGCCTTGATATCTTGAAAAACGCCATAAATAAACAATGACTGAGATTAACAAAGAAACACAACCAAAAAGAAAGAAAAAATTAAAGAAATAAAGATTGATTGATTGATTGATTGATCTTTATTTCAAAAAGGTTAAGAATTGGGCACGCAGGCCTGTCTGAGAAAGAAAGAAAGAAAGAAAGAAAGAAAGAAAGAAGTAAACATAGCATTATATTCTCAACCTTTGCATTATGGGATAGAAGAAAACGGAAATGCCGAAGGTTTTTCAAAAAGCATGTTGTAAAACGGAACAGAAGTTTATCAGGCAAACAACGAAACAATATAACATCAGTTATGATCTGCGTAGAATGTGATGAAACATAAATCTAGACATCGGCTGTGAACCATAACAGCTTCGGCATCCATGGAAGCATCATCAGATTATCCAGCTTTCAGAGTAATGATAAAAACCAAGTACGGGTTGGATAACCTAGGGCGATGGTTCTCAACCTTTTGTTGACCGTGGACCTCTTTTATAGCCTGAGAACCTCTGTGGACCTATCATTTAAGAATAAAGCAATAAATAGAACCTAGATGTCCTTTTACAGGTCCATTAACCCCACCCCACCCCCAAAAGTCGTTCCGTATATCCCTAGGGGTCCATGAACTCTGGTCTAGGGATTGGTCACTGCAAAATACGGGATCCCTTATCTCAACCAAAAAATACCCCTACTTAAAATGAATTTTTTTTTCCCTGAAGTGGACTACGCTGTAGCATATCCAACAATAGCTCTCACCAGGACCAGTCTCTAGGATCGGGGTTCATACCCTGGGGTACTCATGTCCCTTAGGGGGCATGTGAACCAAATAATAGAGCATGTAGCTTTACTTGATCAAATGTTAGATTATAGTTTTATTACAGGTGCTCTGTCTCTAAGTATCAATACACACAGTAAAATCAAGTTACCGACGACTTTTGAAAATCAAATTGTGTAGCAGTATTTTGACTTTTCAGGGATCGCTTCCTTCGCCGTTAATTGTAAAGGATTAATTCCCTTGTTATTCTCATAGATAAAGCTACTGAGTTGATTAAGCCTGAAGAAGCTTCGAGATTCACAGATACATGGGATACTGAGGTTTATCTTAGGGGAAGGGTTTTGGGTTGTGAAAAAGCATCATTTTATTTTTTCGACTTTCTGTCTAATATTTGATGAGGAGTGCGGTTCTAATATGTGACAAAGAGTACGGTTCTAACATTTAATAAAGAGTATGGTTCTAATATGTGATAAAGAGTACAGTTCTAACATTTGATAAAGATTACGGTTCTAATATGTGACAAAGAGTATAGTTCTAACATTTGATAAAGAGTATGGTTTTAACATTTGATAAAGAGTATGGTTCTAAGATGTCACAAAGAATACAGTTTTAACATTTGATAAATAGTATGGTTCTAAGATGTCACAAAGAGTACAGTTCTAACATTTGATAAATAGTATGGTTCTAAGATGTCACAAAGAGTACAGTTCTAACATTTGATAAATAGTATGGTTCTAAGATGTCACAAAGAGTACAGTTCTAACATTTGATAAATAGTATGGTTCTAAGATGTCACAAAGAGTACAGTTCTAACATTTGATAAATAATATGGTTCTAAGATGTCAGAAAGAGTACAGTTCTAACATTTGATAAATAGTATGGTTCTAAGATGTCACAAAGAGTGCAGTTCTAACATTTGATAAATAGTATGGTTCTAAGAAGTCACAAAGAGTACAGTTCTAACATTTGATAAAGAGTATGATTCTATCATTTGATAAAGAGTATAGTTCTAACATTTGATAAAGAGTATGGTTCTAAGATTGGATAAAGAGTATGATTCTAATACTTGATAAAGAGTATGGTTCTAACATTTGATAAAGAGTATATTTCTTACATTTGATAAAGAGTACAGTTCTAACATTTGGTAAAGACTACAGTTTTAACATTTGATAAAGAGTATGGTCCTAACACTTGATAAAGAGTATGGTTCTAACATTTGATAAAGAGTATGATTCTAACATTTGATAAAGAGTATGGTTCTAACACTTGATAAATGGTGTGGTTCTAACATTTTATAAAGAGTATTATTTAAACACTTCATAAAGAGTATGGTTCTAACACTTGATAAAGAGTATGGTTCTAACACTTGATAAAGAGTATGGTTCTAACACTAGATAAAGAGTATGGTTCTAACACTTGATAAAGAGTATGGTTCTAATACTTGATAACAGTTGATGAAGAGTATGGTTCTAACAGTTGGTAAAGAGTATGGTTCTAACATTTTATAAAGAGTATGGTTCTAACATTTTATAAAGAGTATGGTTCTAACACTTGATAAAGAGTTTCATTCTAACATTTTGTAAAGAGTGTGGTTCTAACACTTGATAAAGAGTATGGTTCTAATACTTGATAAAGAGTATTGTTCTAACACTTGATAAAGAGTATGGTTCTAATACTTGATAAAGAGTATGGTTCTAATACTTGATAAAGAGTATTGTTTTAACACTTGATAAAGAGTATGGTTCTAACACTTGATAAAGACTACAGTTCTAACATTTGATAAAGATTATGGTTCTAACTGTTCCAACATTTGATAAAGAGCATGGTTCTAACACTTGATAAAGAGTATGGTTCTAACACTTGATAAAGAGTACAGCTCTAACATTTGATAAAGAGTATGGTTCTAACACTTGATAAAGAGTACAGCTCTAACATTTGATAAAGAGTATGGTTCGAACACTTGAAAAACAGCACATTTCTAACATTTGATAAAGAGTACAATTCTAAACTTTGGTAAAGTGTATGGTTCTAACATTTTATAAAGAGTATGTTCTAACATTTGATAAAGAGTATGGTTCTAACATTTGATAAAGAGTATGGTTCTAATACTTGGTAAAAAGTACAGTTTTAACATTTGATAGAGAATACGTTTCTAACACTTGATAAAAAGTATAACTGTAACAGATGATAAAGAGTAGAGTTCTAACATTTGATAAAAAGTATGGTTCTAACACTTCATAAATAATACAGTTCTGACATTTGATAAAGAGTATGAGTCTAAAATTTAATAAAGAATACAGTTCCAACATTTGATAAAGAGTATGTGTCTAACATTTGATAAAGACTACAGTTCTAACATTTGATAAAGAGTACAGTTCTAACATTTGATAGAGAGTACAGTTCTAACATTTGATAAGGAGTATGGGTCTAACATTTGATAAAGAGTACAGTTCTAACATTTGATAAGGAGTATGGGTCTAACATTTGATAAAGAGTACAGTTCTAACATTTGGTAAAGAGTATGGGTCTAACATTTGATAAAGAGTACAGTTCTAACATTTGATAAAGAGTACAGTTCCAACATTTGATAAAGATTA
The DNA here is from genome assembly GCA_009760885.1 of Achatina immaculata. Classification (NCBI taxonomy): domain Eukaryota; kingdom Metazoa; phylum Mollusca; class Gastropoda; order Stylommatophora; family Achatinidae; genus Lissachatina; species Lissachatina immaculata. The sequence continues at coordinate 39,933,512 of CM019694.1, forward strand.
CAGTTCTAACATTTGATAAGGAGTATGGGTCTAACATTTGATAAAGAGTACAGTTCTAACATTTGATAAAGAGTACAGTTCTAACATTTGATAAGGAGTATGGGTCTAACATTTGATAAAGAGAACAGTTATAACATTTGGTAAAGAGTACAGTTCAACATGTGATAAAGAGTACAGTTCTAACATTTGATAAGGAGTATGGGTCTAACATTTGATAAAGAGTACAGTTCTAACATTTGGTAAAGAGTATGGGTCTAACATTTGATAAAGAGTACAGTTCCAACATTTGATAAAGATTACAGTTCTAACATTTGATAAGGAGTATGGGTCTAACATTTGATAAAGAGTACAGTTCTAACATTTCATAAAGAGTACAGTCCTGACATTTGATAAAAAGTACAGTTCTAACATTTGATAAAGAGTACAGTTTTAACACGTCATAAAGAGTAAGAGTCTAACACTTGATAAAAAGTATGGTTCTAACACTTGATAAAGAGTATGGTTCTAACATTTGATAAAGAGTATGGTTCTAACATTTGATAAAGAGTATGGTTCTAACACTTGATAAAGAGTATGGTTCTAACACTTGATAAAGAGTAAGAGTCTAACACTTGATAAAGAGTATGGTTCTAACACTTGATAAAGAGTATGGTTCTAACACTTGATAAAGAGTAAGAGTCTAACACTTGATAAAGAGTATGGTTCTAACATTTGATAAAGAGTATGGTTCTAACACTTGATAAAGAGTATGGTTCTAACATTTGATAAAGAGTAAGAGTCTAACACTTGATAAAGAGTATGGTTCTAACACTTGATAAAGAGTATGGTTCTAATACTTGATAAAGAGTATGGTTCTAACATTTGATAAAGAGTATGGTTCTAATACTTGATAAAGAGTATGGTTCTAACACTTGATAAAGAGTATGGTTCTAACATTTGATAAAGAGTATGGTTCTAACACTTGATAAAGAGTATGGTTCTAACACTTGATAAAGAGTATGGTTCTAATACTTGATAAAGAGTATGGTTCTAACATTTGATAAAGAGTATGGTTCTAATGAAGAGTAGCGTTTTAGTCATGCTGTGACTGGATAAGGAGAGGGATAGGTCATGTCTCGAAGATTCTTTTCTGAGAACACGGAGACTAGTGATCCTTCTCGCGATCTGCCAGAGTGTTTGTTCTTTCTGATTGTTTTGAGGGCAGTTTGAATGGTTATCTGTGTTGTCATCATCATCTTCATCATCATCATCATCATCGTCATCATCATCATCTTCTTCTTCTTCTTCTTCTTCATCATGTGCCATTATTACAATTGCCTATTTGGACTCCTTAAGATGTCTTGCTTCCATGAGTGTCGCCCTAAGGTAGCCGGTTCGAAACCGACGTCCTGTCCTTGGGTCTATCCACCAGCAGATTTGTATGCTCGTCTAGTCAACCGCCTGCCTCATCTTGTCACATTTCACTACGAAAACGATAGAGAACGGGAGAGAGGAAGAGAGAGAGAGCTGTCTTAAATGGTACATGACATGACTAATGATTGATGATGATGATGATGATGATTTCGGAAGTCTGGCAAAAATGGTTTTAGCGGCATAGACAATCCACCGGATGATCTGTGATAGCTGTTAAATGAGGTTTTGACTGTGAGAGAACTTAAAAAAAGCCACCCCAGGTCCTATGAAGCCACAACACTGATCTGGTGACAGGTTCAGTTCCAGCCTAAAAACTGTAGAAACGTTGCAGAAGATGGGTGCAACTTTCAGTTAACTTTGTCGTGGGGCTCGTATCCTCGAACTCTACAAGGACCGGAGACAGGCAAGTCTCAGAACCCCGTCAGATGGGAGAAAAGATAATGTTGAGTGACAGCTTGTCACAGAAAGGGGAGGAGCTACAAAACTTTTAATGCTCTGCTTCACGTCAAAGACAATATACACATGTATGTTCTTGGAGGCGAATCTATCTATCTATCTATCTATCTATCTATCTATCTATCTATCTATCTATCTATCCATCCATCCATCTATTCGCCCGTCTGTCTGCTTTGTCTGTCTGTCTATTCCCCCCCCCCCCCCCATCTCGCTTGTTATCATCCGCTGAATAGGCCCTTATTACAGTCCCAGTCGATAACCGGAAAATAGTGAGGCACAAATCCTTGCTTTCAGTACAGAATGTTTTGAGGGTGAGTGCTAAACAACCTTCCCAAAGCTGTCATCATCATCATCATCTTGTTGCCCGTATGTCTCAGTACTTTTACATGGTTTATCTAAATCGCTGTGCTACTAGTTATTGTGAAACCTCAGTTTCAGTGAGTTTATTCTCGTTTGCTTCCCTTTGGTTTTCTGAGACAGATTCGCCCCGTCTATTGTTCTTTCTTTTATTATCTTGTTTGTCCTGTCCATTTTTCTTTCTTTTATTGTCTTGTTTGCCCCGTCTATTGTTCTTTCTTTTATTGTCTTGTTTGTCCTGTCCATTTTTCTTTCTTTTATTGTCTTGTTCGCCCTATCTATTGTTATTTCTTTTATTGTCTTGTTCGCCCTGTCTATTGTTCTTTCTTTTATTGTCTTGTTTGCCCTGTATATTGTTCTTTCTTCTATTGTCTTGTTTGCCTTGTATTGTTCTTTCTTTTAGTATCTTGTTCGCCCTATATTGTTCTATTAGTTATATTCTTGTTCGCCCTGTATTTTTCTTTCTTTTACTGTATTCTTCCTCCTGTATTTTTCTTTCTTTTATTGCTTTGTTCTCACTCTATTGTTCTTTCTGCTATTTCTTATTTCGCCCTGTATTATTCTTTCTACTATTACTCCTTTCGACCCTACTGTTCTTTCGACTGTTGATTTTTTCGCCCTGTATTGTTCTTTCCTTTACTGCCCTTTTCAATCTGTATTATTCTTTCTATTGTTACTCTTTTCGCCCTGTAATGTTCTTTCTATAGTTGCTCTTTCCGCATTATATTTTTATTTCTATTATTGCTCTTTTCCCCCTGTATTGTTCTTTATATTCCCGCTCTTTTCCCCCTGTATTGTTCTCTCTATTAGTGCTCTTTTCGCCTGTACTGTTCTTTCTGTTATTGCTCTTTTTCATCGGTATTGTTCTTTCTATAATTGCTCTTTTCGTCCTGTATTGTTCTTTTTATTATTTGTCTTTTCTCCCTTTATTGTTCTTTCTATTATTGCTCTTTTCGTCCTGTATTGCTCTTTCTATTATTGCTCTTTATATCTTGCATTGTTCTATCTTTTATTACTCTTTTCGCCATGTATTGTTCTTTCTGTTGTTGCTCTTTTTTTCTCTGGATTGTTCTTTCTAATATTACTCTTTTCAACCTGTATTGTTATTTCTATTATTGCTCTTTTCGCCATATATTGTTCTTTCTATTATTACTTTTTTTCCTGCATTGTTCTCTTCATTATTGTTCTTTTCCCCTATATTGTTCTTTGTATTATTGATCTTTCCCCCTATATTATTCCTTCTATTATTGCTTCTGCCCCCCCCCCCCTTTTATTGATCTTTCCATTATTGCTCTTTTCGCCATATATTGTTCTTTCTATTATTACTCTTTCCCCCTGTATTGTTCTTTCCATTATTGTTCTTTTCCCCTGTATTAGTCTTTCTATTATTGCTTTGTTCTCCCTTTATTGTTCTTTCTATTATTGCTTTGTTCCCCCTTTATTGTTCTTTCCATTATTGCTTTGTTCCCCCTTTATTGTTCTTTCTGTTATTGCTTTGTTCCCCCTTTATTGTTCTTTCCATTATTGCTTTGTTCCCCCTTTATTGTTCTTTCTGTTATTGCTTTGTTCCCCCTTTATTGTTCTTTCTATTATTGCTTCCCCCCCCCCCCCCCATTTATTGATCTTTCTATTATTGATTTTTCCCGCGTTATTTTTCTTTCTATTATTGCTGTTTTCCCCCTGTATTGCTTTTTTTCAGCAGGATCCTGTGATCACATTTATGGATACCCCCCCCCCCCCCCACGGATGAGAACAGTGCTTTGATAACGTGCTTGCAGGGCCAGATTTTGGACCACAAAAAAAAAAGTTTCTTTGCGCGATCCGCCACCATGATGGTAATGTCCTGTCACAGACTAGTATCCAGGCCAAATGCGAACGCTATCTTCTGCTGGAAGCAAGAAGAACATATTGGATAGGGTCTTGGTTACGTCTGGTTCATTAGATCCCAAATCTGTGCTGTTTACCATGTCTCACATGTATGCTCTTTACTTGATCCAAGAACTGTTCTGCTTACCATATCCCACACACTATATTCCAGATCTGTGCTGTTCACTGGATCCAAGAACTATGCTGTTCTTTGCATGCCACATCTGTGTTGTTCTTCACATACTACATCTGTGTTGTTCATCGGATACAAGAACTGTGCTGTTCACCGAATACAACATATCCCATATACGAGTTGTTCATCATCTCTTACATCTGTGCTGTTCACTGGATCCCTGAACTGTGATACTGACCAGCTCCTACAACTGTGATATTCACCAGATTACACAACTGTGATATTCACCAGATAACACAACTGTGATATTCACCAGCTTCCAGAACTGTGATATTCACCAGGTTCCACGACTGTGATATTCACCAGGTCCCAGAACTGTGATATCCACCAGCTCTCAGAACTGTGATATTCACCAGCTCTCAGAACTGTGATATTCACCAGGTCCCACAACTGTGCCAGTATTCTTAATAAAACATCTCCACTTCCTGAGTTCTCTGAAACTTTCATTAATTATGTGTCCTCTAAGACGATCATTAAATTAGTTCCATAATCTATCTTGCTAGATAACTAGGTCATGTCCTTCAATCTTTACACATTAGACATACTGATAAGATAGAAAATATAATTTATTTCATGTCTACAGATATCGGATGTAAATTCATTCACTCTCTCATTCATTCACATCTTCCTTGGGGAACTCTGCTTCCTTAACAGGTCTAGAAGACCTCTCGACCATAACCAAGATGTCCCGCTTCTGTTGCGTCCATTCGTAAATCATCAACAATCCCTTCTTGCCATCTTCGCCTTGGTCTTCCTCTCCTTCTTTTCCCCATTATATACTCTTCCAAGACTTTCATGATATTTATATGTCCGAATTATTTAAGTTTTCTCTGTTTAATCCTCTTTACTAGCCAACGTTCTTCAGTACTAAATTACTGTAGTATGGATAGATTTGTTCTTGTTCGTGTCCGTAATATCTGAAGAACTCTTCTACTCGTACAGTATTTACATTCAAAAGCGCTTATGTGTTTCCTCGGCTGTTTTGTTATATAAATTTAATATGTAAACATTACGTTTTTTTAAATAAAAGCAAATCTGAAAGAGGGTGAAACAAATTCTGTAGCAGAATATATATTAATCTATAAAAATGGACACAGTTTCCAGATCTACACGTCGATGTAAATTATGGACGAAATGAGATATACTGGAAAAAAATTACCAAAGTATATCTATCTATAAAAATAAGATAAATTTGATTCGAAAAGTATACTTTATCTATGCAAAGATAATAATACATTATCTATTATACAGAGGGAGACAGCGTCAAGGCAAAACGTATAGTAATGTACACAATATGATAAAGTTACTAGAATGGTATAGTAATATATAGAAGAAAATACAATAAATAAAACGAATAATTGTTATTATACTTTAAAGACAAAATTATACACCGAAAGTGTAGTGACCTACAGGAAGTAATTAACATCGATACAGCAGCATTCTAGGATATATACACTTTCTAATGGCTTTTCGATTTTTTGGTGCCATCATTTCAGATCTTAAATATTAATAAGCCACTGAATTTGGGCAAATCCTCTTACTACTTTTTTCGTGACCATCAAAGTTTTCCCCCATTCCATAATGTACTACATTCTAGAATTCGATTTACATCGACTAACTTTAGTAACTGAATCCTCTTGACCTTTAAAATGTTGGATGGCAGGAGTGTTTTACATCTTAAGAGTGGAGTTTTCTTTTGTTTCGTTTCTTTTTTGTTAAATTTTAGTTTTCAGTTTGTTCAACTTCTGTTAAAATTTGTTACTGAGCCTTGAAACCGATGTGTGTGTGTGTGTGTGAATGCATGCGTGTGTGTGTCTGTTTGTCTGTGTGTGTCTGTGTGTGTCTCTGTGTGTGTCTGTGTCTGTGTGTCTATGTGTCTCTGTCTGTCTGTCTGTCTGTCTGTCTGTCTGTCTGTCTGTCTGTCTCCAGGGCCTCTGAGATCCTTCCTCCTACCTTTCACTTTTTGTACCTTCATCCGTCATGGTCCCTACCCTAAGAAAGGGAAGGTTTTATGCCCATACTCAAAATAAAGAAACGCCTCCATGCCCTTTCTTAAAACAGAGGAAAGCCTCCGTGCCCTCCCTTGAAACAGAGGAGAGCCACCATGCCCTTTCTTAAAACAGGGGAAAGTCATTATGCCCTCTCTTGAAACAGAGGAAAGTCTCCATGCCCTTCCTTAAAACAGAGGAAAGCCACCATACCCTTCCTTAAAACAGAGGAAAGCCACCACGCCCTTCGTTAAAACAGGATAAAGCCTCCATGCCCTTCCTTAAAACAGAGGAAAACTCCATGCCCTTCCTCAAAAGAGGGAAAGTCTCCATACCCTTCCTTAAACAGAAACAAACCTCCATGCCCTTCCTTAAAACAAGGAAAAGTCTCCAAGCGCTTCTTTAAACAGGGGAAAGTTTCCATACCCTTCCTTAAACAGGGGAAAGCCTCCATGCGCTTCTTTAAACAGGGGAAAGTTTCCATACCCTTCCTTAAACAGGGGAAAGCCTCCATGCGCTTCTTTAAAACAGGGGAAAGTTTCCACACCCTTCTTTAAACAGGGGAAAGTTTCCATACCCTTCCTTAAACAGGGGAAAGCCTCCATGCGCTTACTTAAAACAGGAGAAAGCAGTATCTTTTTTTTCTTACCTTAAATGAAGGGAGAAGATGAACGGGAAGAAAAAGCAAGAGAACGTGGAAGATATAAATGACGATAACAATATCTAGAAATAGAAAAAAGCAGCAATGTGAGGTGCACTATAAACAATAGAGGCAGTGAGTGTAGAAGATTCATTATCGTCAGCCGTCTTTGAGGACCTGGCACAGGATGATGACAACCATTTATTTCAGATGCTCTGTTAGATGTATGTCATGGACACACAAAAAATGAACAAATATATCCATACTACAAGAACTTTCATAAGGAGAAAACGGAGAAAACTTAAATATTTTGGACACGTTAAACGTCATGATAATCTGGAGAAGACCGTCTTAAAAGGGTACATAATGGGAAAAGAAAGAGAGGAAGACTAAGGCGAAGGTGGCTGCAAGACATCTTTGATAATCTGGAAATGGATGCATCAGCAGCAGGGCATCTTGCTTGCAACCGAGAGGCCTACAGGAGAGCTGTTAGGGAAGCAAAGTTCCGCAAGGGGCATGCAAATGACTGACTGACTGACTGACTGTTAAATATTTCAGGACACAAAACACAGAAAGGTTTAATAGATACAGATTATAGGAAACCCACATATAGGAAAAAAACGTGTGTACACACTTGGAAAAGACATATGAACAGACATGGGTAAAAGTGTACACAGACATGAGAAAAATATATGTATATGCACAGATAAAGGAAAATCATAAATAAGCAGACATAAGAGAAACATATATGAACAAACATGGGAAAGCATGTATATACAGACGTGGGAAAATCATGTATATGAACAGATGCGTGGAAAACATGTATACACAGACATTGTGGGAAAAACATATATGAAAAGACATGGGAATATCATATATTTATATATGAACATATATGTAAACTAGAAAACACGTATATACGAGTATTGGAAAACCACATACGAACAGAGATGGGAAGAAGATGTATACACAGACATTGGTAAATCACGTATGTACAAAAGAGACCCAAAAAAAGTTCGTAAGAACAGACATTGGGAAGACATCGATACACATTCGTGGCATTGTAAAGAAAAAAATAAAAGTTTTATTATTATAAATTGAAAAGGATGTTTTTCGTTTTTTTTTTCTTCTAGTTGTTTTTATCCACGTTATAAACATACTGTCTGTTTTGTGGAAAGTAAACGATTCTCTTATTTTAATGTACTATTGTACCTGTGAGAATCATTTCTTTATCTTTACTATTTTCTATCAATTATCTGAACCGTGGAACTTCTTTATCATATATATTCATCAATCTTCTACCCCCATGGCCTTATTTATCATATACAGTCGAACCCACTTATTATCACATCGCTTTATGTCACAACCCGGATATTTTCACAGAAATTTGTATCCCCGGCCACTTCCCATAAGTTACTTCGGTTAATATCACCCCGCCCGCTTGTATGGGCACTAACACAATATCCCTATGTGTCTCTAAGGCATGACAGGATTACCTTTACCTTTATTGCCACAAATCACAGTATTTTTCACCCGGAGGAGCTAAAGACCCCGTTTTGTATCACAGACTGGTTGAGTACATGCTACAAACATCTCATAAAATGTTATCAGCTTCTCGATTCATCAAAGAAAGGGCCGGCCGTTTTATCACCGAGTATTTGCCGCATCAACCTTTTGAACATGTGGGCATCGAAACTCACGTGGTGTGAATGAAAGGCTTACCACGACCCCCCTTTTTATGATTAAAATTTGGCTTGTTTTTGTCATTGTCTTCTTTTTCAAGACGTGGGCGGTGTTGGCACCGCGACTTGATAGGTAGTCAGTTGAGTAGTTTACTGTGAATCGTATAGCCGGGAACTTCTCTCTGGTTCACGTTGTGTCAGATCTTATCTTATATCCTTCCCGTGCCGTTAAACGTCACATAGGGCTCGCAAAGTAGTTCGCCAATATTTCCTGTCTTCGGCGAGTCTTTCAACCTCATCAAAGGATTTTATGTCTGTTAATTTGGCCTCTCTTAACAATGTCTTCTTCAGAATTTCACGCAGTCTGCCTCTTTTTCTTTGGCCTGTTGTGTTCCACTTGATAGTTTGTTTTGGGATTCTCTGATCATTTCTTCTCATCAAATGACCAACATATGTCCATCATATGTGACAGATAATGGCTACTAAATGCAAACGTTGATTTTGATTTGAGCTTTAAATAGATATTCTGAAGCAAGTTGATGAAAAAGTTACAAGAAAGGACATAGGGGATATATTTGAAACTGACGTTTCAGAGTATCGAAACGTGTTAAAAAAAGGAAACAAAACTGAACTCATCTTTAGTTAGGTCAAACGAAGGCGTGCGAGTTCTTACATTGAGTGTGCTCTGTTGAAATGGTTCAAATAGACACGTTCTGCACAGTTGCCTGTGTGCTGTCCTATTTTGGTGGAAATGGCAGAACGTTTTGCTAAAGAAATGGACATGCCTGATTGGAAGTGTTCGAACGGCTTTCTTGAGCGCTTTAAGAAACAGCACAACATAACAGTTAAGGTCGCTTCAGGTGAAGCGGCCCGAGTTAACGCCAATGTCGTTAATGATTGGATTTCTCGCTTGCCAAACTTTCTGGATGCGTACAGCCCAGATGGCATTTTTAACATGGATGAAACAGGCGTGCTTTATAAACTACTACCGAACAGAACTTTGTGTTGTCTTGATGAGAAGTGCCACGGTGGCAAAAGAGGATCGCTTAACAGCTGTCGTGTGGTGTAACATGTCTGATTAACAGACCAGTTATCACTACACAACGCAGAATCACTCATTTGTTTTTACTACTACTGCTGACATACAGATGCTGCTTGATTTTAGTGTTATCTGTATTGTAAGCCAAAGACCTACTGTATTTTGTGATTAATATATTTTGTGATATTTTGGCGAAATACTTTGCGAGCCCTATGTGATGTTTAACGGCACGGGAAGGATATAAGATATTTTGTGATGAGTACATTTTGTGTCCGATGACGGATAGATTTGGCTGTTTGTTATATGTTTAATGTAGAAAATGTGGGGCGGGCTCTCTCTCTCACACACACACACACATACACACACACATTAGCCCAGTTAAAAGTATTTTTAATGGACCTGGCTTAATGTCACTATATTTCGACATTCCTGACGATGTGACATTAAGCGGGTTCGACTGTATATTCATCAAACATATGCCCCCAGGATCTTCTTTATCACATATTTTCATCAACCTTCTGCCCCCAGGACCTTCTTTATATTCATTACTCTTCTGCCCCCAGGACCTTCTTTATATTCATTACTCTTCTGCCCCCAGGACCTTCTTATCATATATATTCATTACTCTTCTGCCCCTAGGACCTTCTTTATCATATATATTCATTACTATTCTGCCCCCAGGACCTTCTTTATCATATATATTCATTACTCTTCTGCCCCTAGGACCTTCTTTATCATATATATTCATTACTATTCTGCCCCCAGGACCTTCTTTATCATATATATTCATTACTCTTCTGCCCCCGGACCTTCGTTATCACATATATTCATTAATCTTCTGCCCCCAGGACCTTCTATATCATATATATTCATTAACCTTCTCCCCCAGGACTTTTCTTATCATATATATTCATTAACCTTCTGCCCCCAGGACTTTCCTTATCATATATATTCATTAACGTTCTGCCCCCAGGACATTCCTTATCATATATATTCATTAACCTTCTGCCCCAGGACTTTCTATATCATATATATTCATTAACATTCTGCCCCCAGGACTTTCCTTATCATGTATATTCATTAACATTCTGCCCCCAGGAATTTCTATATCATATATATTCATTAACATTCTGCCCCAGGACTTTCTATATCGTATATATTCATTAACCTTCTCCCCCATGTCTTTTTATATCATATATATTCATTAACATTCTGCCCCAGGACTTACCTTATTATATATATTCATTAACAATCTGGCCCCAAGACTTTCCTTATCATATATATTCAACAGCATTCTACCCCAGGATTTTCCTTATCATATATATTCTTTAACTTTCTGCCCCCAGGACTTTCCTTATCATATATATTCATTAACCTTCTGCCCCTAGGACTTTCCTTATCATATATATTCATTATTTTTCTGCCCTTAGGACTTTCCTTATCGTATATATTCATTAATCTTCTGCCCCGAGGACTTTCCTTATATATATATCTTTATTAACCTTCTGCCCCTAGGACTTTCCTTATATATATTTATTAACTTTCTGCCTCTAGGACTTTCGTTATCATATATATTCATTAACATTCTGCCTTGAGAACTTTCTTTATCATATATATTCATTAACATTCTGCCCCTAGGACTTTCCTTATCATATATATTCATTAACATTCTGCCCTGAGAATTTTCTTTATCATATATATTCATTAACATTCTGCCCCTAGGACTTTCCTTATCATATATATTCATTATCCTTCTGCCCTTAGAACTTTCCTTATCATATATTTATTAATCTTTTGCCCCTAGGACTTTCCATATATATATTCATTAACCTTCTGCCCCAGGACTTTCCTTATCATATATATTCATTAATCTTCTGCCCCGAGGACTTTCCTTATATATATTCATTAACCTTCTGCCCCAAGGACTTTCGTTGCTCATCATGGCTGTTGCTCTATGTAAATCCTTGCTTGAGATGAGCAACAGTTCTAAACTTCACCAAAAAAAAACACACACAAATTCCAACACGAACAAGATTATAACTTCACGACATTTCTATCAATTTTAATTCCACTAACGAACAAGGTTATAACTTCACGACATTTCTATCAGTTTTAATTCCACTAACGAACAAGGTTATAACTTCACGACATTTCTATCAATTTTAATTCCACTAACGAACAAGGTTATAACTTCACGACATTTCTATCAATTTTAATTCCACTAACGAACAAGGTTATAACTTCACGACATTTCTATCAATTTTAATTCCACTAACGAACAAGGTTATAACTTCACGACATTTCTATCAATTTTAATTCCACTAACGAACAAGGTTATAACTTCACGACATTTCTATAAATTTTAATTCCACTAACGAGCACAAACAATTCATAAACAGACAAAACATCAAGGGCATACTTTATTTTGATAGCAACTGATGTTAACTATGATCATGAAGCATAAACACACAGTTTGAAATGAACACGTGATATCGAACATAAACAATGAATGGCATGCAAACAAATGTGAGTTCAAAAGCATCTAAAACTTTGTGTGAGCCCAAAAAGTTGATGGTGGTCAGTGAAATGGAAAATGTCCTAGTATTCTAAAACTAACACACGTTACACATGACTGCCTAGCAATATATACAATCAGATCATATGTAGACAGTCACGTTTCTTGATAGGCCCTTAAATCCATCTTCAGGCCTGTAACATAAATGTTGCGTTTTAAGCTTGAATCCATCATTCTTCATAGATATTTTTTAAACAGCTTACAATTATAACAACCTATAGTAAAAACTTACATAAATAAGCAGGCACAGATGGAGATCATTGCTTTAACAATCTTTCATACCACAGATGCAGAATTATTGAAAACACAAGACGAACACTTCCCCGCAGAAATTTGCTCTCTACACCTGGCTGCGTGCTCCCTACACCTGGCTGCGTGCTCCCTACACCTGGCCACGTGCTCCCTACATCTGACCACGTGCTCCCTACACCTGGCTGCGTGCTCCTTACATCTGGCCACGTGCTCCCTACACCTGGCCACGTGCTCCCTACATCTGGCCACGTGCTCCCTACACCTGGCCACGTGCTCCCTACACCTGGCTGCGTGCTCCCTACATCTGGCCACGTGCTCCCTACATCTGGCCACGTGCTCCCTACATCTGGCCACGTGCTCCCTACATCTGGCCACGTGCTCCCTACATCTGGCCACGTGCTCCCTACACCTGGCCACGTGCTCCCTACACCTGGCCACGTGCTCCCTACACCTGGCCACGTGCTCCCTACATCTGGCCACGTGCTCCCTACATCTGGCCACGTGCTCCCTACATCTGGCCACGTGCTCCCTACACCTGGCCACGTGCTCCCTACACCTGGCCACGTGCTCCCTACACCTGGCCACGTGCTCCTTACATCTGGCCACGTGCTCCCTACACCTGGCCACGTGCTCCCTACATCTGGCCACGTGCTCCCTACACCTGGCTGCGTGCTCCCTACACCCGGCCAAGTTCCCGAATGAAAAATGAACTTCCCTGGAAAACTTATCTTCCGGGTTTCGCGTTCATGTCGGCAAACATGAAAGGAAACAAAGCATGCTCACAGCAATCCCATATAACATGCACCTTTGGAAAAGCACTTCATGCATGTACGCATTCCTGGAAAAACAATTCATACACAGATGTGTGGGAAAGGATACACACATACACATAATTATCATATATAAATAAAACAATGAAGCAAAGATTCAAAAGGAAAATATGCACTGCAAACTGACAGATGAATAACGAGATTTCCATCATGAAACATTGGACGACTGAGTAGCTAAGTAGTCAGTGCATTCCCTTCTCATGCCAAGGCAAGGAGTTCACAACAGGCCGAAGGAGCCCCCCATTCAGCTTTTTTATACAAGCCTCTTCTTCTGTAACTGGGAAAGTAAAGGTATCCATGTTTCACGCTGATCAAGTCACTGTGACGATAGCTGGAAAACTTTGGGCGCAAGAACTAAGTGCTATAGTGCCACTTTGGCATGGAATCGTTACTTTTAACTTAAAATGTTGTCGAGAAAGAGTAAAAATTATTCCATTTTTATAGTGGATCTTGTCGCCATCGTAGATAAATAATTCTTAGTAAACAGTAGGTCCGTGTGTGTGTGTTTATAAACAGCAACTAAGTGTAATACTTTAGAGAAGGACAACAGTTGAGCAACAGAGGGCTCACCTGGGCAGTAGCGAAAAAAAAAAGTCGAAGGACATTCGTTTGTGGAAAACTCTTATGGAAGTCTTATGTGCCTTTGATAGTTAAGGTTGAGAGAGAGAGAGAGAGAGAGAGAGAGAGAGAGAGAGAGAGAGAGAGAGAGAGAGAGAGATGTAATACCTGTCCTTCTGTTCTTGATCAACAAGAAATACTTGCCGTTTTTTTATCAACAAGTAAAACTTGTCCCTGTGTTCTTAGCAAACGGTAGCTCTGTGTACAGACTTCTCGATATACTTGCCCGCTCGCACTGCTACAGTAAATATGTCCAGGGATATATATACATCCGCAGTTGCTCTATATGTCCAGGGATATATATACATCCGCAGTTGCTCTATATGTCCAGGGATATATATACATCCGCAGTTGCTCTATATGTCCAGGGATATATATACATCCGCAGTTGCTCTATATGTCCAGGGATATATATACATCCGCAGTTGCTCTATATGTCCAGGGATATATATACATCCGCAGTTGCTCTATATGTCCAGGGACATATATACATCCACAGTTGCTCTATATGTCCAGGGATATATATATACATCCACAGTTGCTCTATATGTCCAGGGATATATATATACATCCACAGTTGCTCTATATGTCCAGGGACATATATACATCCGCAGTTGCTCTATATGTCCAGGGACATATATACATCCGCAGTTGCTCTATATGTCCAGGGACATATATACATCCGCAGTTGCTCTATATGTCCAGGGATATATATATATATATATACATCCACAGTTGCTCTATATGTCCAGGGATATATATATACATCCACAGTTGCTCTATATGTCCAGGGATATATATATATATATACATCCGCAGTTGCTCTATATGTCCAGGGATATATATACATCCGCAGTTGCTCTATATGTCCAGGGACATATATACATCCACAGTTGCTCTATATGTCCAGGGATAATATATACATCCACAGTTGCTCTATATGTCCAGGGATATATATATACATCCACAGTTGCTCTATATGTCCAGGGACATATATACATCCGCAGTTGCTCTATATGTCCAGGGACATATATACATCCGCAGTTGCTCTATATGTCCAGGGACATATATACATCCGCAGTTGCTCTATATGTCCAGGGATATATATATATATATATACATCCACAGTTGCTCTATATGTCCAGGGATATATATACATCCGCAGTTGCTCTATATGTCCAGGGATATATATATATATATACATCCGCAGTTGCTCTATATGTCCAGGGATATATATACATCCGCAGTTGCTCTATATGTCCAAGGACATATATACATCCGCAGTTGCTCTATATGTCCAAGGACATATATACATCCGCAGTTGCTCTATATGTCCAGGGACATATATACATCCGCAGTTGCTCTATATGTCCAGGGACATATATACATCCGCAGTTGCTCTACTTGTCCAGCGTGTCTATCTCAAAGTAAAAAAAAAAACACATGACAGCCATGACTGTTAAACAGCAGGAAAAAACAAAGTGTTTGTTCGAATATTGCTAGCCCGTCTTTGTGCCCTGCTGTCTTTGTAATAACTTTATTTAGGGAATCTCACGTGGACTCTCACAAAATATTTTGTATCTCGTCGCTGCACGTAAGGGAGATAAATCATTTTAGTTCAAATATAGGGCAAGAAGCAGGACAGATTATAGCCCTTTAATTTATTTTGTTTCTTCTTCATTTATTATTAATTATTGTTATTAAAACTCGTATGAACCAGCTGCAATAAATGCCAATGATTATTTCCTACTTTTATTGATAAAGTGACTTAGAATATTCTGTAAGATTAGTATAGTTACCAAGCCCAGTGTTTCTCAAACTGCTTGTACTTTGCTCATTCAGACTCGTGATGTCAGTGCCATGACCGAGTTTTCAAACACCCGTGACCTTGCTGAGGCTGAAAGAGCTCTCAGACATCCGAGCTTTGCTGCAGGTATCAGAGTCCTACACAGGCTCCACTTCCAGCGAGGTACTACTAGTTTCCGCTGTCTCGGACTGAAATATGGCAATGCATTAGCGACATTCAGATTTCCATGAATGTGTGATCTCTTTTCTTAAGGAAAACAAAGTTACCTCTTACTATGTTGCTTCTTAAGGAAAAAAAAAATATACCTACGTTTTCAACCCCCCCCCCCCCCGTCATATCTCCCAGGTCACATATCTACGTTTTCAACCCCGCCGTCACATCTCCCATGTCACATACCTACGTTTTCAACCCCGCCGTCATATCTCCCAGGTCACATATCTACGTTTTCAACCCCGCCGTCATATCTCCCAGGTCACATATCTACGTTTTCAACCCCGCCGTCATATCTCCCATGTCACATACCTACGTTTTCAACCCCGCCGTCATATCTCCCAGGTCACATATCTACGTTTTCAACCCCGCCGTCATATCTCCCAGTCCACATATCTACGTTTTCAACCACGCCATCCTATCTCCCAGGTCACATATCTACGTTTTCAACCACGCCATCCTATCTCCCAGGTCACATATCTACGTTTTCAACCCCGCCGTCATATCTCCCAGTCCACATATCTACGTTTTCAACCACGCCATCCTATCTCCCAGTCCACATATCTACGTTTTCAACCCCGCCATCCTATCTCCCAGGTCACATATCTACGTTTTCAACCACGCCATCCTATCTCCCAGGTCACATATCTACGTTTTCAACCCCGCCGTCATATCTCCCAGGTCACATATCTACGTTTTCAACCCCGCCATCCTATCTCCCAGTCCACATATCTACATTTTCACACCCCGCCATCCTATTTCCCAGTCCACATATCTAAAGCCCATAAAAACGTGTTTCGCTTGTGACCCACAAGTCGCTGCCCTTTCTCCCCTGAATGTTCTAAACGCCCTAAGGGGAAAGACTAGTAAGTCCAGTAATCGCAAATATATTTCCAAAATATTGCCACAACTAGGTTATTGTTCGTAGAAGGGACAGATATTGAAGAAGTCAATCTATTTACATAGCTTGGCAGCTACATATACCAGGACGGTGACACCAGAAAGGAAGTTAGAATTAGAACTGCAAAAGCAGCATCTATCTTCAAGAATCTTGAGAAGATATGGCACTCAAAAGTTATGAGCACAAAAACCAAGTTAAAACTATTCAATTCACGTGTAATATCCACCCTCATTTATGCATGCGAAAGCTGGAAAACAACTAAAGAAATAGACAAGAAATTAAACTCTTTTGAAAACAAATACTTAAGGAAAGTGCTCGGCATCAAGTGGAACGAATTCAAGAACAATGCAGAGATAAGATAGATGACTGAACAACAACCAGTCTCATGGGTGATCAGGAAAAGGAAATGGACATATGTTGGTCACGTGATAAGAAGAAACGGTCAGAGAATCTCAAAATAAGCTATAAAGTGGAACACAACAGGTCAAAGAAAAAGAGGCGGACCGCGTGAAATTCTGAAGAGGACATTGTTAAGAGAGGCCAAATTAACAGGCATAAAATCCCTTGATGAGGTTGAAAGACTCACCGAAGACAGGAAAAACTGGCGAACTACCTTGCGAGCCCTATGTGACGTTTAACGGCACGGGAAGGATGTAAGATATAAGATAAAGAAGGTTATTGCCCTTCCCCTATTAGACAATTTGCAAGCACTGCTTTAGTCCCAGCTAAGAATGAAACAATGCAGGCATATCTGGTCTCGAAAGTGAAGGGAGCACTTTAAGAGGTGGGAGAAATAAACCAGCGAGAGAGCACAACCCTGGGATACTAGAGCACCGAGCAACAGCTTAACCAGCAAAGCTGAAGGACTACTGAAGCAGGGCTTCTCGCCGGGCTCACGACACCGTGTGCCAGATAAAGGAGCACTCTCCAGATAAGTTCTGGACCATTTCTGAGTGAGTTTGCTTGCTTCCATAAGTGCGCTGTACTTCCAGCTACCTCTGCCCAGATCCAGTCGGATGGGATGGGGGCGGTGGGTGGAGGGGGTAGGGCCGAGAGTGCTTTATCCTCTTTATAAATGAGAGTGGGACGACTTGGACGAAAACTTAACTACTCATATTAATTATTAATCAGTGAGATAAGAGTTGTGGAGGGGAAGGAGGGGAAGCAGAACAGACAGACAGACAAACAAACAGACAGACAGACAGGCAGGCAGGCAGGCAGACAGAATTAGTTTCAAACATTTTCAAAATTTTCTTGAAACCCTTGTCTCTTTATATGAAGTAAATATCAATCAATCAAGTGCCGCGTGGCGTAGGCGATCATTTGTCTCCAAAATTCCCTGTCTTTAGACTTGATTATGAGATCCGCCGGTGACTTTCTTCCTAGCCACACTGACAGCCCATCCAGTAACTTCTCTTTCTCTCTCTGTCCTCCTCTATCTCTTCTTCCTTCAATTTTTCCAGTTTTCCTCTTCTCAGAAAATGCCCTACAAATCTCATTTCTTTGCTGTAATTTGCCTTCTAACTTCAGCTTCTCTTAAGATTTCTTCGCTGGTTTTCTTAGCTGTCCATGGTACCTTCAACATCCTTCTTATGAACCACATTTCCATGGCCTCCATTTCTCGCTGTACTCTCTTATTCATGGACCATGCTTCACGTCCATAAAACAAATTTGGCTCCATTTAACATTTAAGTACTCGGAAGTAAATATACGCATACAAAAAAAAAAAAAACTATTTATATCGAACTCTAAGCAGAGTTAGTTGCTGTCAGTGAAGTAACAGATTTATGTTTAGACCTTGAAAAAATGTTATAAATAAACAACAACAAAAATATGTTACTGCAGTCAATGCACTATGTTCTAGACTTTCTACGAGAAAGTCACTATCCGAAAAGATATTTTACCTTGATGATTGCAATATGGAAATAACGCTAAAACGATCATCACGCGATCGAAGTCCAGTAACCATGAATATATTTCCAAAATATTATAGATTCCTAGGTTATTTCCCATTCCATAAAATATTTAAAAATAAGTAGATGAAATGTAAGTTTTTACTTTCTAACGTGGGGTCGCCTGACCGATGAGGCAATCAGCGACCCATAGCTAATATGCCAGCGTTAGGTCAGCGAATCATATCTGACCAAGATCATGTGCCACCTCTCCGCTGGTACCCCTAGTAACAAGCCTAGCCTGGCTAACGGGCCTGGGATCGCCACAGTCCACATGGTGGTGGAGTCTGTTAAAGAAGCATTGCACACCTCCTGTTTTTTTTAGCTGTACTCCAGGACTGAAAAAGTAGCTGCCATAGCCCGCTCCCTCGCCGATACGATGCTGTGCCTCAACATCTCCGCAGCATCGGCTGCAAAGAACCAACAGCTGGCAGTTACAGGGAGATCGCACAAACAAGCTTTCTAACATGGCTGGTTATGGTGCACTTCCATCTTTTCTGCTCATTGGTGTTTCCTGGCAGGTAAAATTCTATTCTTTCCCCGTCTCCATTTGATCAGTCAATTAATTAAATTATTATCTCTCTCCCTGCTTCCTCTCCTTTTCTCCCTTAACTCTTCCCAGTGATTACAAAGTTCTTATCTTCTGTCTTCTAGCGACATTTCCAAAAGGACTACTAATGGCTGTCTTTTTCATAAGATCTTGGCTAGTTTTCTAATACATCTTCAGGACATTTTCATTCGTTCTTTTCTTTGTTTGTTTGCTTTTTTTTATTATTATTATTTTTTTGGACAGGGCTGGATATTTATTACATCTTTCTTCAACACCCGCATCTCTTTTGCTTCCAATTTCTTTATTATCTGTTTGTCGACTGTTCAAGTCTCACAAACATAAAGCAGCCCCAGGGAAGTAAGAGGGCGGGGAGCACTAGTCTCTTATGACGAAGGTCCGTGATTCGAAACTCGGATGGAGGGTCTCCTCCCCCAGTAACCCCCCACCCAGGCTGTAGAAACGGGTATCTGACTTCTTCTGGCGCTGGGGAAGGAAAGGCTGACCTCTAGTGTGCTGGCAGGTCAAGAGGAAATACGGGCACTAACACCGCGTCCCCTAGATGTCCCTATGGCAGAAAAGGACAGTTTTAATTTACCTTTTCAAACAATATGGAAACTATATAACAATGTTATGCTAACTTCCACTCTTTTTACAGGCATCCTCTTATTTGTTAATATCTTCTTCTTGTCATTAAAAGTTACTTTTTTTCTTTTCCTATATCTGCTTTGATTTCATTCGTGTTTTTGCTATTACCTGTTATTATTGTTCCAAAACTGATTTTATTTAGTTCGTTATATTCCCAGAAATAAGCAAAGTCACTGTGGCCAACTCCTCATCCGACAAATTACGTATATTCCAAGACCGTTATCACAATAATATGAACTGGGAAGTTACGATTCAAAATGTTGCGTGCTCTAATTTGTTTTTCTTTATTACCTCCCTTCGTCAATTCTCCAGTGTGACGTGTACACCGAGAACTTGGGAGAAGCTAAAGAGAAAAATAGGATTTAAAGCGGAGAATACGCTGGTAAACAAAAGAACTGACGTGGGAGACGGACAAGAAGACGGCAAAAGACCAACAAAAGTAGCAATCTATTGCTACCAGCAGCTCCGTGTGTCTTGGGCACTGAAGTGACAGAGAGAGACAGACAGACAGACAGACAAGCAGACAGAAATTTCTGTTCTGAGCTAGCCCAGTGTTA
Source organism: Achatina immaculata (assembly GCA_009760885.1). Lineage (NCBI taxonomy): Eukaryota > Metazoa > Mollusca > Gastropoda > Stylommatophora > Achatinidae > Lissachatina > Lissachatina immaculata. The sequence goes on from CM019694.1 coordinate 39,954,043, forward strand.
CTGGCTCAACTGCTGTCTCTTTTTTTTTAATCGTTCTTTTGTTGAAAAAAAAAAAAACTTCTCTCGTGGTTGATTATAGAAGTTTCATTTGCATAACCGTCCACATTTATGACAAGGAATGCCAACTTCTGTTTTCAATTATGGGCCTCGTTGTGAGTGTTCTGGTCTCTGATGTTCATGTCATGGTTCGATGTGACAGTGACCACAGTAAACTTAGGCATGCAAACATTCATTCATTCATTTGCATGTCCCTTGCGGAACTTTGCCTCCCTAACAGCACTCCTGTAGGCCTCTCGGTTGTGGGCAAGATGGCCTGCTGCTAATGCATCCATATGCAGATCCTGAACGATGTCTTGGAGCCATCTTCGCCTTGGTCTTCTTCTCTTTCTTTTTCCCATTATATACCCTTCCAAGACGGTCTTCTCTAGATTATCATGACGTTTAATGTGTCCAAAATATTTAAGTTTTCTCTCTTTAATCCTCTTTACTAGCCAGCCTTCTGCAAACATGCAAACAGGTCAGGGAAAAATTACAGCAATAACATCATATTCCTGAATAACACTTCATCTTTTAGTCACAAAAATGTTTCATTTTTTATTCATTTTTAATATAAACTGAACACTTGTAGTGGATTTATATTTAATTTAATGTGTTTTTATTGTGTTTTTTTTTCTTTTCTGTTGCACCTGAAAAAGTTCATTTTCTATTTTCCATGTTTGCGATACCATTAAAAATTCAGACACAGGGCATCTTGCTTACAACCGAGAGACCTACAGGAGATCTGTCAGGGAGGCAAAGTTCCGCACTGGACAAGCAAATGACTGACTGACTTAATTGTGGTTATTTCTGGAAATGAAACTGCTAGACTCAGTTCACGGGAGAAACTGTTCAACAAAATCATATTCTGTAACTCTGGAAAACATCCAACATCCTACCCGCTTTAAGAACGTCTCCTGGGTCCCAAACACCCGTTAACCGCTTTTTTTCCTCCCTACCTCAAACGTGTTCTTCTGTTTTGAATGCTCTATTTACCTTTCTAAGAAACAAATGCGCGGTACACGTACATAAACCTTCACCACCTAAACAGGACACTGTCTCGATGCTTTATGTTATCTACATAAGAAAAATCATTTTATAAAAACACAAAAATTTAAAGCTGTTGTTCTCAGTTGCAAAAGGGGGTCCACTGTTGCTCTCAGAGCTGTAAAAAGGAGTCCACTGTTGTTCTAGCTGGAAAGGGGGCACACTGTTGTTTTCAGTTGGAAAGGGTGTCCACTGTTACTCTCAGCTGTAAAGGGGTCCAAAGTTGTTCTAGCTGGAAAGGGGCCCCACTGTTGGTTTCAGATGGAAAGGGTTCCACTGTTGTTCTAGCTGTAAAGGGGGTCCACTGTTTTCTAGCTGGAAAGGGGGCCCACTGTTGGTTTCAGTTGGAAGGGGGTCCACTATTCTTCGAGCTGCACAGGGGGCCCATTGTTGTTTTCAGTTTGAAATAGGGGATCCATTGTTCTAGCTATAAAGGGAGTCCACTGTTGTTCTGGCTGTAAAGGGGCCGCTGTTGTTTTCAGTTGAAATAGGGATCCACTGTTGTTCTAGCTGTAAAGCATTGTTGTTCTAGCTGGAAATGGGGCCCATTGTTGTTTTTAGTTGGAAAGGGGGTCCACTGTTGTTCTAGCTGGAAAGAGGGCACACTGTTGTTTTCAGTTGGAAAGGGGGTCCACTGTTGCTCTCAGCTTTAAAGGGGTCCAGGGCACACAACAACAACAAAAATTTGAGACCCATTGTGTGTTCCATTTCAAAAGGACTGTAACCAACGGTCCACAATGTGCAAGAGTTCACACCTCCGCTGTACCCCTCTCCAGATTTCCTGCCAAGTTGTTTTGTGGGCCCTCCTTCCTACACACTTTAGGCTTAGATCAAAGAAAATAAACATAAAATGCGAACCGTTTTTCTTTCTTCTCACACTGCACATGGCAAGACACTAGAACAAAAAACAAAACAAAAAAAAACACAACGCTATGAGCAGCATTGTTGAGAAATTTACATCGATTTTTGCACAAGTGTCATGTTTCCAGAGTTTTGAATTTCATTGCCTTGTTTACTTGTTTCAAAGGCCGACTGTCCTGGAAGATCTTTGCTGGTGTTTCTTCTGTGGCAATGTTCGTGACTTTCTTGTTTTGCAGAAATGAATTTCATGCTGTTCTTTTACATTGCATTTGCTAAGTTATTCATGTTCTGTAGATCTTTCTCTGATGTGGCTAAAAGTGCTTCTATTAAAAATACTTTGCTGACTAAAGTTTTCAGCAAGTAGTAACTATTTCGCTGGTGGAGTTTCTTGGCGTGATGTGGCTAACCGACTGGATAACAAGTTGGACTGTCAGTAATCATCCAGTTTTCAGCCTATTTCGGTATTCCCCCCCCCCCCAGATGTAATCATTTCTAGCTTTTGTTTTAAAGTGAGATTTATACTGCTCTTCCTTTTACTGATGAACCTTTGTTTAGTTATTAATAGACCCAGTTCCAATATAACAATGAAAAAAGTTTGAAATAGTTCGAGAATTGCAAAATATAACACAAAGACATTACTCGAATCATTTAACAAAGCCGATGTACTTCAAATCGTGCAACAAATAATTAAGAGAAGCGAAAAACACACTGATATGTAAATCGAGATCCTTAGTACATAAATTGGCTACTTTTATCTCGTTTCTCAACCAGTTGCCTGCTTCTGCTTTGTACTTACTTACAACCTGGGTGCATTTTATGTCCGCCTTTTTTTTTTTACAAGGAGGATACCAAAACAGCACATTGTTTAATTTCTCATCTAATTTTCATATTTTTAAAAAATATTGTGTTGTTTTGTAGGCGGTCCTTGAAAAAAGGGCATTTTGCTGAAATATTGAATTTGGAATAGAAGTTAAAAGATTCTTGACGTAGCCTAGCGCCCCAAGCCCCATCTCATTTTGTGGTGAGACTCTACACAGTAAGATACAGCGGGTGAGCAGTGAGATTGTAAGACTTACAGGCAAAGTCTGTGCAGGCAGAAATCAGAATGTCAGGAGAAACCTGCGCACAAGTGATGAGATAAACTGCGCAAACATGGCTGTACTTTTCTCCCTTCTGTGGTTCATTCATTCATTTGCAGGTCCCTTGCGGAACTTTGCCTCCCTAACAGCTCTCCTATAGGCCTCTCGGTTGTGAGCAAAATGGCCTGCCGCTGCTGATGCATCCATTTGCAGATCGTCAACGATGTCTTGCAGCCATCTTCGCCTTGGTCTTCCTCTCTTTCTTTCTCCCATTATGTACCCTTCCAACACGGTTTTCTCTAAATTATCATAACGTTTAATGTGTCCAAAATATTTAAGTTTTCTCTGTTTAATCCTCTTTACTAACTTCTTCAATATTACGTTCTTGTAGTATCGATATATTTTTTCTTTTTTGTGTCCATATTTGAAGAACTCTTCTGTAGCATTTACATTCAAAGACATTTATGTGTTTCTCAGTGGTAGCACTGTTATAAGCTGTCATCACAGTGCCGAGCTAACTAACCCCGATTTAGACTCTGCAAAAGAATTCTCAACAGAACAGTTTTTCTTCACCTGAGCCGTGAGCCCCTAGAGGGGCCAGGGTAGAGTTAATACGAGTCCAGGGATCAGCAAATGGGGTCCGCTGGATAAATTAAACACAAAAATATGTCCATGTGTGTTCTGTTACTTTATTTCTTAATGATGGGTCGGCAGTTGTGCTCAGGCCGGAAATGGAGTTCACATCTGTTCTCATGCCGGAAAAGGGGTGGACTGCTGTTCTCATGCCGGACAAGGGGGTGGACTGCTGTTATCATGCCGGAAAAGGGGTGGACTGCTGTTCTCATGCCGGACAAGGGGGTGGACTGCTGTTCTCATGCCGGACAAGGGGGTGGACTGCTGTTATCATGCCGGACAAGGGGGTGGACTGCTGTTCTCATGCCGGAAAAGGGGTGGACTGCTGTTCTCATGCCGGACAAGGGGGTCCACGGTTCTTCTCATGCCGGAAATGGGCCCCACTGCTGTTTTCATGCGGGAAAGGGGGCCTACTGTTGCTCTCAGCTGTAAAGTGGGTCTACTATTGCTCTCAGCTGTAAATGGGTCTACTGTTGCTCTTAGCTGTAAAGTGGGTCTACTGTTGCTCTTAGCTGTAAAGGGGGTCCACTGTTGCTCTCAGCTGTAAAGGGGGTCCACTGCTGCTCTCAGCTGTAAAGGGGGTCCACTGTTGCTCTCAGCTGTAAAGGGGGTTCACTGTTGCTCTCAGCTGTAAAGGAGGTCCACTGTTGCTCTCAGCTCTAAAGGTGACCACTATTGTTCTTAGCTGTAAATGGAGTCCACTATTGTTCTTAGCTGTAAAGGGGATCCACGGCAGGAAAGAAAAATTGAGATCCATTGTGTGTTCCATTTGAAAAGAACTATAACCGACGTTCCACAGTGTGCAAGAACTCACTCCTCCGCTGTACCCCTCTCCAGATTTCCTGCCAAGTTGTTTTGTGGGCCCTCCTTCCTACACACTTTAGGCTTAGATCAAACAAAATTAGATAGACACAAAATGCGAACCGTTTTTCTTTCTTCTCACACTGCACATGGCAAGACACCAGAACAACAATAACAACAAAATACAAAGCTATGAGCAGCATTGTTGAGAAATTTACATCGATTTTTGCACAAGTGTCATGTTTCCAGTGATTTGAATTTCATTGCCTTGTTATTTCAAAGGCCGACTGTCCTGGAAGATCTTTTCTGGGGTTTCTTCTGTTACAAAGTTCACGACTTTCTTCTTGTGCAGAAATGAATTTCATGCTGTTCTTTTACATTGCATTTGCTAAGTTATTCATGTTCTGTAGATCTTTCTCTGATGTGGCTACAAGTGCTTCTATTAAAAATACTTTGCTCTCAGCTGTAAAGGGGGTCCACTGTTGTTCTCAGCTGTAAAGGGGTTCCACTGTTGCTCTCAGCTGTAAAGGGGGCCCACTGTTGCTCTCAACTGTAAAGGGGGCCCACTGTTGCTCTTAGCTGTAAAAGGGCCCACTGTTGCTCTCAGCTGTAAAGGGGCCCACTGTTGCTCTCAGCTGTAAAAGGGTCCACTGTTGCTCTTAGCTGTAAAGGGGGTCCACTGTTGCTCTCAGCTGTAAAGGGAGTCCACTGTTGCTCTCATCTGTAAAGGGGCCTACTGTTGCTCTCAGCTGTAAATGGGGTCCATTGTTGCTCTCAGCTGTAAAGGGGGTCCACTATTGCTCTCAGCTGTAAAGGGGGTCCACTGTTGCTCTCAGCTGTAAAGGGGGTCCACTGTTGCTCTCAGCTGTAAAGGGGGTCTGCTGTTGCTCTCAGCTGTAAGGGGGGGTCCACTGTTGCTCTCAGCTCTAAAGGGGGTTCACTGTTGTTCTCAGCTGTAAAGGGGGTCCACTGTTGCTCTCAGCTCTAAATGGGGTCCACTATTGTTCTTAGCTGTAAAGGGGGTCCACTGTTGTTCTTAGCTGTAAAGGGGGTCCACGGCAGGAAAAAAAAATTGAGACCCACATTGTGTTCCATTTGAAAAGGACTATAACCGGCGGTACACAGTGTGCAAGAATTCGCTCCTCCACTATAGTCCGTTTCTCTCCTGATTTCCTGCCAGGTTGTTTTGTGGGCCTTCTCCCTAGCCACTTTTAGGCACAGACCAAGACAGCCATGCCAGTGAAACATGAGACTGCTTTGTCGGGACCCTTTTTTTCACGAGAAGGCAGTGCTCAGAGGTTTTGCCCTGTGATAATCCTTGGTAAATCTCTTATTTCATGAATTTCGAGTAGCTGTGATTGATTAGGGTGAGTTCTCTAGTTCTTAGTTTAGCGAAGATACAAGAGTTCTCTAGTTCTTAGTTCAGCGAAGATACAAGAGTTCTCTAGTTCTTAGTTTAGCGAAGATACAAGAGTTCTCTATTTCTTAGTTTAGCGAAGATACAAGAGTTCTCTAGTTCTTAGTTTAGAGAAGATACAAGAGTTCTCTAGTTCTTAGTTTAGCGAAGACACAAGAGTTCTCTAGTTCCTAGTTTAGCGAAGACACAAGAGTTCTCTAGTTCTTAGTTTAGAGAAGATACAAGAGTTCTCTAGTTCTTAGTTTAGCGAAGACACGAGAGTTCTCTAGTTCTTAGTTTAGCGAAGACACAAGAGTTCTCTAGTTCTTAGTTTAGCGAAGGCACAAGAGTTCTCTAGTTCTTAGTTTAGAGAAGATACAAGAGTTCTCTAGTTCTTAGTTTAGAGAAGATACAAGAGTTCTCTAGTTCTTAGTTTAGCAAAAACACAAGAGTTCTCTAGTTCTTAGTTTAGCGAAGACACGAGAGTTCTCTAGTTCTTAGTTTAGCGAAAACATAAGATTTCACAAATGAGAAGCAGAATTAGTGCAGTAACCAGTTTTTTTTTTTTGGGGGGGGGAGGGGGAGGGGTGAGGCTATTGTTGTTATCGAGGGTTGTAGTGGAAAACCGTGTTTGTGCTTTATGTGTTTGTTCCTCTGAACATTTTAGTAGTCTCTACTTCTTCTTTTCCTCCTCCTCATCCCTTTCCTCCTCCTCCTTCTTCATCTTTTCCGCCTTCTGCTTCTTCCTCTTCTTTTCTTCCTCCTTCTCCTCTTCCTCCTTCTTTTCCTCCTTCTCCTCTTCCTCCTCCTTTTCCTTCTTCTTTTTCTTCTTTTCCTCCTCCTCCTCCTCTTCCACCCCCACTCCTCCTCCTCTTCCTTCATATTCTCCTCCTCCTCCTTCTCATCATCATCATCATCATCATCCTCTTCCTTCTTTTTCTTCTTTTCCTCCTCTTCCTCTTCTTCTCCTTTTTTCTTTTTCTCCTCCTCCTTCTTCTTCCCCTCCTGCTTCTTCTTCTTCTTCTCGAACAAAATTAAGTGACTTCCTATCCTCGCTGACTGACAAAGCTGATACTGGCCTGGCATATCGCACAGAATCGTTACGTTGTCAATGATTGAATCTTATTTGGTAGCTTTACAGAATCAAACCAGCGCCTTCTTGGCAGTATTCCCTAAGTGAAGTTGCTACGCCCAAATTATTAACGTAGTCCTTGGTTGCGGATCTTGAACTTCTCAGAATCCTGCAAGACACCGGAAAGATGACTAGGGCAAAGAAGAAATTGGAATCACTGATGGGGGATCACAATCAGTACTTGCATAGGAACACTTCCCCCCTTCCACATGTGAACATGTGAAGTAGCAGTTTGTTGGAAGTGGAGATTGTGATAGTGGTGATTGTTGTGGTGGTGGTGATTGTGATGGTGAAAATTGTGATGGTGGTGATTGTGATGGTGTAAATTATGATGATGATGATTGTGATGGTGGAATTGTAATGGTGGTGATTGTGATGGTGGTGATGGTGGTGGAAATTGTGATGGTGATGATGGTGATTGTTGTGGTGGTGGTGATTGTGATGGTGGTGATTGTCGCAGTGGAAATTGTGAAGGTGGTGATTGTGATTGTGGTGGTGGTGGTGAATGTGGTGGTGAATATTGTGAAGATGGTGATTGTGATGGTGGAAATTATGATGATGATGATTGTGATGGTGGAAATTGTGATGGTAGTGGTGATGATTGTGACGGTCATGATTGTGGTGTCGGAAATTGTGATGGTGGTGATTGCGGTGGTGGAAATTATGATGGTGGTGATTGTGGTCTTGATGCTTGTGGCACAGAATAAAGAGTAGAGATACAAATGAGCGCAAGCAGATGCAATACATTTGGGCATTCTTGGTACATTTTCTCTTTCTATGTTTCAGTTCTATATTCTCAGCAACCTAGACATGAAAAACATGTCCGCTCCGTCAATCCCATTGTCAGTAGGACTTCTCCATCTGTGCTCTCACAGCTTTCCATCAATATTCTTTTCCTGGGCCAGGTTTTTTTTGGCTCTTAAGTCTCTGTGGAGAAGGCATTTAGAATATAACGTGTTTAAAGAAAACATGTAACATATGTTTTAACAAAGCAGTCAAGGCACAGTCCAGAGAAAACGCACTGGAATTTCTGTTATGTAAAAACACTGGAACTTCTTTTATGAGAAAACATTTGAAACATTCATGGAGAAGATATTTAAAACATGTGTTCTGAGCAAAACATCTGTGACATGCTTAGTGAAAGTATGCAAGAAACATTTAAGACATTCGTGGACAACGTGTGTTTAAAATGAGTTTTTGAGGTTTTAGAGATTAGAGTCCTACAGGATTGAAACATATTCCGTGAAAAATCTGTTTTACCTTCCAGATGCCTTCTTCTTAAAGAAGAAGAAGAAGAAGAAGGAAAACGAAGAAGAAGAAGAAATGTATCAATGTTGGGCGGGTTTGATATTTTTCTTTTCACCTGAGACAATTACTGCCGTAATTTCTGTATCCTGGTTGCTGCAGTAATTTTGAAAAAAAAAACTGTTGTTTTTCATGTGTTTCCCTTGTTTCTGAAATCTTTGATTGTTTTTTCTCTTTGGTTAAACCCACTTAGATGTATTTCCCTTGTTTCTGAAACCTTTGATTATTTTCTCTTTTTGGTTAAACCCACTTAGATGTGTTTCCCTTGTTTCTGAAACCTTTGATTATTTTCTCTTTTTGGTTAAACCCACTTAGATGTGTTTCCCTTGTTTCTGAAACCTTTGATTATTTTCTCTCCTTGGTTTCCCCCCTCCTCTTTTTTTTCGATGTGTTTCTCCTCTCCATAATGTCTGTTTCGGTGTGTTTTCCTTTTTTATTTCCCTCTGTGGGGGCTCCTTGAATGTGGTTCTCTCATTTATGAGACCTCCTTTTTTACGCTCCTAACGGAGTTGGCAAAAAAACAAATTCCCACACTCCCAACCAGTCAGCCCACCTCTTCCACCGATCTACATCCGTCTCGAAGTGTCAGAATCGCCCAGCCTCGCAATTACTTGGAAATGACACGGCCAGAAACACGATGAAGATATCACGATAACGTAAACAACACACAGTAACAGCCCCAAACTGTATGACTAAACTTGGGCAACATAAACTTTTACATCCTGTTGCGAGTCCACCTTGAGATGCTGATCAATGTTTCCCAACGTGTGTTTGGGGGGGGGGGGTATCAAGAGAGGTCCTTGGAGCATTAGCTGGTGATCACAAGCTGCGTTATCGATTTGATACTGATTGTTATTTATTGAATTTTTTAAAAAAACAATTCAGGATTCAGGACATTGTGGGTTTACATTTCAAATGATGTCTCCAATTTATATGTTGTGGGAAAAGTGGTCCCTTGAGGAAACACTGATATAAATCTTTCAGAAAATAGCTGTGGCCAGAATTTAAAAAAAAATACCCACACACACCCACACACACCCACACACACCCACCCACCCCCCCCCCCCCGGGTTATTCATTCGTCCGTGAAACATTTCAAAACTTCCCAACAAAGAAACCACGTAACGGAACATGACAGACTCCAAAGGGTATTCAGCATTTAAGGTAAAATGAATCCATTACTTTCATGAAATGTAATCCTTTACTTTCATACTGTGATTCATATCAATACTATGAGAGAGTTGTTTTTTTTAATTTTTTTTACTAACATATTCAACATTCCCCACCTTACAGGTCTGAAATAATCAGACCGCATCGGCTGACTGCCGATCACGTGGTATGACAACAATCCGATCAAATCCACCGACTGACCAATCACAAGCCTTCTTTAGATCACGTGGCCTGACCCACCGACCCGTCGTAATGTCAGGTTCCAGGTTTCATCTGAAACTGAAAATAAATTTTAAAAAATAAATAAATAAAAACGTCAAGGTTGCTTTGATCTTCTGCAGCTCCTTTGATACGCTGCTTTGCTCACACCCCCACCCCGGCAGTGGCACACACAACAAGACCGCTAGGAAGTTGCTCATGGAAGATAAAAACATCCCAGCAAGACCTGGGAACACTTCGGTGGAGTGTAGGTGGAGGTGTATGGTTCAGTTTTAGAAAAAAGGTAGAAAGAAAGAGGAAAGTTGCCAGAAACATGAACGACAGAAAATAAAATGAGCGCGAATAAGAATATAAAACAATCCAATATTTCCGCAAACGTCTTTTTTTTCAAGGATCACATACAAAAACAACGCAACAAATAAAAACACCAAAAAAAAAAAAACAGATGAAGAATTAAATACATATCTGATATCCTCCTTGAAAGAAAGACGGGCACAGAATGCGTCCAGATAAACGTTTGTAAGCCCGAAGTGAAAGCAGGCTATTGGCTGAGAAATGAGGTATAGGGTATTATTGAATGGTAAATAACATGGCTTTACGCCCCAGATGCTCCCTCCCACTAGATATCTATGGCCTAAACTAAAAGCCGCTCATATGGTGCAAATTTTAAAAGTTGGAAAACAATATGCGGGGGGGGGGGGGGGTTGGGGTGGGAAGGGGGGTGGGGATGAGGAATGTTCAGAGAGAGCACTGAGAGGGACAATACTGCTCACTTAGGATTCCTAGACATGGAAGCTGTCAAAGGCTTCTAGCGGCTAGAGAGGGCTGAAAAGGCTGCAAGATACGGCTTAAGTCGCCTGCGGCAGGAGTGAAAAAAACCTGGGGCAGTGATGGCCGCGAAGCTTTGGGGCTTAGGGGGTTGGGCGAGATTGATTGATTGATTGATTGATTGATCTTTTTTTTCAAAAGGGTTAAAAACTGGGCACGCAGGCCCGTCTGACATTCTGCCCTTTATCATACATCTTTCACTCTATTCCAGACATTCTACAAATATGCTGTTCATGTAACAAACATAACTAACATTGAAGCTGAGAGACATAAAATAAAATATAACATTTACGTTTCGCTCTTAAACATTCACTCAGTACAGAAGTAACTACATACATATATCAATGACTATCTACTGAACAAAAATTTCAGGACTATTCAGAGTAAACAATTAACTGTATTCGGTGTCTGTAAGAGAAGTTTAAGATAACTTTTAAGTTTTATGATTCATGGAGGCATGTAGAGAAGGGAAGAGAGAGAGAGAGAGAGAGAGAGAGAGAGAGAGAGGTGACATGGAAGGAAAAGCGAATAGCGGTAAATCATCATCATCAATGCCTTTTAATCCCTTGAGAGCATGGGCCACGGATAAAGGCTCTCTCCAGTCATCCCTGTTCTTGGAATTATTCTCTGCTTCCTTCCATGTGTATCCCTTGTCTCTGAGCACCGTCATAATTTCTCTTCTCCAAGTAAGTCTAGATCTTCCTCGTTTTCTGTTTCCTTGAGGATTCCATGTAAGTGCATGTCTTGCTATGTTGGTGTTCGGTTTCCTCAGAGTGTGGCCAATCCACCTCCACTTCCTAGAAATGATTTGTAGGTTCAGAGGTTCAATGGCGGTAAATATTTAATGCTAAAGTTTCCTGAAGATAAAAAAAACACAAACATTTCCAGAAAATCAAAATGTTAAACATTCAGGAATAAAGGAAGACATAGGTGTATGGTTCAAAGATAGACACAGGTAGATAGTTCAAAGATAGACACAGGTGCATGGTTTAAAGATAGACACAGGTGTATGGTTCAAAGATAGACAGGTGTATGGTTCAAAGATAGACACAGGTGTATGGTTCAAAGATAGACAGGTAGATGGTTCAAAGATAGACACAGGTGTATGGTTTAAAGATAGACAGGTAGATGGTTCAAAGATAGACACAGGTGTATGGTTCAAAGATAGACACAGGTGTATATTTCAAAGATAGACAGGTGGATGGTTCAAAGATAGACACAGGTGTATAGTTCAAAGATAGACACAGGTGTATGGTTCAAAGATAGACACAGGTGTATGGTTCAAAGATAGACACAGGTGTATGGTTCAAAGATAAACACAGATGCATGGTTCAAAGATAGACACAGATGCATGGTTCAAAGATAGACACGGATGCATGGTTCAAAGATAGACACAAATTTATGGCTTAAAGATAGACACAGGTGTACAGTTCAAAGATAGACACATGTATATGGTTCAAAGATAGATACATTTTTTGGTTCTTCTTCTTCGTTCGCTTCTACCACCAAAACCGCACTGTGATCCTACTGAATTTACGCCTGTGGTCCTCGTTAGGTCCCGTGGTCTCCTGTGTGGTCCCCGAAAGGGGAACAGGAGATCCACGAGAGGACCACAGGGGGTTCAGAGTATCGCAGGGCTTTAGCCTGTATTCTTGGTGGGTCTCTGAAGCGGATTGCGTGACACCGTGGTTTTCATTGCACCAGTTTAGTCTAGAGTTGGACTTTCTCACCGGAAAACCTCGACGTGTTTCGAGATACCCGTGTATCACCACCGGGTGAGAGGTGGTTGCCCATCCAGTACAGAGTTGGACTTTCTCACCGGAAAACCTCAGCGTGATTAGGATACGCAAACATCTCCGGCAGGTGAGAGGTGGTTGCCTATCTAGACTGCCCTGGTCCAGTGTCTCCGACTTCAGCATTTTGCGGTCGTGGCCGCTACCCTTCCTAGTTGTGACCAGGATGGAGCTTTTGTCCAGGAGGACGAATCCTCGCCACTAGTGACTTCCACCCCTGGGTTGAGCCAGTTTAGGCATATTTCACCAGTGTAGGTGTATTTCGGACGTGGCCGGCCTCTAGAGCAGAGGTGCCGTGGTATGTATAGCTCTCGCAGCGATACTACTGGACATACCGATTAAACTGCACTTTATCCTTTCCACCACCTTTTCACATCGGCGCCGCACAGCAACCTTTATTTCTTTTCCGCATTTTCTTCCTTGACCGGGAGGAGCTTCACTCCACGCGCGGCATCCGAAGAGTCTCGCCAGCAGTGCCCTAACCTCTGGGACAAGCCGGTTCATGCATTTCACCTGATATGACTGCACTCAGGACGTGGCCGACCTCCAGACCAGAGGTGCCGTGATTTGACTGTTTGCTTCGCTTTACTCTTTCTACCACCTTTTCCGCAGTGATGCAGCGCGGCAACCCCATTTGCACCTTTCTTCATTGGCCGGGAGGAGCACCGCTCCACGCACGGCAGCTGAAAATCTCGCCAACAGCGGCAGATGAGCTACCAAACATGCCACTCATCTACCCTAAGTATCTGGTTTTCAGGCGCCAGATATTCGCCCTCGCCCCTTCTCCTGTCAGTTTAAACAGTTCTGCCACGAGAAGGCCAGGAACTGGACTTGACTGCCAGAGGCTTTTTGAGACGCACGCCGTTGGAGTGGAGATCGAATTCTCCACCCCACCTCCGGCAATAAGAGTTCTTAGAACCATTTTTTGGTTCAAAATAGACACAGGCGTATTGTTCAAATCTACTAGTATATTAGTAGATTATTAGAGTAAGCTCATTTGTTTTATTCAAATGGAAATAATCAAGTTACAAGGTAGCCTTCTTTAATCTCGTGACTTAAATAAGATCTATTTTTAGAAGACTCAGGTCATGTTTTGGATGGGAAAAATTGAACTTGTCACTGGGTTGTTGTTGTTGTTGTTGTTGTTGTTGTTGTTGTTGTTGTTGTTGAGTGGGAAGTCTGTTTATGGACACACCACACAAAATGTTAGGTTAACAGAGATGATTTTTTACGAAGATGTTATTTTAGTGAGAACTAAAGGTCATAAAAACACGTAACTTCAGGCAAACTGAATTTTTCAAGATAGAAGATTTGAGAAGCTTGGGGAGATTTTGTAGGGAATATTTAAGAGTCCGAAATGATAACTTGAGTTTCGGTCTTTTGTGTGTGTGTGTGTGATAGAGATAGAGATGTACGTTTAGCTGAGATGTAGTCTTGAGTTATTATTCAGTATGTGTTTGGAGATAGATAGGCTAGAAAGGGTTTGAGATGTTCCTTTAGCTCGAGTTTGGAATTTGTAGCTGGTCTGTAATAGAAGTTGTGAAAATATAGCGTACAGTTGTAGTATTGTCCTGTTTAGGACAGGCAGTTGTTATTGCCGTATTTAGAAATTAATGTGTGGTGATATCTTAGAATTCGTTCCATTGCGTGAAGTTTTCGGCAATCTTGTGAGTATGTAATATTTTGTATCATTTGTTTGGTAGTGGTTTCTTCCCTTATGACGTGATCACGCCGGGAATCTTTTGGATGTAATCTTGTCATGCCTTGTGGCTTCACATCATTTTCCTCATTCAATAAATGTACTCTACGTGTACTTTCTAGTTGGTGTCTTATTGACTTGATGGAGTTTTTCTGCTGCTAGTTCTGTTGTGAGACTGGAAGTCTAGCTGATGTTTTCATTTGTGACACTGGTGTTTTCATTGCAGTAGTAGCGAGTCTGGGTATTGTTGTTGTTGTAGTAGCGAGTCTGGGTACTGTTGTTGTAGTAGTAGCGAGTCTGGGTATTGTTGTTGTAGTAGTAGCGAGTCTGGGTATTGTTGTTGTAGTAGTAGCGAGTCTGGGTATTGTTATTGCAGTAGTAGCGAGTCTGGGTATTGTTGTTATTGTAGTAGTAGCGAGTCTGGGTATTGTTGTTATTGTAGTAGTAGCGAGTCTGGGTACTGTTGTTGTAGTAGTAGCGAGTCTGGGTATTGTTGTTGTAGTAGTAGCGAGTCTGGGTATTGTTATTGCAGTAGTAGCGAGTCTGGGTATTGTTGTTATTGTAGTAGTAGCGAGTCTGGGTATTGTTGTTATTGTAGTAGTAGCGAGTCTGGGTATTGTTGTTATTGTAGTAGTAGCGAGTCTGGGTATTGTTGTTATTGTAGTAGTAGCGAGTCTGGGTATTGTTGTTATTGTAGTAGTAGCGAGTCTGGGTATTGTTATTGCAGTAGTAGCGAGTCTGGGTATTGTTGTTATTGTAGTAGTAGCGAGTCTGGGTATTGTTGTTATTGTAGTAGTAGCGAGTCTGGGTACTGTTGTTGTAGTAGTAGCGAGTCTGGGTATTGTTGTTATTGTAGTAGTAGCGAGTCTGGGTATTGTTGTTATTGTAGTAGTAGCGAGTCTGGGTATTGTTATTGCAGTAGTAGCGAGTCTGGGTATTGTTGTTATTGTAGTAGTAGCGAGTCTGGTTATTGTTGTTACGTCACTAAGGGAATACTACAAGGACAAACTTGCCTATTGCTTAAAAATCAGTTGAATAAAATCTTTCAGTCAACAACAACAAGAATAACTTTAAAAACGCAATAGATCCCCACTACTTCTTTATGAGAAACTCTGTCTAAGACGTCATCCCACTACTATCAAAGCACCACCATTACACCTTAGGATCAAGAGGGGACGCAGATATCCCATACTAGACTACACTGACACGTTCCAAGACCTCCATCTATAAAATATCACACCAAAAGCCAGAGAAATCACTTTCAGACTCATATACAATATGACGCCAACGACACACAGAAAAACACAAGGAAGTACGAGACGATGTCACCTATGCAGGAGGAACGCACTAGAAACGGAAGAACACATTTTCTACGAATGCAAAACAGTAGCAACCACCGTAAGAACAATACAGAACACAATAGAAACACACACGGTACAACAAGCAGACATCTACAAAGCCATAATGTTGAATACAATCCCTAAAACACAGCCGGACACACACAGACCAAGTTACTTCCCCTGCTCGCAGAGTTCAGGTTCTTGGTGTGGGCGTGTAGAAACATGGCTTGTTTTCATTTCTGCACGTTTAGTCCTGCCACTTTCTTGGGTCTGTTTCAACAAAGATCAGGCAAAATAATGGACTGAGAGAGAGGAAGAGAGAGAGAGAGAAACAAGAGAGAGTTAAATTTAAATAAAAAACTCCATGTACATCCCATGAGTGAAACAGAAGACCTTTGCCAAAAACAGATCATGTACATCACCGGAGAGGAAGATAACGATGGGAGAGAGAGAGAGAGAGAGAGAGAAAGGGAGAGAGAATACAAAAAGAATCTCTAAAAATTAGAGGAACATGTAAAACTCCCCTTAATCAAATCCTGCTGAAAGAAAAGGGTTCCGAAAATATCTATTATACAAAAAATTTTTTTAAAAATAATAAATTTAAAAAAAACTGTACTTGGTATTCTAGCTGAATCCTAGATAAGCTAGCAGTAGAGATCCTAGTATATAAAGATGCCCACAGGCGTATGGTTCAAAGATTGATACGGGTGTATAATGCAAATGTGTGCTTAACTCTTCACGGCTGGCTACCTTTATTACTTTAAACCCATTTTATTCAAGTCATCATTTCTCTTGTTTCAAAACATTCAGCACCGCTTGAAATATTGAAGTTCATTCCCGAAGCGCTGGGCTCTCTGGAATAGTCATAACATTTGTGGAAATAGTCTTCCAAAGATCGTTATGTAGAACAAAGCAGGAAAAAAAAGAAAGAAAATAACGACTCGAATTTTAATAATCGGATAACAGCTGAAGTTCAGTCAAATGTTGTCAGATCCTTGGTCTGTGTTGAGTTCTTTTGGAGGTGAAGTGAATTCAAGTATCCTGGTTGTATGTTTGTAGAATATGTGAAGCACTGCTGGAGAAAGTCAAGTTAGAAGACAATTAGAAAGTGCTATTACATACCAGCTGTCCCCGCAAATTTATTACCCTAACATACCAGCTATCCCCGCTACTTTCTCAAACTAACATACCAGCTATCCCCGCTACTTTCTCAAACTAACATACCAGCTATCCCCGCTACTTTCTCAAACTAACATACCAGCTATCCCCGCTACTTTCTCAAACTAACATACCAGCTATCCCCGCTACTTTCTCAAACTAACATACCAGCTATCCTCGCTACTTTCTCAAACTAACATACCAGCTATCCACGCTACTATCTTACCCTAACATACCAGCTATCCCCGCTACTTTCTCAAACTAACATACCAGCTATCCCCGCTACTTTCTCAAACTAACATACCAGCTATCCCCGCTACTTTCTCAAACTAACATACCAGCTATCCACGCTACTTTCTCAAACTAACATACCAGCTATCCCCGCTACTTTCTCAAACTAACATACCAGCTATCCACGCTACTTTCTCAAACTAACATACCAGCTATCCCCGCTACTTTCTCAAACTAACATACCAGCTATCCATGCCACTTTCTCAAACTAACATACCAGCTATCCACGCTACTATCTTACCCTAACATACCAGCTATCCCCGCTACTTTCTCAAACTAACATACCAGCTATCCCCGCTACTTTCTCAAACTAACATACCAGCTATCCCCGCTACTTTCTCAAACTAACATACCAGCTATCCACGCTACTTTCTCAAACTAACATACCAGCTATCCCCGCTACTTTCTCAAACTAACATACCAGCTATCCACGCTACTTTCTCAAACTAACATACCAGCTATCCCCGCTACTTTCTCAAACTAACATAGCAACCACCGTAAGAACAATACAGAACACAATAGAAACACACACGGTACAACAAGCAGACATCTACAAAGCCATAATGTTGAATACAATCCCTAAAACACAGCCGGACACACACAGACCAAGTTACTTCCCCTGCTCGCAGAGTTCAGGTTCTTGGTGTGGGCGTGTAGAAACATGGCTTGTTTTCATTTCTGCACGTTTAGTCCTGCCACTTTCTTGGGTCTGTTTCAACAAAGATCAGGCAAAATAATGGACTGAGAGAGAGGAAGAGAGAGAGAGAGAGAGAGAGAGAGAGAGAGAGAGAGAGAGAGAGAGAGAGAGAGAGAGAGAGAGAGAGAGAGAGAGAGAGAGAGAGAGAGAGAGAGAGAGAGAGAGAGAGAGAGAGAGAGAGAGAAAGGGAGAGAGAATACAAAAAGAATCTCTAAAAATTAGAGGAACATGTAAAACTCCCCTTAATCAAATCCTGCTGAAAGAAAAGGGTTCCGAAAATATCTATTATACAAAAAATTTTTTTAAAAATAATAAATTTAAAAAAAACTGTACTTGGTATTCTAGCTGAATCCTAGATAAGCTAGCAGTAGAGATCCTAGTATATAAAGATGCCCACAGGCGTATGGTTCAAAGATTGATACGGGTGTATAATGCAAATGTGTGCTTAACTCTTCACGGCTGGCTACCTTTATTACTTTAAACCCATTTTATTCAAGTCATCATTTCTCTTGTTTCAAAACATTCAGCACCGCTTGAAATATTGAAGTTCATTCCCGAAGCGCTGGGCTCTCTGGAATAGTCATAACATTTGTGGAAATAGTCTTCCAAAGATCGTTATGTAGAACAAAGCAGGAAAAAAAAGAAAGAAAATAACGACTCGAATTTTAATAATCGGATAACAGCTGAAGTTCAGTCAAATGTTGTCAGATCCTTGGTCTGTGTTGAGTTCTTTTGGAGGTGAAGTGAATTCAAGTATCCTGGTTGTATGTTTGTAGAATATGTGAAGCACTGCTGGAGAAAGTCAAGTTAGAAGACAATTAGAAAGTGCTATTACATACCAGCTGTCCCCGCAAATTTATTACCCTAACATACCAGCTATCCCCGCTACTTCTCAAACTAACATACAGCTATCCCCGCTACTTTCTCAAACTAACATACCAGCTATCCCCGCTACTTTCTCAAACTAACATACAGCTATCCCCGCTACTTTCTCAAACTAACATACCAGCTATCCCCGCTACTTTCTCAAACTAACATACCAGCTATCCATGCCACTTTCTCAAACTAACATACCAGCTATCCACGCTACTATCTTACCCTAACATACCAGCTATCCCCGCTACTTTCTCAAACTAACATACCAGCTATCCCCGCTACTTTCTCAAACTAACATACCAGCTATCCATGCTACTTTCTCAAACTAACATACCAGCTATCCACGCTACTTTCTCAAACTAACATACCAGCTATCCCCGCTACTTTCTCAAACTAACATACCAGCTATCCACGCTACTATCTTACATTAACATACCAGCTATCCACGCTACTATCTTACATTAACATACCAGCTATCCATGCTACTATCTTACATTAACATACCAGCTATCCACGCTACTATCTTACATTAACATACCAGCTATCCCCGCTACTTTCTTACCCTAACATACCAGCTATCCCCGCTACTCTCTCAAATTAACATACCAGCTATCCCCGCTACTCTCTCAAATTAACATACCAGCTATCCCCGCTACTCTCTCAAATTAACATACCAGCTATCCCCGCTACTCTCTCAAATTAACATACCAGCTATCCCCGCTACTCTCTCAAATTAACATACCAGCTATCCCCGCTACTCTCTCAAATTAACATACCAGCTATCCCCGCTACTCTCTCAAATTAACATACCAGCTATCCCCGCTACTCTCTCAAATTAACATACCAGCTATCCCCGCTACTTTCTCACCCTAACATACCAGCTATCCCCGCTACTCTCTCAAATTAACATACCAGCTATCCCCGCTACTTTCTCACCCTAACATACCAGCTATCCTCTCTACTTTCTCACCCTAACATACCAGCTATCCTCTCTACTTTCTCACCCTAACATACCAGCTATCCCCGCTACTTTCTCACCCTAACATACCAGCTATCCTCTCTACTTTCTCACCCTAACATACCAGCTATCCTCTCTACTTTCTCACCCTAACATACCAGCTATCCCCGCTACTTTCTCACCCTAACATACCAGCTATCCCCGCTACTTTCTCACCCTAATATATCACTGGAATCCAAGAGACAACTAATTAATAGCATATTTATGCCAGCGTTGTGCTAGCAATGCCGAACATGAGCAATAATAAAGAAACAGCAAAATAGAATATCTACATCTGAAATGAGATGCCTACGAAAAACATCAAAGCTAACTAGCAGGGACAGGATAAGAAATGACGACATAAGACAACTGGTAGGAACTACACCACGCCTACAATGTATATAGAAACAAAGAATTAAACAGTTTGGGCACTTAATGGGGATGCCACATGTACAGTCCACGGCCGGGGCCATCCACCAAAGAAACTGCAGGACACAGATCACGAGGAGACCCTGGAAAAGATGGATAGATGGAGTTACAGAAACACTCGCGAATTACGGAATGAACATCACAGAGGCAATTCATAAAGTCTAAAAAAAAAGAACACGTCAGATCCGTCTCCCGTCGAGACTTCACGGTATAAGAGGAAGGGTAAAGTAAAGTAAGTTAATCTAAAATATTTAGGCTTTCCATGTCACGTTTCTTTGTGGTTAGATCTTATGCTAAGCTTGGATTGTCTGCGCTTATTATTTGACTGTCTTTCGAATGAACGGTGGCCAAGAAGTGACGGGTTGTCAGAGTGTTTTGTGTGTGTGTGTGTGTGTGTGTTTTTTTTTTTTTTACCTGTATCTCAAGCTGGTCTCTTCTCCTTTTCTTCGTTGCCGTGGTCATTTAGGTTCATTAGTTTAACATCATCATCCGCTATCTTCAAGTGGAAAGTTATTTGCAGTGGTTCTCAGACTTACTTTGTTCCTTGTTCTCACACACTAGATTTTGTTCCTTGTTCTCAGACACTGGACTTTGTTCCTTGTTCTCACACACTAGATTTTGTTCCTTGTTCTCACACACTAGATTTTGTTCCTTGTTCTCACACACTGGACTTTGTTCCTTGTTCTCACACACTAGATTTTGTTCCTTGTTCTCACACACTGGACTTTGTTCCTTGTTCTCACACACTGGACTTTGTTCCTTGTTCTCACACACTGGACTTTGTTCCTTGTTCTCAGACACTGGACTTTGTTCCTTGTTCTCACACACTGGACTTTGTTATACCAGCTATCCCCGCTACTCTCTCAAATTAACATACCAGCTATCCCCGCTACTCTCTCAAATTAACATACCAGCTATCCCCGCTACTCTCTCAAATTAACATACCAGCTATCCCCGCTACTCTCTCAAATTAACATACCAGCTATCCCCGCTACTCTCTCAAATTAACATACCAGCTATCCCCGCTACTCTCTCAAATTAACATACCAGCTATCCCCGCTACTCTCTCAAATTAACATACCAGCTATCCCCGCTACTCTCTCAAATTAACATACCAGCTATCCCCGCTACTTTCTCACCCTAACATACCAGCTATCCCCGCTACTCTCTCAAATTAACATACCAGCTATCCCCGCTACTTTCTCACCCTAACATACCAGCTATCCTCTCTACTTTCTCACCCTAACATACCAGCTATCCTCTCTACTTTCTCACCCTAACATACCAGCTATCCCCGCTACTTTCTCACCCTAACATACCAGCTATCCTCTCTACTTTCTCACCCTAACATACCAGCTATCCTCTCTACTTTCTCACCCTAACATACCAGCTATCCCCGCTACTTTCTCACCCTAACATACCAGCTATCCCCGCTACTTTCTCACCCTAATATATCACTGGAATCCAAGAGACAACTAATTAATAGCATATTTATGCCAGCGTTGTGCTAGCAATGCCGAACATGAGCAATAATAAAGAAACAGCAAAATAGAATATCTACATCTGAAATGAGATGCCTACGAAAAACATCAAAGCTAACTAGCAGGGACAGGATAAGAAATGACGACATAAGACAACTGGTAGGAACTACACCACGCCTACAATGTATATAGAAACAAAGAATTAAACAGTTTGGGCACTTAATGGGGATGCCACATGTACAGTCCACGGCCGGGGCCATCCACCAAAGAAACTGCAGGACACAGATCACGAGGAGACCCTGGAAAAGATGGATAGATGGAGTTACAGAAACACTCGCGAATTACGGAATGAACATCACAGAGGCAATTCATAAAGTCTAAAAAAAAAGAACACGTCAGATCCGTCTCCCGTCGAGACTTCACGGTATAAGAGGAAGGGTAAAGTAAAGTAAGTTAATCTAAAATATTTAGGCTTTCCATGTCACGTTTCTTTGTGGTTAGATCTTATGCTAAGCTTGGATTGTCTGCGCTTATTATTTGACTGTCTTTCGAATGAACGGTGGCCAAGAAGTGACGGGTTGTCAGAGTGTTTTGTGTGTGTGTGTGTGTGTGTGTTTTTTTTTTTTTTACCTGTATCTCAAGCTGGTCTCTTCTCCTTTTCTTCGTTGCCGTGGTCATTTAGGTTCATTAGTTTAACATCATCATCCGCTATCTTCAAGTGGAAAGTTATTTGCAGTGGTTCTCAGACTTACTTTGTTCCTTGTTCTCACACACTAGATTTTGTTCCTTGTTCTCAGACACTGGACTTTGTTCCTTGTTCTCACACACTAGATTTTGTTCCTTGTTCTCACACACTAGATTTTGTTCCTTGTTCTCACACACTGGACTTTGTTCCTTGTTCTCACACACTAGATTTTGTTCCTTGTTCTCACACACTGGACTTTGTTCCCTGTTCTCACAATCTCGACTTTCTTCCCTGTTCTCACAGACTAGACTTTGTTCCCTGTTCTCAGAATCTCGACTTTCTTCCTTGTTCTCACAGACTAGACTTTCTTCCTTGTTCTCACAGACTAGACTTTGTTCCTTGTTCTCACAGACTAGACTTTGTTCCTTGTTCTCACAGACTAGACTTTGTTCCTTGTTCTCACAGACTAGACTTTCTTCCTTGTTCTCACAGACTAGACTTTCTTCCTTGTTCTCACAGACTAGACTTTGTTCCTTGTTCTCACAGACTAGACTTTCTTCCTTGTTCTCACAGACTAGACTTTGTTCCTTGTTCTCACAGACTAGACTTTCTTCCTTGTTCTCACAGACTAGACTTTCTTCCTTGTTCTCACAGACTAGACTTTCTTCCTTGTTCTCACAGACTAGACTTTCTTCCTTGTTCTCACAGACTAGACTTTGTTCCTTGTTCTCACAGACTAGACTTTGTTCCTTGTTCTCACAGACTAGACTTTGTTCCTTGTTCTCACAGACTAGACTTTGTTCCTTGTTCTCACAGACTAGACTTTCTTCCTTGTTCTCACAGACTAGACTTTGTTCCTTGTTCTCACAGACTAGACTTTCTTCCTTGTTCTCACAGACTAGACTTTGTTCCTTGTTCTCACAGACTAGACTTTGTTCCTTGTTCTCACACACTGGACCCCGCCAGGTGCAAAAGATTTTCGGGCGATGTTTTTCCTATTGTCCATCATCATCATAATCATTGTCATAATAATAATAATAATAATAATAATAATAATAATAATAATAATAATAATCTTCTCCTTCTTCTGCGTTCGAGGTTTTTAATCACATCAGATCCTGATCCCTGTCGACATGGCAAAGCCTGCAGTCCTCTCCAGATCCTGATAGGAGCCCCAAAGCTTTTGTCCCAAGCTTGGGTCCTCTGGCCATGTCTCACGCCTCAGGTCTGCATGGTTAGGGCACTCTTGAGGGATATGTTCTGGAGTCTGGACTCCACTGCCACATGGACAGTCGTCTGTGTGATACATTTTGAGTCGATGAAGGTGACTCAGTAGGCTGCAGTGGCCTGTCTTTCGGACGAAAGAGGATGGTTTGCTGATGTTTTCGTAGTTGATTCCTATTGTTAGAATTTAGTGGATTGATTCTGTATTTTATTTTAGTTTTTTTTTTTTTTTACATTTGAAGTTATAGCGCTGACCTCCACCTGTCTCCATAACCTTGTAGAAGCTTCTAGTTAATCACATTCTGCATGAGCCTGGAGTTTGAACTCAGGGTCATGAGAACTGGTGAGGCTTTTGGGTTTGGTCTTTGCGCATCTTTCCCATTCCAACATATGCCTGTGAGACCTGGACACTTAACAAAACACCTGAGAAATATATGTGTCTGAGTGGCGAAGTGGTTAGTGCACTGGTCTCTCATGGCGAAAGTCGGGGGGTTCGAATCCGGCCGAAGGCACCCCAGTCACCCACCTGTAGAAATGAGTACCCGACTTCTTCTGGAGTTGGGGGAAGGAAAGGCGGCCAGGCGTGATACTGACCACATCACCCTCTAGTGTGCTGACAGGTCAAGTAAATTATGGGCACTAACACCACATCACCCTCTAGTGTGCTGACAGGTCAAGTAAATTATGGGCACTAACACCATATCCCTATGTGCCTCTAAGGGCATGACTGGATTACTTTACCTTATATATATATATACTACATAAGAATTCTTCATATATCTGGGTATAAGAAAGAACAAATATATCCATAGAACGAGAACTTAATACTGAAGACGGTTCGCTAATAAAGAGGATTACTTAAATATTTTGACACATTAAACGTCATGAGAATTTAGAGAAGACCGTCTTGGAAGGAAACAATAGGGAAAAGAAAGAGAGGACGACCAAGGCGAAGATGGCAGCAAGACATGATTTTTAATCTGCAAGTGGACGCATCAGTAGCAGGGCTCACAACAGAGATGCTACAGGAGAGCTGTTAGGGAGGGCAAAGTTCAGCAAAGGGACATGGAAATGACTGAGTGACTGCGTGAAAGTTAGAGTCTTGTCTTGGCTCTCGCCGCAAGGAGGGGAGTACTGTGTGTTCGTCATGACTTATAACTGTTAACAAGAGAGACAGACAATGTCTGTAGTTTTTTTTTTCTTGTCTCCCCGTGGTGGAACAACTGACCATTCTTGTTTCTGTCAGTATTTTCATGTTCTCTAGTGATCCATCAGTAAATTTAGATATGAGATGTTATCATCATCATCATCATCATCTGCCATCGTACGGATCCATCGTCATGTTTTGACATTGAACCTGCATTCGAAGTCGTCTGTGTTGATCCTCCTACATGAGGTGGCGGTGCGGATGGTTGAAAATGGTTGTTTCCTGTCGGAGTATATCTTAAAGGAGATACTGACCCGTGTCCAAGCCGCGAGATGGTTGAATGAGAGCTCAGTCAACAATGGTTGTTCATCTAATGTCATCTTTCTGTCTCATCTTGGCTCTTTATAGTAAGCAGAGAATGACCTAAGCTTGCTTTATAAGCTGATTCCTATCCTCACTTCCTTTGTTCCTATTGCTGTTTTGTAATTTAAGTTTCCGCTAAGAACTTTTTTTTTTCATTATAGTGTTATCTTCTCCTTATTTAGTCAGATCATCTTAGCTTTCTTGTTCTTCTTCTTTTTTTTCATTATCTTTTTTTTTATTTCAGATGGTATTAGACTTCCCATGGAATGATGCTTGGTCATTAGATCTTGTGTCCAGTTTGGTTTGTCTGTTCTTATTGCATGAATCCCTCTGTATGCTTTACAGCAGTTTCCCCAAAAGCTTTTCAGATTCAAGGACCAGTTATTCCGACCACATGTAAGTTACGGACCACCAGCCGATAAGAGATATCACAATGTTACAAGTTTTTACTTTATTTTACTCTTGTAACAGTATAATATTACTAGTGTAAAATTCTGTCATAGTTTTTTATGCAGACAGAGAGAGAGAGAGATTGATTGATTGATTGATTGATTGATTGATCTTTATTTCAAAAGGGTTAAGAATTGGGCACGCAGGCCCGTCTGACATTCTGCCCTTTATCATACATCTTTCACTCTATTCCAGACATTCTACAAATATGCTGTTCATATAACAAACATAACTAACATTGAAGCTGAGAGACATAAAATAAAATATAACATTTACGTTTCGCTCTTACACATTCACTCAGTACAGAAGTAACTACATCCATTATAAATGACTATCTACTAAACAAAATTTTCGGGACTATTCAGAAAACAATTAATTGTATTCGGTGTCTGTAAGAGCAGCTTAAGATAACTTTTAAGTTTTATAATTCATGGAGGCATGTAGTCGACATCAAATAGATATTGGGAAAGCTTGTAGTTGTAGGAAGGAGTATAATTTATATTTTTTATATAGGATGGGAGGGTATTCCAAAGATGAGCAGCAGAATAACTAAAGCTTTTCTTGTAAAGATCAAGTCTAGGTTTTGGAAGACATATGTTGTTCAAGCGTTGGCTGCACTTTGGGTTAGATTTAAACAGGTTCCATAGATAAGGCGGGGCATGCCGTGAAAGAATTTGATGTACTAACTTGGCCTTGTTGAAGAGAGAGAGAGAGAGAAAAGAGAGAGGGAGAGAGATGGAAACAGTGAGGGATAGAGAAAGAACATGTCACTGAAGAATTCACTGTTATGTCTTATGTTGCTACTCGATGACTGATTGATTGATTGGCATTCCTTTAGGGCCAACATTGGCTCACAGGGCGGAAATCATATCTTTCCATGTCTGACGACTAGCCACCGACCGCTGTAGGTCTTGGATGGACTTGAATCCCAAAGTTGTACTCTCTCTAGTGATGGTTCTACGTAGAGTCTCCCTTGGCCTACCTTGCTTTCTTTTGCCCATCGATGACCATGTGAGGGCTTGGCGAGGGAGTCTGGATTCGTCCATTTTGAGAACGTGGCCGAGATAGGGCTATCGACTACTGGATGGCAGAACAGTATTTCATCTTTTTCTTATAATGTACTTTCCTGGACATACGAAAAAACAGAACAAACCGCAGTTTCATACAACCAACATGCACACAATCTGACCTACAATCCTTCACCTGCTCTTACATGTGTTCTCTTTCATCGGGACTGCCGCTCTTCTTCCTGCGCAAATTATTGCCATTAGATTCTAAAATGCGTTAAAACAATCCACGGCAGTTTACACTGCTTCCAAGTTTCATTTCTCGTGATCATTCATCATTACGATCACCATCACCATCATCATCATCATCGACGTCATCTCATCATCATCTTCGCCGTCGTCATCTCACCATCATCATCATCACATCATCATTATCATCGTCATCTCCTCATCATCGTCGTCATCTCATCATCATCATCGTAATCTTACCATCAATGTCGTCATCTCATCATCATCGTCGACATCTCATCATCGTAATCTCATCATCATCATCATTTCATCATCATCATTGTCGTCGTCATCTCACAATCATCTTCGTCGTCATCTCATCATCACTATCATCATCATCGTCATCTTCGTCGTAATGTCTTTACCATCATCTCATCATTATCGTCGTCATCACTATCGTCGTCAACTTCATCTCATCAACATCATCGTCGTCATCATCATTCTCGTCGTCAATTCATCATCCTCATCATCGTCGTCACCATCATCTCATCATCATCGTCGTCATCTGATCATCATCGTTATCATTATCACCGTCGTCGTCGCCGTCATCATCATCATCACCGTCGTCATCATCATCATCATAACCATCATCGTCGTCATAATTATTATCCGTCCTCTGCTAGTAGATACTAACAGCATTGATCTCCAGCTTACCCATCTCTTTAACATCAAGTATAACTCTGAAATCTTTCCTCCCAACCGTCCTAACATCATCTTGCTGACAGATTACATGGGAAAGCTAGCTCAAGTATAACTCTGAAATCTTTCCTCCCAACCGTCCTAACATCATCTTGCTGACAGATTGCATGGGAAAGCTAGCTCAAGTATAACTCTGAAATCTTTCGTCTCATCTGTGTAACCATAATCCTGTTGAGAGATTACATGGGAAAGTTAGCTCTAATGCTATCATCTTCTCCATTCTGCTGTAGGAATGGATTTAGAATGATATATTTTCTGTTTGTCTTAACATTGCTTATATTTTACAGGTACAGCAGATTTAGAGTACAGGTGATTGATGTTTGTGCACTCTTATATGAGTGATTAAACTATATTAAGTCTGGCCTGTGATCTGTTTTTCTCTCTGTTCTATTCTAATTCATTCATTCCTACATGTCAAAACATTACAATCATTCATTCCTACATATCAAAACATTACAAACATTCTTTCCTACATGTCAAAACAAATAAAGAAACAAAACACAAATACGATTCTTCATCAAAAAAATCATCAATTTATATTATTAACAACACAATCAACCTTTTAACCATTTCTTTCAACAATTTTTTTTTTTGGTTTGTTATTCCTTCATAAAAGTACAAACAGAGGAATAACTGAAATAAAATTAACACCATTATGTGTTATGCAGCAAGCATGATTACAACACAATCATCCTTAACGGCTGATTGTCTGATTGTAAACAAAGCAACTAACTGACAAGAAATGTATATACATAAATGCAATGATACCTAAAATTTATGTGTATAGTGTATATCAAATCTTACACAGAACATTTAAATAGTATATATATGCATGATAGATGAAGACTATATATATATATATACTTCATCTATTAACAACTATACCTGAGTGCGTTGGGATAGATCGGAGGAATCGACAGCACAGTTTGTATGCGTCCACATCACAGACTATAAACCACAACTAACCTAACACACACACAAACATATATATATATATATTCGTACTTAAAACGAGAACATAATCTCCTCCGATCCGTTGGCACCCTCGTACCTGCTCAACGTACACAAAAAAAGAAATCCCAACCGATTAAAATTCTCACGCATCTCCTTCATATACTGGATCAGTCGGTACCGATTTTACTCAGAGTTGCGCACCCCGTGAGCTGACCGGTCCCTGGCCCTTTTGTATGCTTCTGGTGTTGAAAACAAAACTTAGGATTAATACTCTGTCCTATTTCCTACCTATACTGCTACTATCTTCTTGCTCATTTTCTCACAAACTATTCCCTGTGTTACTTGTTATCGGTAAATACCCGGTGTACATTATCCGTATTCCGTGAGCCTGGGTTATCGAACATTACCACCACAATCATCTTCTTCATCATCATCGTTTTTTGGGCCGACGTGGAAACAGCTGGGTCCTGTGGCATTGTAGGAAAACTCTATAACCGGACAATATACTGCTCCACCAGTTGCTCACTTACATATGAATACATGTAAATTACTGATTCAGAACATAAAACTCATATTTGTGTGTGTGTATGTGCGCGCGCGCACGCACATAAATTCTTTTCTTTCGCGGTTAAAAAAAAAAGGGCAAATGAAAGCAGGACTACAGATGGTTGTGATAACGTGACCATAACCCGTCCACGTCAAGCGAGATCAGACCAAAGCCTTTGTCACATCTCTTCCAGACAGCAGACCCATATCTCTTCCTCGGGAACAAACCTAACAGCGGTACGGCCTGACAAGCTTTCCGTCTGTCTAGCAGTTTTTTTTCCCCTTTCCCTCTTCGGGTCTACTGTGGATCTTCAGTCAACCCACTTTAATGCAGAGTTGGATCCAACTTTATCGTCCCGTACATCAACATCACCACGGCACTGGCTGCGGAGATTAAGAGTTGGGCTCTCACAACCGAGAGTGACTCGGGCAAAAAAAAACAACCAAAAAAAAAAAGATGAGAGAAGTGATGATATGGCGAAAAACCAGGAATGAAAGGAAAACGAAAAGAAAAAGAAAAAGAACTTTTAAATAGAAATAAAAGCATTACACGTGGAAGGAAGCAGAGAATAATTCCAAGAACAGGTCTTTATCCGTGACCGATGCTCTCACGGGAGTGAAATGCGACGACGACGATGATGATGATGAAAAGGATTACTTAATCTCTAAATTAATGAAGCAAAGTCATTTTCTCAAATGTACCTGCTTTAACTTACTTACAACAATTTTACTGTTTCAAGTACAGAGTTATATTTCAGACCGTAAGTACAATCAATGCATATACAACGAAACATCGTATAATATTTATCAAATGCACTCACGACTTGAAAGCACAGACTGACAACATGAGATACCACAGGCAAAAGAAGTGCGCTTACTCCTAGAATCTTTAAATGCCACGAAAATGACAAATTACACAAAAACAAATTAAAATGCACTAAAAGGAAAAAAAACAATACAATTATTCAAACTTCTGATTATGAGAGATTATGACAATGAGACTAACCATTGTATAAAGATTTAAATGCACTGATCAACAACTTTAAAACCTTTAAAATCTTTTTTTAACTGAAAAAACTTTAAAAGTTATACAAATATACAGGGGTGTCCGAACAACCAAAACGTTTTTGTCAGTGTCCATTCTATCTCCTATGATCTTAACACATACATAGACTTTTGGCTCGTTAAAATGAGACGTTTCTCAAGCGACGGTTATCAAATTTATTTTTTAGAACTGTTAAAACCAGGCGCTTGAAAACCAGAAATGATTCATCAAAATATCCACACCGGCCACATACTGCACTTTCTTTCTAAGGACAAACAATTTTAACGATTATTCTGAATAGCATACATATATATATATATATATATATATATATATATAATGGTGGAAAAAATGAATTAGGCAACCAAATTATATATTAACATAAAAATACTATGTGGGAAACTGTTGTAGAGGGCGAAGCCACTAACACAACTGCCAGATCATCAGAGGAGTTATTCCTCTTTCCAGGCTAGAAAGTTGCTCTTAAAGTAAAGTCTGAAGAGCAGAAAGCCGGGCTTTCAAATACAAATAAATAAATAAAACAAACTACTAAAATTGAATGTCCTATTTCCACAAGAAAGAAAGAAAGCAAGGAAAAGGGAGTAAAATGAACAGTCAGTCAGTCAGTTGCATGTCCTTTGCGGAACTTTGCCTCCCTAACAGAATAGACAAAGATAATAATAAAAGGATGGAAAGCCACAACCAATATTTCGACAAAACAGAACAGACCACACAAATTAACACTGAAAGAAAATAACACCTTTCATCTGTGAGAAAACTGACGCCAGGGAAAAAGTCAAATGTTTCAATGCTGCCAGCAGTAATATATATATATATATATATATATATATATATATATATATATATATATATATCACAACCTATTCAAGCATCCGTTATTTTCTTTTGCGCAGAATTTTATAATTCAAAACTAACAGCTGGTGAGCAAGAATGCTATATAATTTTATCCCGTCTTATTTTCTGATTTGTTTCCTATGACTAGTAGTGCATGAAGAGTGCGACTACCAAAATACACAGGCTCGTAATTATGTGAAACTGATACGGACGTTCGGGGAGGGGGGGGGGCGAGTTCCTCTTATCAACAAGCGTCTACATGTTGCGTTGCGAGAAAATCTGATGTATGATTTCTCACCTGATGCATCCAGCTTTAATATGTGAATTTCAATGTGACCTTCGAACCTGATTATATATATATAACCTTAAGTGCCCAGGGCACATGGGGCTTTCGCAAGGGTTTTCCACAAATGCCTGTCCTTCGCCTTTTTTTCTGCTCTTGCCCAGGTGAGCCCTCTATTGCTCAACATCCTTTCTGTTGTTCTTCTCCATGTCTCTTTTGGTCTACCCTTATTTCTGTTCCCCTGTGGTGTCCATCTTAGTGCTTTTTTTGTTAGTGAGTTGTCAGTCATTCGGAGCACACGTCCCATCCATTGCCAGCGTCTTTCCTCAATAATATTATATTTGGATATATATATATATACATCTCAAACGGCTACTCTGGACAAGAAATCTGTGTCAACTATAGTGGAGATTTGGTTGCGGCAACATGTGTTCAGCAGTCGTTTTCTAAGGTCCCGTATGTGCGTATCATTTAGAGTTGACATTTACTTTGCTGGTCAGATTAACGTTTCGGTCTGTAAACGTCATATTTGAAATCTGACAACTGTCGATTGCTCTTTTTTTTTTTAGCGCCAAGTAATGTATTTTTCAAAGCGGGGATTGGTATAACGCCTTTCGCCTTTATAGTGCTCGGAGATGGTCGATTTGCGCCTGTATATGACATGGTAACGTACAGTCCCTGTAGATGGTCGATTTGCGCCTTTATATGGCATGGTAAAGTACAGTCCCTGTGGATGGTCGATTTGCGCCTGTATATGGCATGGTAACGTACAATGGTTGCAGATCGTCGATTTGCATCTACACCTGGCATAGTAGGGTATAATTCTTTCAGATGGTCGATTTCTGGCTGTACATGGTGGCATGGTAAGATACATTGCTTGCAGATGGTCGACTTATGTCTGTACAAGACACACTGGTGCTTGTTTTATTAACTATTTTGATAAGCAGTTGCCATTCCAGCCACAATATGAAGGCTGCTTGCCGGGGGTAGTTAGGCTATGCACATAAAGGCTCACTATATTATCTCCTTTTATTAGGACTCTACAACTGATACGAAGCCTACGAATATGCCTTGTTCGACCTTCCATTCGGACCACACGGCACCGGGACTCACCCAGCCTAAAAACAAAAAATGGGCACCTTGGGTTTTCCCCAGGAAATAAAAAAACAACCGATGACAGGTGCTGACATCCCTATCTCAAATGCTCTCTCTCTCTCTCTCTGAACCTTAAGTGACCAATGTACGTGGGGCTTCCGCAAGGGTTTTCCACAAACGCCTGTCCCTTGCCTTTTTTTTCCCGCTCTTTCCCAGGTGAGCCCTCTATTGCTCAACATCCTTTCTGTTGTTCTTCTCCATGTCTCCTTTGGTCTACCCTTACTTCTGTTCCCCTGTGGTATCTATCTCAGTTCAAAGGCTGTAGTGGCCTAGAAATGTGAAGGCATCAGCACTTCCCACCCACCTACCCACCCCATACGGCAGACAGAGGCTGTGGGACATAGAGAAACTGCTTCACCGAAGTCACGTGACTGATGATACATAAGAAGCTGCTAATTTTCCCCTGCAACTGCAGTGGCGTGGTAATGGAAGAAGATAAAAACCACAAAACATTATCTGTATAATTGTATACCACATTATATACTGCTACATGTATTATGTAGATATCCCTGTTTGTACTTTAGGCCACATATACATATGTCGCTGATAAAACATTTTAATCAATAAACCGATCACAGAGGCATTGTTCCTTCGCCGATCTCAATATGTATTTAGAGGTTCTCGAATTACGCGCTCTGGATTTACGCAATTAATCCTAAATCACGTCATTTGTGTGCTAGGAAATGTATTACCAGGTCGAAAATTACAGGCTGATTATACAGCACAATATAAATACAGCATGAAGTAAAATAAATGAGCAAGTGAAAATTGAAACTGAGCATAAATGGATAAATGATAAACTAAAACGTAGGTATAATAAAGTCCGCAGTGACGGTCAATGAGTTAATTTTTCAGGGGTGAAAAAAAAAAATGGGTTCATTGATTTCTGAACCCATTAAGGGGTATGCAATATACAGTTTGATAACCACGATGTAGAACGGGGTTATTGTTAATAATGTGTCTAACACTGGGAATGTTGAAAGCACAGGAGACCTGCGGCCGCTGAACGGAATGTCGTTTATGAAGTGAATCCGCGTCCGTTTTAACCCATGCGACTCCATCACTGACTTCTGAGATGAAAGATCGCGTGCAGATATGATACTGTTACAGAGCAAAATGAAATGATAACTATACGTATATTATTCTCAAACTGTATTTGGCCGTCATGTTCTTTCCTGCCTCCTCCTTCCCTTCCCTCCTTACCATGACACCTGCATGATTACATGCGATGGAGTGATAATGGGCTTTCCATTCCTCCACTCTTTTGAAAATATAAAGGCATTCTCATCCTCTTTATTAGTCTCTCTCTCTCTCTCTTTCTCTCTCAATCTCTATCTCTCAATCTCTATCTCTCAATCTCATTCTGCGTTTCTCTCTCTCTCTTCCCCCCCCCCCCCCATAACTATAGTCATCATCCTCTCATTTTTATATTTTCATAAACACATACAAGAACCGCAAAACACACAGACTGTATCCTCTCTTCTCCTCACTAACATCTAAGCCTAGGATCATAAAGTTCCCTGTGTATCTGTAAGATTTCCTCATTCGTGTACCTGTGTCCTGAAACATGCTCCCTGAAGCTGCACCCTGAAACCTCCGGCTTCCCAAAGGAAAAGTAAGAGCTGTCGTAAATGTCCACGGAAGCCTTTTTGGAACACATGCCCGTAATGTAAATGTCCTCTAGCCAGAAGGGCGGCACCCTTAGCGACGCCTGGTACAAGAGGAAGGCTGCTTCGCTGGTCAAAGCGTAGGATGTCCCTGACACATATCTGGGGTATGTCCCCTCAGGGAACATCGATTCCGGAGTGTACCATTTTGAGCTGGGATTTCGAATTGGGTGAGCATCGACCTGCAGTGAGCCCATGACGAAGGCACTTGGGACATATTTAAAGGAGGCCCGTAATCGTAAAATTTTAACCAAAAAAGGAATATTTACATACATGTCATCGTCTACTTTCAGTACAAATTTTGTATTCGAGCAAAATAAACTGACCCATTTCAGAATCGACACAGATTTTAAGCTCAGGTTTTGGTAGGAGTCTATATAGTCCTCTTGCAGTATGTCACCATAAATTAAAGACTCCTCTGTGATTTTTGATTGTCTGTCAGATTTGTGCATTCTTTCTCCGCGAATATTCCGCTCATTTTGGCCAATGAAGAACACCAAAGCGGCATTATTTTTCAAATCGCCGGCATAGCTGCCCCATGTCTTTCTGATGACCCTTCTGCCCTCGTGATTATCCGAGCTTATCACCACACAGATCATGAGCTCAATGTCACGATCGGAGCAGGAGACATTGGGCGTGATGACGTACCTGAAATCATGTGGATTCACAATAGGATCCAGGAGAAAAGATCTCTCCCTCGCCAACGTTTCGTAAGATTTATGTGCAGGGCGTATCCTTTGTGCTTTCCTTGATCTATTCGGAAACTTCATTCCCGGCTCGAATTCGGAATATCTTCTGTAGCTTTCCTTGTTGGAATTTTCGATCGCTTTATCTGAACGGTTACTGCTGACCTGACGGAAGAAGGTCTCCATGATGGCATTCTTGGACTGTGCATACAGAGTCACATTGACAGTAATGAAGACAGCAAAGAGGGCCAACCTGACTCCGTTCAGCTTGAGCAAGCTGCTGCAGGAGGGAGCCATCTTCCTGTGGAGTAAACATAATATGGCTGGCATGAGTACAGGCATAAAATATACACACAACGATCCAAAATATAAATCAAGTAAGTTTTCAATTGCACGAGGATATATAGATCATCTAAAGGATAACAGAAAGGCAGAAAGGAAGACAACAGACCTAAAGTGAGGCCATGAGGATGAAAGTAGTTCAATGTGAGGCAGACAGGAAGACAGCAGGTCAGAAAAGTGAGACAGAGAAGAAGACAGCAGCTTAAAAACGAGGTTGAGAGGAAGACAGAAGGTCAAAAGCGAGGCAGAGAGGAAGACAGTAGGTCAAAAGCGAAGCTGAAAGGAAGACAGCAGGTCAAAGTTCGAGATAAAGAAGAAGACAGCAGGTCAAAAGCGAGACAGAGAAGAAGACAGCAGATTAAAAGCGAGACAGAGAAGAAGACAGCAGGTGAAAAGCGAGACAAAGAGGAAGACAGCAAGTCAAAAGCGAGACACAGAAGAAGACAGCAGGTTAAAAACGAGACAAAGAGGAAGACAGTAAATCAAAAGCGAGACAGAGAATAAGACTGCAGATTATTAAAGTGAGATAGAGAAGAATATGGGAGGTTAAAAACGAGACAGATGAAAAGACACAAGGTTAAAAGCGAGGCAGAGAGGAAGGCAGCAAGTCAAAACCGAGACAGAAAGAGGGCAGCAGGTCAAAATCGAGACAGAGAAGAAGACAGCAGATTAAAAACGAGACAGAGAAGAATACAGCAAGTAAAAAACGAGACAGAAGAAGACAGCAGGTCAAAAGCAAGACAGAGAAGAAGATAGAAGGTTAAAAACGAGACAGAGAAGAAGACAGCAAGTCAAAAGCAAGACAGAGAAGAAGATAGAAGGTTAAAAACGAGACAGAGAAGAAGACAGCAAGTCAAAAGCAAGACAGAGAAGAAGACTGCCTGTCAAATGTGAGACAGAGAAGAAGACAGCAGGTCAAAAGCGAGACAGAGAAGGAAGACAGCAGGTCAAAAGCGAGACAGAGAAGGAAGACAGCCGGTCAAAAGCGAGACAGAGAAGGAAGACAGCAGGTCAAAAACGAGACAGACGGCCCCTGAAATGCGGATCAAATATCTCACTTAAGGAAGGCAGCACTGGGAAACAACCCAACCTCAGCCTGCGCCTTTATAAAACCCTGGACAAACATGTCAAGACGTCACGTAACCAGGAAGACAACATCACATATTTTCACACGCTCGACTCTCGTCCTTTACCAGGACACATCCTAAAAAACTGTTTTTGAATAACAGCAGTGGTCTTCATATATCACACACAAACACACACAAATGACAGTGCAAAACGTAGCAAGGCAGATATGTAACGTGGGTTAAACCAACAAGACGTAAGTGCCGCTAAATCTAACGCTCAAGCTATCGTGATTTAGAGGAAGAAGTGAATCATGGGAGGAGAAGGAGGAGAAGGCCCATATTTGTTTACGATAATCGATAAAGTACAGACTGCTAAATCTGACAGTATGAACGGAAGAGAATCATCAGAACAAACACGCATAGACACACAGTGCTAGGAGAGGAGGAGAAAAGAGGATGGATGGATGGATGGATGGATGGATGGAAAAAAGCTTATGATAATTAAGCGAAGAAGGAAAAATAAACGATTTCAGTTTTTTTTTCCTGAATCGTAACAAGAAATAACAAGAATGAATTATATCAATTGGTCCAAAGAGCTCTTGAAACTCTTATCTGATCTCGAAGATCTAGAAAACAGCCTGTTTGGCTGTCAGGAGATCACTGTAACAAGGAATATTTTTAACTTCTATAAACCTTTTACATTTGCCAGTGGCAGACTTCCAGTCAAGTATTCTTTATTAGGCTGTAACAGCTTTCTTCGCCACAACATCAGATTCCAAGGTCTTCTAACATTTACTATAAACAGATCTTGCACAAGTGTCACCATGAAGGCACACAATTCTATTATTATTATAATTATTATTAACCTTGTCGGATAACCCTGCCAATCATGATTCTCCATCTTGCACGGTCCTTGGTGTTTCAGATTAGTTCAGATGCTGTTTATTTTCCCATGCCACCTGATGAGTCCACTGAGATATTTTTCTCTTGGTCTCCCTCTCTTCCTTTTCCCCATGAACTTTCCGGTCACTACTTGGTTCTGAACCTTCTGCCTTCTCGTGACATGTCCATGGAAATTTGACAGTCTTTGTTTTTCTTATCACTTTAACTACTTTTCGTTGCTCTGAAACTTCTTTGACAATCTCTTCCTAGATTTGTGGAGAATGATTTGACGAAAAGAATGATGGTACAGCCGTGGTTTGCCTTTGCCTTCCGTTCTGTTTGTATACGGTTTTCTCCGCTAGCCTTTGTCTAAAGAGACGGACCCGAAAGGCAGCAGAATACCTTTTTTTTTTTTTGGCCTGCTGCTGTTTATTCAGATATTCACAGGTGACCTCAGTACCTGGTGGGAAGACAGGCTTCTCGTAAACTTTCAGCTGGAAACCTATAACTCTTTCTTCACGTGGCGTGCCCTTTCCAGAACGTTATCTCTCTCACAATCTCCCTGGAGCCAATGCGGCCTTCCGTAAGTTGACCTGCGTCTATAATAGGATTTTGCCGTGGTGCATCTTGAAAAAACAGGGTAATCTTTTGGTGACACAGACTTTGCTGTGTATATGACACTCGTTAGCAGGGCCGTGTCGACATAAGTTGTGCTGATTCACGTTACGCACGTGAATATCAGGGTCGACTTCCATTTTGCTCTTTGAGAGTTGAGGTTACTGGACTAGTTACACACATAATTCCAGCTCTCACTCTCACCTGCTGGATTAGTTAAACACTGTTCCAGACATACTTCTCATCCAGGCTCGTTCAAACCCTCACGTTGACGACAACTGGTACAGATAGTCAAGTAAATCCTGGGTAACGGTGACTTGGAACATTTATTGATGGAAGGATGATAATGCTGATGAAAATAACATTAAATTCGACTGCCGGCTGGTTATCCCTGCCATGTGGCCAGTCCATTCATACGTACAACTAAAATGTTCATCTGTTCCACGAAGACATCACACAGCTCGACCAAACACGTCCACACAGTTACGCGTTCAAACCAAGACTCAAACTCCACGGACTCAACATTGCCCCTACAATTTCCTGTCACGGGTTTTGCAGCCCACGTGACCTTCTCGAAGGATCTCAACAGGAGAAAATTGAAAAGGAAAAACCTATAATAATGCCCTTACTATCATTGTTACACGAATACTGCTATACGTCTCGCAGTGACATATTCAGACTTTCCGTGATGTCCTGAGCCCACCTGTCACGAGGTGGTCCCTTTTCTCTTTTCCCGGGCACTATACCTTCTACTATCAACCTCTCCAAACCAAATGTCTCTCATTATCGTGGCCGAAGTTATCTCGGCTTTCTAATTCTGACGATGTTAACGAGCCAGTTTTCTGCTACGCCCAATCCGACCTCTTTCTCTCGTCCATGCCAGTCAGGTGTTGGTCGTCACCGATTTCCACAACCAGCAGTATCTCTCTTTTGTTTTCGAATCACCTAAAACAA
This sequence comes from Achatina immaculata, assembly GCA_009760885.1. Taxonomy (NCBI): domain Eukaryota; kingdom Metazoa; phylum Mollusca; class Gastropoda; order Stylommatophora; family Achatinidae; genus Lissachatina; species Lissachatina immaculata. The sequence goes on from CM019694.1 coordinate 39,992,225, forward strand.
AGTAAACCTACATTTAAACGAGTATAAATAAGAAAATAAAAACCGAATGAACCACGGTACGAAGCAACGGCTAATACGAGAAAGTCTTGTCCCCAAGAATGGAATGAATAAATTTGTTTTCCCAAATTAAGAAGATCTACCTCCTTAAAATACGATTTCTAAACATCTTCAGACTCCGCTTAAACAGAGCAACTGGTCGGACAAGTCCAGGCTGAGTTATGTATATTTATTTGATAGTCAACTAACGTGCTTCTAAAGATAACGAAAATATGATGCATGGATTATACACGATTAATCTACTAAGAATAGTTGCTGCATGGATTATACACGATTAATCTACTAAGAATAATTGCTGCATGGATTATATACAATTAGTGTACCAATGATGGTTATATAAAATGTTCACATGTGGCAGATACCATCTGCACTCAAGGGTTATCTGAATGTTGACAGATTGTTTGAGTGACGTTGCATATCTTGATGTTGCTGAAAGCAGAGTACAAGATGGATGAAAATAATGTTCGTTCCTTCATGCGGTGTGTGTGAGAGAGAGAGAGAGAGAGAGAGAGGGGGGGGGGGAGAAAACTTTATTTTCAAAGAACAAAGAATAACAGTACACATACCCGTCCGATCCGTCCTTCATCACACAACTTTCACTCAACTTGTAAACATTTACCATTAAGTATATTAAGTAATACCTTAAGAAATAACATCTTGTTGGCAGAGATGCAGATGAAGCCACTGACAGCAATTATTGAGGAAAGACAATGGCGATGGTTCGGACATGTGCACCGAATGACTGACAACTCACTACCAAAAGTAGCACTAAGATGGACACCACAGGGGAAAAGAAATAAGGGTAGACCAAAAGAGACATGGAGAAGAACAACAGAGAGGATGTTGAGCAATAGAGGGCTCACCTGGTCAAGAGCAGAAAAAAAGGCAAAGGACAGGCACTTGTGGAAAACCCTTGCGGGAGCCCCATGTGCCCTGGGCACTTAAGGTTCAGAGAGAGAGAGAGAGAGAGATATTAAGTAATGAACACATAAAGAGAATGAAGAAAATTAAAATGACAAGAACAAAAAAAAAAGTATACATTCAACCTCTGATGCGAAGAGAGAAATTTAGAAAAAAGAAACTAAATCCAACAAACATGTGTTCAGTTTTCACGGTTCCGCATCATCTCCCACGTATTTCACAGTTTTCTAGAACTAGACCTTCCAAAAAAATCCTAGACAAAGCACTTTAGTGAGGCGTGAGATCTAGAACTAGACCTAAAAAAAAAAAATCCTAGACAAAGCACTTTAGTGAGGCGTGAGATCTAGAATTAGACCTCCAAAAATAAATCCTAGACAAAGCACTTTAGTGAGGCGTGAGAGAAAGAAAAATCACAAGAGAATTACCTGGGATTCGAACACGGACTCCGGTAGGACGAGCAGCCGCCTAGCCACGAGAGAACAGCGTACAAACAGAACTACGTGGTTCGAATCCCAGGTAATTCTCCTCTTGTGATTTTTTTTCCTCCTTTCTCTCGCGTCTCACTAAAGCGCTTTTTTCGACGATTTTTTCGACGTCTAATCCTACAAAACTGTGTACGACAGCCACGTTGTCTTCTATTTATTAAAAATGCGCGCCCATTTATTTCATGTCTGAACTGGATTTAGCAAAATCATGACAGATGGGAACGTGCACACAAGATGTCCTACTTGATAAGGACTTCCTAACCCCCCCCCCCCCCACCTACAGTAACAAGTCCAGCCTGGATAACAGACCAGGGATCGCCTAGTCCCCATGTTGAGTCTGCTAAAGTAACAATACACCGACACATCCACCCCCTCCCCCCCCCAACAGACCAGGGATCGCCTAGTCCCCATGATGAGTCTGCTAAAGTAACAATACACCGACACATCCACCCCCTCCCCCCCCCAACAGACCAGGGATCGCCTAGTCCCCATGATGAGTCTGCTAAAGTAACAATACACCGACACATCCACCCCCTCCCCCCCCCAACAGACCAGGGATCGCCTAGTCCCCATGATGAGTCTGCTAAAGTAACAATACACCGACACATCCACCCCCCCCCCCCCCCCAACAGACCAGGGATCGCCTAGTCCCCATGATGAGTCTGCTAAAGTAACAATACACCGACACATCCACCCCCTCCCCCTAACAGACCAGGGATCGCCATAGTCCCCATGATGAGTCTGCTAAAGTAACAATACACCGACACATCCACCCCCTCCCCCTAACAGACCAGGATCGCCTAGTCCCCATGATGAGTCTGCTAAAGTAACAATACACCGACACATCTACCCCCCCCCCCCTAACAGACCAGGGATCGCCTAGTCCCCATGATGAGTCTGCTAAGTAACAATACACCGACACATCTACCCCCTCCCCCTAACAGACCAGGGATCGCCTAGTCCCCATGATGAGTCTGCTAAAGTAACATACACCGACACATCCACCCCCTCCCCCCCCCAACAGACCAGGGATCGCCTAGTCCCCATGATGAGTCTGCTAAAGTAACAATACACCGACACATCCACCCCCTCCCCCCCCCAACAGACCAGGGATCGCCTAGTCCCCATGATGAGTCTGCTAAAGTAGCAATACACCGACACATCCACCCCCTCCCCCTAACAGACCAGGGATCGCCATAGTCCCCATGATGAGTCTGCTAAAGTAGCAATACACCGACATATCCACCCCCCCCCCCCAACAGGTCAGGATCGCCATAGTCCCCATGATGAGTCTGCTAAAGTAACACTACACCGACATATCCACCCCCCCCCCCCAACAGGTCAGGGATCGCCGTAGTCCCCATGATGAGTCTGCTAAAGTAGCAATACACCGACATATCACCCCCCCCCCCCCAACAGGTCAGGGATCGCCATAGTCCCCATGATGAGTTTGCTAAAGTAACAATACACCGACATATCCACCCCCCCCCAACAGGTCAGGGATCGCCATAGTCCCCATGATGAGTCTGCTAAAGTAACAATACACCGACATATCCACACCCTCCCCCCCCAGTTCGTTGCTAGCTTCATTCAGAGACTGAAAAATATAGTGGCCCAGACACGGACAGGATGATGTGGGTGAAACCCTGTGCTAGATGGGCTAAAATAACGAACAGCTATCAGTTTAAGAAGAAAAAGAAGAAGATTGATTGATTTATTGATTGATCTTTATTTCAAAAGGGTTAAGAATTGGGCACGCAGGCCCGTCTGACATTCTGCCCTTTATCATACATCTTTCACTCTATTCCAGACATTCTACAAATATGCTGCTCATGTAACAAATATAACTAACATTGAAGCTGAGAGACATAAAATATAACATTTACGTTTCGCTCTTAAACATTCACTCAGTACAGAAGTAACTACATACATATATAAATGACTATCTACTAAACAAAATTTTCGGGACTATTCAAAATAAACAATTAATTGTATTCGGTGTCTGTAAGAGCAGTTTAAGATAACTTAATTTTTATGATTCATGGAGGTATGTAGTTGACATCAAACAGATATTGGGAAAGTTTGTAGTTGTAGAAAGGAGTATAATTTATATTTTTTATACAGGATGGGAGGGTATTCCAAAGATGAGCAGCAGAATAACTAAAGCTTTTCTTGTAAAGATCAAGTCTAGGTTTTGGAAGACATGTGTTGTTGAAGCGTTGGCTGCACTTTGGGATAAATTTAAACAGGTTCCATAGATAAGGCGGGGTATGCCGTGAAAGAATTTGATATACTATAACTTGCCTTTGTTGAAGAGGAACCTGTTCTTATGAGTCAGTATTCTGATACGTTTGTGCTGGTTAGTTGTTTGTACTTGATCTTTGCCACTAATAAACTTTACTGCTCGCTTTTGGAGTGAGCAAAGCCTCTTTGTATTTGACACTGAACAACCATCCTAGACTGTTGAGCAATAGTCTAAATGTGTTTGTATATGTGATATGTAGTATGTCTTCCTTGTGTCTTGATCGATGAAGTATTCCCCAGCAGACGCTCCCCCCCCCCCCTTTCAACCTTCCGCTCACTCAACCTCACATGCTCCTCTCCCTCCCCCCCCCCCCTGCACAATGCACTTAACCTTTGACGGATCCATGTTATCACACCCTTGGACATCCCTCGCACATTTCCCTGGCCCACCTCTCACACAACCCGCGGCAGACTCTTCTCGTGTAACCCTTGAAGCCCCTCGTTCTTCTGTTCATTCCTGTCTTCATCCATCCTTCCGGTCCAAGTCTTAAAACCAGGGAAAACATTTTTTCTGAGCGACGCACCAGCTGGATGGACCCTTTCTCTTCACCCCCTGCTTGGTAATGTAGGGTTGACGAATGAATAATAGATTATACTTGAAAGTTGTTCAATTCATATTTAATATCCCTGATTATATGTTCGCTATACTGGTACTAAACGCTGTTTATATATTTATAATTTATTCCCCGTTTATCTCTGACAATGCCATTTACTGTCAAGAAATACACACAAAAATGTAGAGGGAAAAAAATGGTTAAAATATCAACGAACTTTTTGCGAAATGGATAACGATTGTTGCTTTGGGTGATACCACAGCTCGCTGTAACTTTTGCAAGTGTGACTTTAACGCAAAATACCAAGATCTGAAAACGCATGACAAATCTAAAATACCCAAATCTAAAGTCAAACACAGAAAAAAAATCATCACGACAGAAATTAGATGTTTCAGGAGAATACTAAATGTGACGAGAAGAGACCAAATAAGGAAAGACACCATCAGGGCAATGGCTGGGGTAACACCAGTACTACACTACACAGAGATACAACAAGTCACATGGTTTGATCACGTTATACACGACTACCAGACATAATACCACAAACAAAACATTCACATCTAAGATTTGTAGGTAAAAGAAATAAGGGGTCGTCCATGCAAAGAGATGGTGGAAGGAAATTACACAAACCTTAAATATCCATAATATTAAGCAAATTACTGCTTCCTATCATCATCATCATCATCATCAAGCGCCGTCCCGACTGGCGTTGGCTATTATATTTCTCTACAGTACCTGATCCTTCATGCAGTCCATTAGCTCATTTGGTGATCTCCTCTCACACCATCTCGTCAGACTGTCCAGTATCATTTCTCTCGATCTTCCCCTGGCTCTTCTTCCCTCTGTTTTTCCTGTTGTTACAATATTTTCAATGCGCTCTCTTCTCAGTGTATGTCCTATGATAGTACATTGTCTCTTATTATTTTTTTACAAGATTTTTTGTATCTCCAGCTCTTCTCATACATTTTGCATTAGTTATTTTTCCTGTCCAGGGAATTCTCAAGACTCTTCCGACAAACCACATCTCTACTGCTCCCAGTGATGTTTGTGCAGACCTGCCTATTGTCCATCATTCACTTCTATATAATAAGATAGGTTCAATATAGCATCTTAGAACTCGTTTTCTAACATTCATTGATAAGGATATGTTGGTTAATATGTTTCTTATTCTCTGAAATGCAGTCTTTGCTTGGCCTACTCTGTTCTTAATTTCTGTCTGTATTTCCCATCCGAAGTTATTGCTGTTTTTTTTTTAAATTCCGCACTTGATTTAGAATTGCTCCATTTAATTTTATAGTGCATTTTGGTGGATTCTCTTTCTTGGATATAACCATAGTCTCATGTTCAAAGTAAGGTCTTTCTGTTCAATTTCTTTAGCAACTTTATCCAAAAGATTTTGCAGGTCTTGTTACTTCTCAGCTATCAGTACTGTGTCGCCATCAAACCGAAGGTTCTTAATATTGTATCCTCTTGACTTTTATACCGGCCTATCAAGACGCCAGCCAACACTGAAAGGTACATGAAGAAGAAGAAGACAGAGTAAGATACGTTTTCGTAGCAATAACACATTACAAAAAAATGTGCGTGCAATATCTGTTCATATCTTGTGGCTCTCAAAACATCTCATATTTGTCTATCAGACTCTTACCGCCAGCAAGTGGGTGTATAGACGCTGTCCGATTTGCCACTCGGCCAGAAATAGCTGAGATGCTATGGTCAGGCTTAGCGTTCTATAGCCCAACTATGACCTTGCCCACTCCCACCCCCCCCCTCTCCGTTAGTACCTCCCTCCCGCTCCCACTAACAGGCCTAGCCCGGATAACAGGGCAGGGATCGCCATAATCTTCATGACAAGTTGAGTCTGTTAAAGAAGTACTGCATTACCCCCCTATTTTTAGCTCCATTCCTGGAATGAAAGGAAAGCCGCCATATACCCACTCCCAATCCGACACGATGCTGTGTCTCAACATCCTCACCACATCGGCTGCAAAAAAAAAAAAAAGCTCGCAATTCCAGGTAAGAAGAAGATGAAAAAGACGATGATGAAGAAGACTTTAAGAAAGTGTGGCCACCTCTGCTCTATATACCGTACATATAACGTCCCACGTAGCGTCTCAGCCTGGAATCTGTTTCAAACAGCGCTTATCAGGACTATTTTTAAACTTGTGCTCCATTTTTTTTCTCTCAAAGGTCACCGTGTCTGGATTAAACGGGACACGGCTGGTGGGTACAAGACACTGCACTCAGAAAGATCCAGAAACCCACTCTCAAAATCAGATAACATAAAGAGTTCAAAAGTTTCCCAGGGTCGCTGCCCTGTTCTTTAGCCATTTCTTAACGACCCATGACAATTTTCAAGAATCAGTGGTTCTCAAACTTTCTTCAGATAGCTCACCTGCGAACTCGCTGTCGTACCCCTGGGATTCCTGGCCATTTGACGCTAAATCAGAAAACTCTTCTAATATATCCCTCGGACACCGCGAGTAAAACTGGATAAAAACAGGCGCAGGTAGTGAGCGCAACTGTCATACCGGAAATATGACAGTTGGGCAACTCCTGCAAGAAAGATCTACATGCGATTAGCCAAGGAGATACACACAGAGACCACCATTAGCAGTCCAGTTCTACGATGATATCCACCGTCTACGGCTAACTGCTGTAATTTTCGCGGGCGCCCATAGTGACGTTAAAGAAAGAAAGAAAGAAAGAAAGAAAGAAAGAATTTTTAAAGAGTGAAGAATCTGGTATGCAGTCCCATCTGACATTCATGAATATAAGATAATTAGCTATAAGGGAAATACTGATAAAGTTGGGAGTTAAAAGTTGAAGTACCCCTTATGGATTTTAAACGGTTGGGGAGGGAATTCTGGAATTGCTCAGCAGAGCATGCAAGTTTGTTTTTTTTCTTTTTTGTCAGACGAAGCTTGCGTTTAGGGTTTAATATTTAAACGGTGGCTATGGTTAGACTTAAACAGTGGCCTCAAGTGAGGCGGAGAATTGTGACAGAGAAATGTATGAACTAATTTGATTAGTTTTATGGTTAGACTTAAACAGTGGCCTCAAGTGAGGCGGAGAATTGTGACAGAGAAATGTATGAACTAATTTGATTAGTTTTATGGTTAGACTTAAACAGTGGCCTCAAGTGAGGCGGAGAATTGTGACAGAGAAATGTATGAACTAATTTGATTAGTTTTATGGTTAGACTTAAACAGTGGCCTCAAGTGAGGCGGAGAATTGTGACAGAGAAATGTATGAACTAATTTGATTAGTTTTATGGTTAGACACTTAAACAGTGGCCTCAAGTGAGGCAGAGGATTGTGACAGAGAAATGTATGAACTAATTTGACTATTTTTATGGTTAGACTTAAACAGTGGCCACAAGTAACGCGGAACATTGTGACGCAGAATTCTATGAACTAACCTGGCTTTGTTAAATAAGCATAATTCTATATCTGACTTGTTTGTGCTGATCTGTAATGAATGTTTGATATTTGGTATTAAAAGGAGAACAGCTATCGCTCTTCAGAAAGTAAAACAACTAAAGAATCTGTGGAGAGGAACAGACAGAAGTATAAAAATAAGATTTTTAAGGGCATGCATTTTTCCCTTCGCAAAATATGCCTGTGAGACCTGGACACTTAATATAAAAGCTGATAAACACATAAATGCCTTTGATTGTAATTGCTACAGAAGAGTTCTTCAAATATCATGGACACAAAAAAAGAACAAATATATCCATACTACAAGAACGTAATATTGAAGAAGGCTGGCTAGTAAAGAAGATTAAAGAGAGAAAACTTAAATATTTTGGACATATTAAACGTCATGATAATCTAGAGGAAACCGTCTTGGAAGGGTACATAATGGGAAAAAGAAAGAGAGGAAGACCAAGGCGAAGATGGTTGCAAGACATCGTTGATGATCTGCAAATGGATGCATCAGCAGCAGCAATCTTGCTCAGAAACGAGAGGCCTACAGGAGTGCTGTTAGGGAGCAAAGTTCCACAAGGGACATGCAAATGAATGAATGAATGAATGAATGTTTGTCACAAATGAGATTTAATGCTACTTTGTGAAGCGAGTGGAACCTTTTTGTGTTTAAGAAGAAGTATTAGACGTAGAAGTAGAAGAAGAAGAAGTAGTAGTAGTAGTAGTAGTAGTAGTAGTAGTAGTAGTAGTAGTAGTAGTAGTCCAAATAATCTAAACTAGTTATGCAGGCCTTCAACAAAACACCCCAGCGAACAGCTCGAGAACCGCTGTTTTTATACTGCACATAGCAGCAGATTTCTTTCACCAAATTTTAACCAGGGCGTGATGCACATCAAAGCGTGAAACGGAGAAATATTTAGCTGTTAAATTTGCTAAAAAGAAGCAACAGCTCATGTGATGTAGATTTTACAAAAGGTCACATAACCCATGGTATAGAACGAACAGCATTCACATTCGCAGATACTCCATCCACAACATTTCAGCACCACTTTAGCGCGCACGTTATACGCATGAATGATACTTCAAACAACAAAAACGCGGATTATTCATACGTTTCAAGCCAAAACGTTATACACGTAACTCTTGTAGGCACATGCTCAACACCGTAATTTGAACAGGGAACAGGAAAAGACACAAAGCCAGATGGAAACGACCAATATTTCTTACAAATATCTTCCTTCCGACAAACGATGAAAAAAAAAAAAAAAACGAAGTGTATAAACATTAAAAGCGGATTACGGACAGGAAGGGGAGTAACTTGCAAAAGAATGAACATAGAGAGGATTATCTCACAATTTCCCTGATCTGTACTGAAGTCTGTACACAGAACACTCACAGTTTCCCTGATCTGTACTGAACTCTGTACACAGAACACTCACAGTTTCCCTGATCTGTACTGAAGTCCGTACACAGAACACTCACAGTTTCCCTGATCTGTACTGAAGTCCGTACACAGAACACTCACAGTTTCCCTGATCTGTACTGAAGTCTGGACACAGAACACTCAGAGTTCCCCTGATATGTACTGAAGTCTGGACACAGAACACTCAGAGTTTCCCTGACCTGTACTGAAGTCTGGACACAGAACACTCAGAGTTCCCCTGATATGTACTGAAGTCTGTACACAGAACACTCAGAGTTTCCCTGATCTGTACTGAAGTCTGTACACATCTACTCACATTTTTTTCACGCCGAAAGGAACCCATGGGGTCAAATACAACGAATGAAATGTATAAAGATTTGGGCAGCGGGGACACTCTGATATTTCGCCATTTATCTTTCAGCTTATATAGTTCCCTGGCATTCAAAACCAGTTTAGCACCAGTTTATTATGTACACGACGGGTATAAAGATTTTTTTAACAATTTGAATGCCAACATGTTTATATTTTACCACGCTTATACATTCAAACAAGGAAAAAAAACGTTATCTTTCATTCATATACAGATATTCAAAAGACACATCTGTTATATTTTCACTCTTATACAGACAAAAAAAAAACGTTTACTCTTCCACCCTTAATTAGACAAAAACAAAAGGTTTATCTTCCACTCCTACAAAAACAAAAGGTTTACCTTCCATTCTTATACAGGCAACAAGCAAAAGGCTTAACTTCCACTCTTATACAGACAACAAACAAAAGGTTTACTCTTCCACTCTTATACAGACAACAAATAAAAGGCTTACCTTCCACTCTTATACACACAACAAACAAAAGGCTTACCTTCCACTCTTATACACACAACAAACAAAAGGTTTACTCTTCCACTCTTATACAGACAACAAACAAAAGGCTTACCTTCCACTCTTATACACACAACAAACAAAAGGCTTACCTTCCACTCTTATACACACAACAAACAAAAAGCTTACCTTCCACTCTTATACAGACAAAAATCAAAAGGCTTACCTTCCACTCTTATACAGACAACAAACAAAAGGCTCACCTTCCACTCTTATACAGACAACAAACAAAAGGCTTACCTTCCACTCTTATACAGACAACAAACAAAAGGTTTGTCTCATACAGACATTCAAACAATAAAAGTTCTATGTTCGATCCTTATTCCACACTGACCTAGTGAACTAACCATGTGTATGCAATAAATGTGTTACTACATTGTAACATTCAAGTGCATCTAATCAGTTTGCAATAACACTCTCACCTATTCGTTAGTCTGTTAAAGTCCTATTCATCCGTAGCTCTGCGGAACCATTTTTTTTTTATCTTCCGCTAAGTATTTTATGCTTGAGCAAAGTCCATAGCAGGGATTCTCAACCAGGGTGTAGTCATAACCCCTTTTGGGTTATGAGAACCAAATGAGGGGTATAGATTTCGATCTCGAAATAATTTTTAATTGCTAAATTAGAATTTCGTTAAGGAACTTATTTTGAGGGGGGGGGGGGGAGTGTCGATGTTAAAATGTAGGCAACACATTTGAAATTACTTGAACTAACAAAGCTTAGCTTGGCAACTGGTTATTATCCATTCTTGATGTTAAACGCTTGCAAGAACACTAACCAGACATCAGTCCAGGTCGTGCTGACCAAATGAACACACTACAGGCAGTCATCACTGAATATGCCCGGTGTGTAATGCAGGTCATTAGAAGTATGACGTGCAACACTTAAAACTGCAGAGCAAAACATAATGAAACAGAATCTTCCAGACGGCTAAGTTTAAATTACTTGCGACACCATAAGAAGGAAACTAGTATAGCGGACTTAACTTCTCTCTCTCTCTCCCCTCCCTCTCTCTCTCTCTCCCTCTCTCTCCCCTCTCTCTCTCCTCCCTCTCTCTCTCCCCTCTCGCTCTCTCTCTCCCCTCTCTCTCCCCCCTCTCTCTCTCCTCTCTCTCTTTCCCCTCTCTCTCTCCCCTCTCTCTCTCCCCTCTCTCTCTCCCCTCTCTCTGAATCTTAAGTGCCCAAGGAACATGAGTTTTTCCCACAAATGCCTGTCCTTCGCCTTTTTTTCTGCTCTTGCCCAGGTGAGCCCTCTATTGCTCAACATCCTTAATGTTGTTCTTCTCCATGTCTCCTTTGGTCTACTCTTACTTCTGTTCCCCTGTGGTGTCCATCTTTGTGCTATTTTTGGTAGTGAGTGCTATTTTGAATGCCCCCCCACGAGAGAGAAACATGGGGGAGAAATTCTGGAGTTTCTAAGAAGACCACCTGCTGACAGCGGGACTCACGGAGGGAGCCCTGCTCACTGTTTAGAAAGCCGAGAACACAAGTATCCGAGGGAGAAGATTTACTGAATACAAAAACTGACAGTCATCAATATGAACTGAATATGAACTGATGGTCTGTAAAAATTCAGATATCATTGGAAAAGTGGTCATTGGATTTTAAAAGGCTGAGAACCACTGCTTCAGTGACTTACGGTTTCCAAGACATTGGGAAATCCATCGAGGGTATGTAATCGTATTAGTGGCCAATAAACTCATAATTCAGAGCAATGGGGGAACGCTTTTATCTTAATGTGGACATCTATATCAAACAGCCATGGACAAAGGTTAAAGTTATACGAAAGAATCATCATCATCATGTGCCGTCGCTGGTAATGAATCTCTATCTTCCTCTCTAACTCGCCCTCGCAATGCATTCGGGTTTTTTAAACGGGACGGCCCCGTATACACGTCACAATGGATATTACATGGTATACCTTGTTCGGCCTGTCTCGGTCTAAACTAGTCTGTGTGTCCTGAATTCCGATACGATTCCTTTCTTCTTCTTCTTCTTCTTCTTCTTCCTAGAGGTGCCAGCTGATATTATTTGCTGCCGATGAGATGAATGTCTTGAGGTCGTGTCGGATTGGGAGTTCTTTTTTTCCAGTCCACGGGTGTAACTAATGAGAAGAGAACATGCATGTACTTCTTTAGCAGACGCCATGGGACTATAACCATCCCTGCCCTGTTATCCGAGATAGACTTGGGGGTACCAACTCAGAGGTGAGACAGGGTCTTGGTCAGCGATGGTTCGTTAACCCTGACACTAACATACCAGCCATATGTCTCCATTTGCCAAATCAGGCAGTATCTTCACCCCACCCCACCCCAGCCCTCTAAGATCCCTATTTAAACATAATACATCAACACTCTCTACTCATAATGGGATTAAAACTGAGAGGTGCGGTGACACAAATACGAAACCATATACGGGACAGTATCACTGAATATGGAGAGTTGTAAAGTAACAGAGAACACTGCTGCATGTGGCTAGGCCCCTCATTGTCCTGCTAGGGACCATAGCTCATGTGGCCAGGCCTCTCATTGTCCTGCTAGGGACCAAAGCTCATGTGGCCAGGCTTCTCATTGTCCTGCTAGGGACCATAGTTCCATGTGGCCAGGCCCCTCATTGTCCTGCTAGAAGCCATAGCTTGAGTCTAGAATACGTGGCTAGCCCCCTTCATTGTCCTGCTAGAAGCCATAGCTGCATGTGGTCAGTCCCTTCACTGTCCTGCTAGAAGCTATAGCCTGAGTCCGTGGCTATGCCCCTCATTGTCCTGCTAGAAGCCGCAGCTCATGTGGCCAGCCCCCTCATTGTCCTGCTAGAAGCCATAGCTTGAGTCCAGAAAACGTGGCCAGGCCCCTCATTGTCCTGCTAGAAGCCATAGCTCATGTGGCCAGCCTCCTCATTGTCCTGCTAGAAGTCATAGCTTGAGTCCAGAACACGCGGCTAGGCCCCTCACTGACCTGCTAGAAGCCATAGATCTGGACTCAAGCTATGGTTTCTAGATCGACAATGAAGGGAGTGGCCACGTGATCTATGGCTTCTGCAGGACATTGAAGGGCCTGGCCACGTGAGCTATGGTCCCTAGCAGGACAATGAAGGGCCTGGCCCCTTGATCTATGGCTTCTAGCAGAACAATGAAGGGCCTGGCCACGTGATCTGGACTCGAGCTATGGTCCTTAGCAGGACAATGAAGGGCCTGGCCCCTTGATCTATGGCTTCTAGCAGAACAATGAAGGGTCTGGTCACGTGATCTGGACTCGAGCTATGGTCCCTAGCAGGACAATGAAGGGCCTGTCCACGAGAGGATACCACACTAGTCGTCCAGCCATCTCGCTCTGGGATCCATGCTTCGAGCTTACGTTCACTCTCTTACTCTCTGTCTTTCGCTGACGTCTTATGGTGCTCTGAATATTTCCAAGGCTTGCCATACAAAGGCAATGCTGTTTCCACTGAGTTTGTACTTGTGCTCCTACTAACTCCTTGTAACTGGGAGCTGGTGTTCTTTGCAGCCGATGCCGTGAAGATGTTGAGTCACAACATCGTATCGGCGTGGGAGCGGGTTATGGCAGCTACTTTTTCAGTCCCGGGGTGCAGCTAAAAAAAAAAGCAGGGGGTGTGCGATACTTCTTTACCAGACTCCACCACCATGGGAACTATGACGATCCCTGCCACGTGGGGTACCAACAGAGAGGCGGGACAGGGTCTTGATCATTTATGCTCCGCTAACCCCAACGCTAGCATATCAGCTATGGGTCGCTGATTGCCTCATCGGACAGGCGTCTTCACCCCCCCCCCTCCCTCCTTTCCATTTACTAAGAATAAGTCTCATTGTTTCCTGTTTGTTAAATGTGTACCATAAATTAGTTAACTCTTTCACTTCTCAATTAGTTTCCAGACTGTGCCAGGACAAATTCTGATAAGAAACTTCAGCAGAAAGAAACTGGAGAGATGCTGCTTTATAATCTAATAATATGAGTTGAATCGGAAATATGCTACTTTTGTATTCTATTTAGACCTTGAATAAATATCTCTGTGGGCACTGGCTGACGTAGGTGTGCAGGATACACCGGCACTGTCAGGGTTGCTTTGGAGCAACAGAGTTAAGGAATCAAAAAATCATAGCAGTCGATTTATACCCCCCCAAAAAAAAAGGTCAGTGGCAGCTTCTTAACAGGTATCCACCCCTGTGTGAGAGGTTCGGGGATTAAGGTAGAGTGCGGACAGCAGTCGTAAGCAAAATGTCAAGGGTATTTTATGTTATTTTTATTCTGACATCGAAAGTAAAACCCCAGACACGTTTCAAGGAAACAGCCGAATCTTGGCAGCTACAGCACCCGTCCCATCGCTCTCCAGGTGTCCCAGGGCAGCAGATAGATGCAGCAACACCCGTCCGGTACGTCATATGATTCAGTGTCCGCGCCCGGAGTTCTTGAAACGTGAACCTGTTTTACCCGTCGCACCTGTCTTTAACCTTGGAGGAAGAACTTTTCCGAAATGCCGGTTTTCTCGTTACAACATTCGGCAGCTTTTTTTCATCTAAAATTTGACACACTTTACAAACGTCAAGGGAAAGTAAATGTTCCTCTGACATTTGTTTTCTTATCTCACGTGCGTCGAAACTTAACTTACATGCTGTTCCCAAAGTCAAAACTGGCTGATTCTCTTCCAGACAAACTGAGCACCGTCAGCCTACTTGCCCGATTATCCTTCACCTGATTTCGCTGGTTGTATTTTGCTAGTTTTTTTGTTTTTTTTTTTAACAATATAAACCGGTTACGGTAATGGACGACCACCAACACTTTCGCTCTCTCTCTCTCTCTCGCTCTCTTTTCCGCTCTCTCTCTCTCTCTCTCGTTCTCTCTCGCTCTCTCACAACAGCCGCGCAGTAGCCTCACAACAGCCGCGCGGCGAGAGAGATAAGAACATGCAGTTCGCCAGTTTTATATCGTTGGATCTTCCCATACCATCATCGACGCGGTCACCTAAGGTGTACACAGATATCAGTGATAAACGCCCGGACCAAGGTGTACACAGATACCACTGATAAACTCCCGGACCAAGGCGTACACAGATACCACTGATAAACTCCCGGACCAAGGTGTACACAGATACCACTGATAAACTCCCGGACCAAGGCGTACACAGATACCACTGATAAACTCCCGGACCAAGGTGTACACAGATACCACTGATAAACTCCCGGACCAAGGTGTACACAGATACCACTGATAAACTCCCGGTCCAAGGCGTACACAGATACCACTGATAAACTCCCGGTCCAAGGCGTACACAGATACCACTGATAAACTCCCGGACCAAGGCGTACACAGACACCACTGATAAACTCCCGGACCAAGGCGTACACAGACACCACTGATAAACTCCCGGACCAAGGTGTACACAGACACCACTGATAAACTCCCGGACCAAGGTGTACACAGACACCACTGATAAACTCCCGGACCAAGGTGTACACAGACACCACTGATAAACTCCCGGACCAAGGTGTACACAGACATCAGTGACAAACTCCCGGACCAAGGAACACCAGTAAGAGAAGAGAAACGGTCTTGAACATTTCAGGTCGGCGGTGCTTCTAAAGTAACATCAACACATCTCCAAGCATCATTTCTACTCTAAGTTGTTTTTTTTAAATATTTCTCCCAGCGTCTAGAAAGTTAAATGGCGCGTGTATTGACTTTCACCGAGACATGTAAGTCGCAAGCATTACAGACGGCAGACTCCACTTCCCTGCACAAATAAATATCAATTTATCGATTTCCACTGCTTTGAATAAAGAGACCCACTCTTGTGTTGCCTCTGTCAGCTCATGTCGCGTTGATGAAGTGAATTCCGCGGTAATTTTTCATGTTGTCTCCTGCGCTGGTGAAGTCATAAAATATTCACGAGTAGCATTCACTAAATTTACTGATCTGTGTGTGGAAGATTTCTGGATCGGAAATTAACAGTAATGTCCCCCCCCCCCCCTCCGGGTGGATATATATATATATATATATATATAGAGAGAGAGAGAGAGAGAGAGAGAGAGAGAGAAGAGGAGAAGAGAGAGAGAGAGAGAACAAAACAGTATGGAAGAGAAAAGTGAAGAGATGCGTATACTTCTCTAGCAGACCTCACCATCCCTGCCCTGTCATCCAGGAAGACTTTTTGTCTTCTTTCTCGAAAAGAGAAGAGAGGAGAAGAGATGAGAAGACAAAATAGAAGAGAAAAGAAAAGAAGAGAGAAGAGAAAAGAACAGAAGAGAAAAGAAAAGAGAGAAGAAAAGAAGAGAAGAGAAAAGAATATAAGAGAGAAAAAGAAAAGAGAGAAGAGAGAGAGAAGACGATAAGAGATGAGAAGAGGAGAAAGAAGAGAAGAGAAAATAAGAGGAGAGAAGAAAAGAAGTGAGATGAAGAAAACAGACGAGAAAAGATGAGAAGAGAAGAGAAGAGAAAAGAAGTGAGATGAAGAAAACAGACGAGAAAAGAAGAGATGAGAAGAGAAGAGAAGAGATAAAAAGAGAAAAGAAGAGAAAATAAGGGAAAATAAGAGAAGAAAAGAGAAAAGAAGAGAGAAGAAGAGAACATACGGGTAAACAGAGGAGAAGAGAAGAGATAAGAAGAGAAGAGAGAATAAGAGAAAAGAAAAGAAGAGAAAAGAAGAGAAGAGAGAAGAACAGAAGAGAAAAGAAGAGAAGAGAAAATAAGAGAAAAGAAAAGAAAGGAAGAGAAAATAAGAGAAGAGAGAAGAAGAGAAGAGAAAAGAAGAGAACAGGCGATAAAAGAAAAGAGGAAAAGAGAAAAGAAAAGAAGGGAAAAGAGAAAAGAAGAGAAGAGAGAAGAAGATAAGATAAAAGAAGAGGAGAGAAGAAGAGTAGAGACGAGAAAAGAAGAGAGAAGAAAACAGAACAGAACAAAACAGAGCAGAGGAGAAGAACTTCCTTGCCTTCCTCGCGAATTGCTCTACGAATTGCCGCTATTACTGCAGCGTTCCTCAACCAGCGCTCTGCAGAACCCTGGGATTCATTAGCGTCGAGGAGAAGTTTCAGATATCGGTCCACAGCAAGGCGAGAGGCCTAGGTACCTGTCATGTTATGTTTCCTCAGTGTGTCCTTCACTCCATCTATCCACGTTTATTTCCACAGATAAAGAAAAACTACCCAATGCGCCAAGTGATTCTTAAATGCAGTTGCAATTTTAGGCAAAGCAGTGACATTAATGGGGTATCAGAACTACAACTTACTGGCCACCAAATATTTTTTTTTTCACTGATTGATAAAAAGCCACATTTTAATCAGAAAAGAGCGGCCGCGGTAAGCCTTTCATTTACACCACGTTTGAGTTTCGATGCCCACATGTTCAAAAGGTTGATGCGGCAAATACTCGGTGGTTAAACGGCCGGCCCCTTCTTTGGTGAATCGCGAAGCTCATAGCGCTTTGTGAGATGTTTGTAGCTTGTACTCGACAAGTCTGTAATACAAAGTGAGGTCTTTAGCTCCTCCGGGTGCAAAAATACCGTGACATTAACCGATTTGTGGCAACAGGCGGGGTGATGTTAACGGGAATAAAGCCTATTAATTACTTATGGGAGTTGACCGGGGATACAAATTTATGTAACAATATCCAGGTGGTGACATAAAGCGATGTGATACTAAATGGGTTCGACTGTATATCTACAGAAAGACTACAAGCCACATGAAGAATCTGAGCCTGTATTTCTACAGAAAGACTATATGCCACTTCATGGATCTCAGCCTACAGAAAGACTACATGCCACTTCATGGATCTGACCTATATTTCTACAGAAAGATTACATGCCACTTCAAGAATATGAGCATATATTTCTATAGAAAGACTAAATGCCACTTCAAGAATCTGAGCATATATTTCTACGGAAAGACTACATGACACTTCAAGAATCTGAACCTGTATTTCTACAGAAAGACTATATGCCACTTCAAGAATCTGAGCATATATTTCTACAGAAAGGCTACATGCCACTTAAGAATCTGAGCATACATTTCTACAGAAAAACTACATGCCACTTCAAGAATCTGAGCATACATTTCTACAGAAAGGCTACATGCCACTTCAAGAATCTGAGCATATATTTCTACAGAAAAACTACATGCCACTTCAAGAATCTGAGCATATATTTTTACAGAAAAACTACATGCCATTTCAAGAATCTGAGCATATATTTCTACAGAAAGACTACATTCCACTTAAGAATCTTAGCCTATATTTCTACAGAAAGACTACATTCCACTTAAGAATCTTAGCCTATATTTCTACAGAAAGACTACATGCCACTTAAGAATCTTAGCCTACATTTCTACAGAAAGAGTACATGCCACTTAAGAATCTTAGCCTATATTTCTACAAAATGACTACATGCCACTTAAGAATCTTAGCCTATATTTCTACAGAAAGGATACATGCCACTTAAGAATCTTAGCCTATATTTCTACAGAAGGACTACATGCCACTTAAGAATTTTAGCCTATATTTCTACAGAAAGACTACATGCCACTTCTCCTTGCCACTACCAACCCATCCTTTTCTTATCAAACGGTTCGACCATGATGACACTCAAAGTGGAGTAGCCGTTCTATTTTCTGTTTAAAAAAAAATGAATCGTTTACTGAATTCTAAACAAACTCACTGACATGTTGCCATGGAAACGGCGGCCATACTGGATTCTGTCGCAACGGAAGGACTGATTACAATGTGCTACGGTTTATCAATTTATCAGTCTTTTCTTTCTTTCTTTCTTTTTTACATTTTTATAAATGAAATTGATTTATACAGTTTGTCAATAATCAGAAAATGGTAACATAGCCATATCTTGCCTGGAGATGCCTGGGGAGATATGACCTTATTGTCCATGTTTTCATTGGGCTGTCGGCTCACTAGAGGGTGATGTGGTCAGCACCCCGTCTGGCTGTCTTTCCTTCCTCAGGGGAAAAATAGAGTACCCATTTCTACAACTGGGTGACTGGAGCGCCTGCAGCTGAATTCGAACCATCGACCTTCGCAATGTGAGCGACCAGTGCACTAATCATTTCGCCACTCTGGTGATCAATCAGAATACGGGTTAATTAACATTTGTTTAAAACTTTTGACCTTAATCTTCCTTTATTCCTACACCATAGAAATAAGCCTTGATGTCATGAACTCTTTCTTCTTTCTTTCTGCACCAGGGAGCATATGGACTGATGTCAACAGATCGTTCTCCTTTATTCCTACACCAGGGAGAGATATGGCTTGATGTCAACAAATCTTTCTCCTTTCTTCCTAAACCAGTGAGAGATATGGCTTGATGTCAACAGATCTTTCTCCTTTCTTCCTAAACCAGTGAGAGATATGACTTGATGCCAACAGATCTTTCTCCTTTATTCCTACACCAGAGAGAGATATGACTTGATGCCAACAGATCTTTCTCCTTTATTCCTACACCAGAGAGAGATATGACTTGATGTCAACAGATCTTTCTCCTTTATTCCTACACCAGAGAGAGATATGATTTGATGTCAACAGATCTTTCTCCTTTCTTCCTAAACTAGTGAGAGATATGACTTGATGTCAACAGATCGTTCTCCTTTCTTCCTACAAGAGAGAGAGAGAGAGAGAGAGAGAGAGAGAGACGGCATGGTGTCAAGAAATCTGTTTTCTTTTTCCTACACCAGAGATAAATATGACTTGGTGTCAACAAATCTTTCTTCTTTCGTCCTACCCCAGAGAGAGATATGGCTTGACATCAACAAATCTTTCTTCTGTCTTGGCTGTTCGCTGCTAATACTACCTTGTGTCACCGTCATGGCGTCATGCATAGCCCAACACACATCAGCTTAGTATCGGTTGCATTCGGCATTTTATTGCAATCCCATTTCATTCGGCCATAAAGCAGGATTCTCGGGGATTCTATCTCCCACTCGTCTGTCTATGTATACACGTAACTTGCTATTCATCTCTCTGTAAATTTCCGCTATTGTCCACTGTAGTAATGACTATTAAGGTTTTGTCTCATTTCATCTATGACTGTTCTACGTTGTTTTGCGTCTGTTTTGTTATTCACTTCGCAGACTTACTTGCTCCCAGGTTCATTCTCTCTCAGTGGAAATAGTAATACAGAAGCAGCAACTTTACAGTTGAAATGACTTTAATGATGCACGGGGTGACGATATGTCAATGAATGATATGACGAGAACGACAACTGCATCAACAAAATCCATGGACACAAGACTGTCCGTAATTTCCATCTCCACGACATAATATATGTTCCCGGCAGACTACTGTCGCCATCGGAACATCTTAATACACTCTATTCTACAACTATTTCACTAAACAACTACATTTTTAACAGACTAATCTACGGCTTTCCCAGAAGATACACAAAACACAACTCTCCTCTTTTCCAAGTTGCTCAAACCTAAACACATGCCACAATTTCACCTTGAACTTTCTCGAAATGTATTCTGACCCTCGCGAAATTGTCTGTCTACTGACCTTGACTAATAAAGTGTCAAAACATTTCCAAAATGTAGCCCTCTGTTACTAAATACAACTAGTTTAGACAAACAAAGAGCCCCCCCCCCCCCAACTAAAAAAAAAGACACGTCTCGTGAAGTAAACATGTCATAACTGACCTTTACCTTGACCTATACTCACGTCATACCCTGACCACATGGAAATTGAGACAAAGCGAATGGACTCTGCTCACAAACCAGCTGATCACGTTAGAAGATAAATCATCTTACACTAATTTTCCAATTCTCAGCTGAGTTATCTAACTTCTGATGAATACTATTAACAGCCAGACCACCGTCTGTTTTCCGAGGACACCACATGAAGGTACATCAGGGCCACCGTTGGATCTGGCTCACAAGGCACGACCAAAGCTGTCTCACTTGGCTTGAGCACTGCGTCTTTATTCTCCCAGTCAACAAGTAAAGATGATAATACCTCATATTTCTTCCCGCATTTTCTGTCGCCAACAATGGGCACGGCGCACGTCCTTGTCTCTATTCGTGGCAGTCGTGCGTCCAGTGCAACCCGCCACGGCTCCTGCTGTCGGAGGACTGTGTTCCATCTTTCGAGGCCGCATTTCCTAACACTTGTGTGCTGGGTACTAATTTCTACAGGTGGGGTCACCAGTAGCCAGTCAAGAACACGCAACCTTCTGCATAGGATTACAAATCATTATCGACTAACCTACTCCTGTCCCTTAGTGAAACGAATGCTTGACACTTGCGCTGGGGGGGGGGGGGGGGACACTGCCCCTGAGAGTACGGGCCTGAAAGTAGACTCAAACCTGAGGGCAATTTTTTTTAGCTTTTTATTCTGCGCGTTAACGAAAAACGGAATTACCATGAGAAAACAAATGAACAGTATAAAGGGCCACAGTCTAATTCGGTGGCCCCCAACTTTGTTTTCAACGCGACCCTAAACAAACAAACAAACAAACAAACAAACAAACAGTACGTGACTCTCAGCCCTGGATCAACAATGGCAGATGACCCACGACCCTAGATCAGCAATGGTAGATGACCCTAGATCAGCAACGGTAGATGACCTAGATCAGCACTGGGTACATTACTCACGACCCTAGTTAGAATAGCACTGGTACATGACCCACGACCTTCGCTAAATCAGCATTGGTACATGACCCAAGACCCTTGCTAGATCAGCAATGATAGACGATCCGCGACCCTAAATCAACAATATAAGGTGATCTACGACCTACTAGAAATTTTTGGAAAAAAAATACAGAAATTCCACAAACATTAAATAATACTATTTCAATCCTTTACCACGACGTAAATTTGCAATCACGTCTATTTCAATGCCTTTAACATGACGTAAATTTGCTACTAGCACTATTTCAATGCCTTTAACATGACGTAAATTTGCTACTAGCACTATTTCGATGCCTTCAACATGACGTAAATTTGTTACTAATCGCTAAAAAATGACTAAATGTGGCTTTATAGTAATTCAGTATTCATTATAACATCTTCTCTCTACCCTACCTCAGACAATCAGCTCCCTCCACTTCCATCTGACCTTAAGTTTTAGCCGCATACCTGAGGTTTAGAAACCGCTGCTCTAACTGGCACAGTTTAGAAGAAGAAAAAAAAACGCAAAAAAAAAAAAACGCACGTCAAACGATTTACAGATTAAAGCGGAAGTTTTTTTCTTCAAATATTCCCTCTTTCTTCCTGGTTTCACGCTGGGTTATATTTTAAAATGGTAACAAATAATTTTTTTTTTTTAAGTACAGCGTCTAGCCTTAGAAATGTTCCCTGGTACAAACGGTCTTTCATGGCACACTGAAAGCCGTAATTCTGTGGCACAAAATATCTTTCATGCTACTCTGAAATCTGTGCTCTTTGGCATAAACTATTGTTCATGTTACACGGTCTCTGAAAGCAACAGGTTAATAGAAAACGCACCGAAAAGGTTCATCAGTTGGTCACTTTCTATATCTACACATTTCTGAAATGATTACAAATTCAAAACATATACATAATTTGTAATTTACTGCAAGTTTTGTTATAATGATTAGAACAACAATTACAACTGTAATTATAACGTTAATTTTAGTAAAGTTTTTGTGAATGTTAATGTTACTTTGTTCATATTCGGATTCGTATTCTGTCACCTGGAAAACGAAAGTTCATATTATGCATTATTATTCGGTATGTCTCTAGGATATATAAGGATAGACAGACAGACAGAGAGACAGACAAAGGAATGTAGGCAGGCAGGCAGGTAGGCAGGCAGATAGATAGTAGGTAGGTAGGTAGGTTGGTAAGCAGGCGCCCAGGTAGGTAGGCAGGCGGGTAGGTAGGCAGGTAGGCAGGCAGATAGGTAGTAGGTAGGTAGGTAGGCGGGTAGACAGGCAGGTAGGTAAGTAGGTAGGCAGGTGGGTAGGTAGGCAGGTAGGTAGGCAGGCAGGCAGGCAGGCAGGTAGGCAGGCAGACAGGTAGGTAGATGGGTAAGTAGGTGCGCAGGTAGACAGGCAGGCAGACAGACAACAGTGTATCACCTCTTACAATCAAGATTTTCCCAAGTACTGAAGATACAATCTTTTAACTTTTGATTTTTAAACTCTGTATTATTTACTCTCGCTTTTTTCCCCTTATCTCTGTTTTCCAACTTATTATCTGTTGAGTCTGGATTTATGAAATATTTCATCTGCCTACCTATCCCTGTTATCCGCTACTCTTGCCGCTTTGTTGTCGCTTTCTTTCTATTCGTTCGTTTGTTTGTTACCGCTTTGTCTGATGACAACGGAAATCCAAACTATCACATCCGTTACTCTCGTTCCTACAGTAAAGCTCCCCCCTCCCCTAGTAAATAATAAGTGTTGAAACCTGTAAACAAAGCGAAGAGAGAGAGAGAGAGAGAGTCAGATGAAGAGAGTGAGCCGAACAGGTCATTATGACTATACAAGCTGCTGCGAAATCTAATCTACTGTAAGATGACTCAGATAAGCAATGAATATTTTGTTTTAAGTTTGTTTTGTTTTGTTTTGTTTTTTTTTAACAAAACAGTGATTCTCAAAATCTGCGATACCGCCCGCCTCGGGGAGTGGTGGCGCTTTCATGAGATAACGGGAGTCGGTGAAGGACAAGTGTGCGGTGAAAACAAAATAAAACAGCTAGGACGCTGGGGGTTGAGGTGGTGGGGTTGGGGGGGGGGGGAGGGGGTACGTGGCTTGGGAAGCAAAAGGGGCCGGGTAAAAAAAAAGCGCGCGCACACACACACCTACATAGTTTGGTAATCACTGCTATAAAAGAACTCTTGATCGTTCAACCTAATGCGGTTAACATCTGCGGCTTTATTACAAAACTGAACCTCGGGATCTAAGTTCTGAGCGGCCAGGTGTTCAGTTCAAATAAATATTTAGTGCTTTGTTAAGTCTTGCCAAAATAAGAGTTTTTAAGTTCAAATAAATATTCAGTGCTTTGTTAACTCTTGCAAAAATAATGTTTTTAAGTTCAAATAAATATTTAGTGCTTTGTTAACTCTTGCAAAAATAAGAGTTTTTAAGTTCAAACAAATATTCAGTGTTTTGTTAAGTCTTGCCACAATAAGAGTTTTTAAGTTCAAATAAATATTCAGTGTTTTGTTACGTCTTGCCAAAATAAGAGTTTTTAAGTTCAAACATTCGGTGTTTTGTAAAGTCTTGCCAGACCAGAACAATGTACCACGCATGAACTCACAAACACAGCAGTCATACATCTGTGATGGACATGACAAAACTGAGGTCGTAGAACTTATGATTTTTTTTTTTTACTGGACTTGACAGCAGTTCACTATTTTCATCGCTCTTATTAATTTCATTGTTTCTCCTTCCTTCTTCCTGTCACAAACAAAGGTAAAAAAAATATGGGTGTTCCATTTTCTGTTCTCTGGTGTTCAATTTTTTGTTCTCTGGTGTTCAATTTTCTGTTCTCTGGTGTTCAATTTTCTGTTCTATGGTGTTCAATTTTCTGTTCTCTGGTGTTCAATTTTCTGTTCTCTGCATAACCAGATGCCATAAAAATTGGAGGTTATGAAAAGATATGCTGATGACACAGTGTTACTGTCCATAACACGAAAAAGGAATGGTCCGTAACAAGTAAATTATGTCGGTCCGTAAGAACAGTTAAGAGCAAAACCCCTTTCTTAATGCAAAGAAAACTAAATTGGTGACAAATGACAAAACAAAAAATACAGCTGAAATATATATCAATGATGAAAAATTGGAAGAGGTGGAAAAAGCTTTGAATATCTTGGATCTTTACTAATAATTTAGATACAATGAGGGAAATTAAAAGGTGGACATCTATCGCTCTTCGGAAAGTAAAACAACTAAAGAATCTGTGGAGAGGAACAGACAGAACTACAAAAATACGATTTTTAAGGGCATGCATCTTTCCCATCGTAACATATGCCTGTGAGACCTGGACTCTTAACAAAACAGCTGAGAAAACATAAATGCCTTTGAATGTAAATGTTACAGAAGAGTTCTTCGCATATCATGGCCACAAAAAAAAAAAAATCCAAAACTAAATAACTAAATAATGAAGAAGGCTGGCTAATAAGGAAGATTAAATATCTGAAATATCTTTGACATATTAAACGTCATGAGAATTTAGAGAAGACCATACTGGAAGGGTACATAATGGGAAAAAGAAAGAGAGGAAGACCAAGGCGAAGATGGCTGCAAGACATCGTTGATAATCTGCGAATGGATGCATCAGCAGTAGGGCATCTTGCTTAGAACTGAGAGACCTACAGCAGAGGCGTTAGATAGGCAAAGCTCAGCAAGGGACTTCCAATGACTCAATGAAACATAACCAGAAATCAAAGACATGTCAATAAGGAGTCAGCGGAGAACGTATGGAAAGTCAATGATATATCAAAGGAATGTCAATGAAGAAGGAGTATGAATGCAAAGAGATTGTCGACGAGAAAGGAGAAAGAGAGAGAGAGAGAGAGAGAGAGAGAGAGAGAGAGAGAGAGAGAGAAAGAGAGAGAGAGAGAGAGAGAGATTATCAAGGAGAAGGCAATGCAACATCTAAAAGAAGGAACGAGGTATCTAAGAGACGGCAACGAAATATCATCGAGAAGGCAAATGAGATACCAGTGAGAAAGCATCGATATATTACAGAGAAATCAAGGAGATATCGAGGTGCAGGCAACAAGTATCTAAGAGAAGGGTAATGAAATATCGAGAAGGAACTAAGATATGGAAGAAAAGGCAATAAAACATCAAGCAGAAGGCACCGAAATATCAAAGAGTAGGCAAAACGATATCGAGAAGAAGTTAACAAGAAATCAAGCAGAAGACAGCGAAATACCAACAGCTGATCAAGACCCTGTCCCACCGCTTCGTTGGTACCCCCAGTAACAGGCCTAGCCTGGGTAACGGGGCTGGGATCGTCGTAGTTCCCAGGGTGGTGGAGTCTGCTAAAGGAGTAATGCACGACCCCTGCTTTTTAGGTGCATACTGACCGAAAAAAATATGGCCTTCGTGACCCACTCACAATCCGACACTATGCTGTGCCTCAACACCTTCAGAGCATCGGCTGCAAAGAACACCATCTGACAGTTCCGGGAACATAGAAGATAGCAAATGAAAAATATTTGTGTAGTATATTTATTTTGTATATTTGTGTTTGTCGCATTGATTGATACAGATGGTGCTGACTGAAACTTATGATGACTGAGTTAATTATGAATGCACCTGAATGATGCTAATGTTATTTTCGTTCTTCTCTATCTCACGTGTACTACTATACTTCGGTAAAGTGTGTGTGTATATATATATATATATATATGATTTTGATTGACATTCCTTTAGGGCCAACACTGGCTCATAGGGCGGAAATCATATATTTCCATGTCTGAAATATCTTTCCCTCGCTCGCTTTAGGTCCTGGGTGGACTTGAATACCAAAGTTGTACTCTCTCTCTAGTGATGGTTCTACGTAGAGTCTCCCTTGGCCTGCCTTGCTTTCTTTTGCCCTTCGCTGACCATGTGAGGGCTTGGCGAGGAAGTCTGGATTCGTCCATTTTAGGAACGTTTCCGAGATAGGCCCATCGACGTCTTTTGATGTATCTTGATACGTAGACTTGGTTCAATTCCTGTCTTATTGACTCGTTCGATTTAAAGTCGGACCATCCGATGTTCAATAGTCTACGGAGACATTTGTTCTGAAATGCATCAAGTCTTTGATTGACAGCACAGTGATTTCCAACTCTCATAACGGTATGTTAACACTGGGATCATACAGGAGTTGAACATTTTTAAGCTTCGTGGTTTTACTGAGCGTATTTGACTTCCAGATAGTAGACAGTTTACTGAAAGTATTGGAAGCCATTGTAATGCGCGGATATATATATATATATATATATATATATATATATATATATATATATATATACAGTCTTCACTGCACCATGGTTTACTTCTGACTTGTGGGCCGTTTCGTATATAACTCCTTTAACTATTGCTCTACTCCCAACCCAGGAATCCACTCAGCAATAACGCTGAATCAATCAACTAAGTGCATCCAATGCCGATCACACAAACATTTAATTAACAACACACAACGGTGATGCTGACCGATGAATTCACGTTGGTGAAATATGTCACACCTCAAACTGATCAGCAAAACAAGAACGAGAAATCCAGACGGCTTGCATCTCACTACAAGATGGCCGCCACAGGATACTACATGAAATATGACACTATTCCTATACAATAAAACCCTTAATCACAAACATTCTAACCGACGCTGACAATCACAAGTTTCACAGTTACGAGGCTCATACCGAAAGTCGTGAGAAAATTTTTTTTTAATCAGAATTTACAGATAGAGAAAATATAAATGTATCACCCTAATCAACATCCCTTTCTTCACTTTTCAACATAATCTCCATTTCTCTGCACACATTTTCCCCATCGCTCTGCAAGTTTGAAAATAACCTCCCGGTAGAATTCCGTTCCAGCTGACCGACGGCACAGACGCACTACTTTCTGGACGTTCTCTCCTGTGTCGTAGTGATGGCCTCGCATTTGTTCTTTCACAAAACCGAAAAGATATTAACCACTGGGTGCCAGGTCGGGGCTATAGACAGGGTGTAGAAGAATTTCCCAACCTATCTTCTGAACTTCCTCAGAAGAAAGTCTTGAGTGATGGTTTTTCTCACAGCTTTGTGATCTTCAGTCAAAAAAACGTGGGACCCAGCAGGCACAACTTTTCTGTAGTCCAGGGTTTCAATCATTTCATGTACTGCATTGTGTCCTATTCCAAGATTTACAGCGATTTCAGATACTGTGACACGTCTGTCTTCTTTAATGATGTCGTCAACCCTTTCCACGTTGCGTTCAGTGGAGGCAGTTCGAGGGCGACCGCTGCGAAGCATATCTTGGATGCTCGTGTTTCCATCTTTGAAATGTTTCACCAACCTCCTAACACCGCTAGCACATATACACGCAACTCCATAAGCAAGTTTTAGTCCCTGGTGAATTTCAGCAGCGGGGATTTCCTCTTTAACGAGGAACTCAGTAACAGCACGTTGACGAAACGAAACTTCAGCACCAGCCATTTTGTTTCTGCTCCGCGTGGTCACATGACACATAATGGTGACGTCATGTGACATCTGCATGAAGTGCAAAGGTTCCAAGTTAAAGTGATACATTTATATTTTCTGTCTATAAATTCTGATTTAAAAAATTTTTAAAAAACATCTTTGTTCACGACTTTCGGTATGACCTTCGTACATGACTAACTAAAACCTAACTCTAAACAAGACAAGACAATGAAGAGCCCACGGACAGTCAATGAGACACCAACGAGGTGTCAAGGATAAATGATGGAGAAGGCACCGAATACCAGAAGATACACGATGAAAACAGGGAGAAGATTGACAGAAAAAGCGAAAACAAATAACAACAACAAGTAGATAAGAAAATTACGAGACAAGGCAGACAGGCAAATGTACACTATATGACACATAACACACTCTAAAAAACTTAACCTGCTACAAATCTAATCTCGAATCTAACCTAAGCCACAAATACGACGTAAAACAACCCGGACTCCACCAAACAACAAGAAACATACCATAATTCTGCACATGTCGTTACATAAAAGTCATAGTAAACTCTTCAGTGTCATACAAACTGTCAGTCAGTTATATTTTGTGATTCATAAAACAGGCCAGCGTCTTGTACAAAGTCCGACAATTAAGTAATGAGACTAGTTCCATAAAAAATAAAATAAACAACAGATGAAGATATAACCTGTATTTTATTCAAAGTAAGCCATTTGTGCATTGATACAGCGAGTGGAGCGATCTAACAAACACTGGAACGACCTCGGCAGTTCTTCTGTTGGTATGGCCTTTAAACTCGATGCTACGGCCCTTTGGATGTCATCAGTATCGTCAAAGAAGCGTCCTTTCAATTGTAACTTTAATTTTTGGAATAGAAAATAATCGCAGGGAGACAAATCTGGGTAATAGTGTGGATGATTGCAAAAACACACACTTGTTTTGGGGCCAAACATTCCTGTACAACTACCACCCGGTGAGCCGGTGCATTATCATGAAGAAGGAAAAAACTGCCAGGTGTTGAATACTTGGGACGGAGTCAGAGAATCCTTTTCAACACACGTTTCAAAATACTTAAATAAACTTTGGCAGTGACAGTCTGTCCCTCTGGAATAACTTCTTTGTGAATAACTCCTTTGCTGTCATGGAAGCACACAAACATTTTCTTCACTTTCGACTTCTGAAGACGAATTTTTTTTTCTTTTTGCTGATGATGACGACTTCCACTGAGCACTTTGGCGTTTAGCTGTGGGATCATAGCGGAAAATCCATGTTTTATCCTCTGCAACAATCAAATTTAAGATGTTTATTCCTGCGACACGTTTTGATAATGTCTTTTGCATACTCAACACGCCGATGTTTTTGGTCATCAGTCAATGAATGTGGTAGAAACCGGCAAGGAACTTCTTTTTTGCACAAATTTTCCACTAAAATTTTACGAATGGTCTCTCGGTTAACACCAAATTCATCTGTCATCATCCTCACCGGGCCAAACAATGAACTTCTTGTATCCGTTCTCTGACTTGTAAAATGAGTTCCTCATTACGAACAGAAATTGGGCGTCCATGTCTAGTTGCATTTGTAATCGTTTCCTGTTTGCCTTTTTGGCGTATTACCCATTACTCGCAGATTGAGCCTTTGGGAATGAGGAAAAGTGGAGGAAGGGGGGTGGGGGGTGCCAGAGTCAAGGAAAGAAAACCTCTAGGAATACAAATAGCTGTTTCACGCGGCGATCATTTACAACTCCGAGTGTTACTGCCACACTGGCAAGTTAACGATTATCCATGAGACAATGAGCGTAGCAGTTCGTGTTTGGTCTGTGTAATAAAAAGTCATACACTAGAGATCACAAGTACAGGAGGAATCAAGCTTATACACCAGTCATTCAGTCATTTGCATGTTCCTTGTGGAACTTTGCCTCAATAACAGCACTTCTGTAGGCCTCTCGGTTGCAAGCAAGATGCCCTGCTGCTGATGCGTCCATTCGCAGATCATCAACGATGTCTTGCAACCATTTTCGCCTTGGTCTTCCTCTCTTTCATTTTACCATTATGTACCCTTCCAAGACAGCCTTCTCTAGATTATCATGACGTTTAATATGTCCAAGATATTTAGATTTTCTCTGTTTAATCCTCTTTACTAGCCAAACTTCTTCAATATTTACTTCTTGTAGTATGGATATATTTGTTGGGGGGGGGGGGGGGGGGGGGGGTTGTACCCATGATATCTGAAGAACTCTTCTGTAGCATTTACATTCAAAGACATTTATGTGTTTCTCGGCTGTTTTGTTAAATGTCCAGGTCTCACAGGCATATGTTGTGATGATGAAGATGCATGCCCTTAGAAATCTTACTTCTGTAGTTCTGTCTGCTCCTCTCCATAGATTTTTAGTTTTTTTTTTTTTTTGGAAGAGCGACAGATGTCCTTTTAATATCCCTCATTGTATCTCTATTATTAGTTAGTAAAGATGCAAGATATTCAAAGATATTAGAAAAAATTGATTATGCAGTCCGTATGAACAATGAAGAACAAAACCTTTATCCTAATGCAAAAAAAAAACCAACTGACAAAACACATAAGGCAGCATGCATATATATATATATATATATATATATATATATATATATATATATATATCAGTGAGGAAAACTTGGAAGAAGTGGAGAGTTTTGAATATCTTCGATCATTACTAACCCATGAAGTACCGACTGAGAATTTTTTTTTAAAAACAAGAAAAATCGAAGCTTCTAAAACTCGTCGGTTACTGTAACCGGTTTATATTATCAAAAACATAGTAAAAAGAAACCACCGAAATCGGTTAGAGATTAACCGGCCCAGTAGGATGATGATGATGATGATGATGATGATGATGATGATGATGATGATGATGATGAATTTACAAAGGGGAGAATCAGCCAGTTTTCATTTGGGTGCAGCACGTCAATCTGCCAGCAAATAACGTTGGAAAAAAAATTTTCACGCGAACATTTAACTCCTGTTAATGTTTGTAGAGCGTGTTTAATTTAACATTTAAAAAACAAAAAGTTACGAATCTTGTATTGACAAAACCGGTGTTAAGGGAGGCACTTCGCACAAGACGAAAAGACAGATGTACCGTTTTCGAAAACTTGCGTCATCACAGATAACTACAGGTAACACTAAAGATGAAGCAAGTACAGCGAAGCCGTGCTAACACAGTGTTAAACTACTCAAAATAAAAGCAGGAACAGCTTTGTTAATTAACCAGCACGCAGTTGTTTCGGTTCGTACCTTAATCATACACAAAAACATACAGGACCAAAGGAATATGGAAAGAAGATGAAGTATACAGTAAATATATATGAAATGCTATGCAACAACTAGGAATTGAGAAAGGAAAGAAAAAAAAAATTGAAAAAAAGTAGGACTTAACTCTCTGACTTCTACCAAAAATAGCACTAAGATGGATACCACAGGGGAACAGAAGTAAGGGTAGACAAAATGAGATATGGAGAGCAATATATATATATATGTTGAGCAATAGAGGGCTCACTTGGGCAAGAGCGGAAAGGAAGGCAACACAGAGACGTCTATGGAAAACACTTGGGAAATCCCATGTTCCGTGGGTACTTAAGGTTCAGAGAGAGAGAGAGAGAGAGAGAGAGAACTGTGACCTGTAAGAAGCTGCGAGCAGAAGTGCGCATGGTAGAGTATTGTGATCGTTTAAATGGAGACTTGGAATGCGTGCTAGGCTGGTTGATAGTAGAGAGAATGTAGGGGAAGCGTGTGAATTCCCTAGCTTTCCTTCAGAGTTCCCTTTTCCCTTCCCTTTCTCCAATCTTCGGCCATACCGAAGAATAATTAAGACAAAATAGGCCCCAGATTTTAAATCAAACACGTCTTTTGTCCGCGGATTGGTATTGATTCTACGTGCAAATATCTTTCACCATGTCCAACGATTTCGCTTAAGAATCCACTCTCGTTCAACAATCTGCTAAAAGCAGGGCAGTGTACACGAATGAATGATTTCATAAAATCAATGAAGTGAATTCCTACGGGTGAATTCCACTCAAATAATGAGCAGATTTTTATTCCTCGGGGCATAAACACTTGTGAATACATCACCTGTTTTTTTATGCGTCTAGCTAGACTTTTACATGATGTCTCCTCTGTTACGTTTTGATATGAATATCCGTCCATCCGTCCGTCCGTCCGTCCGTCCATCCATCCATTCATACATTCATGTCCCTAGTCAGCGATCCGCCAACCAATCACCGCCCAATTCTCCCTGTGTCGTCTTGCACGGCAGCAAAAAATTCTTCTCCGCCTCTCGCGGTCTGCGACGGGCCTTTGTACTGTGGAACAATTTTTTATAAATAGGAAACTACGAGGTTTTGGTACGGTAAAGTAAGATAACAAATATTGTAGGATTAAACCTCGAAAAAATCGTAGACAAAGCACTTTAGTGAGACGTGAGAGAAAGAAAAATCACAAGAGAATTACCTGGGATTCGAACACGGACTCCGGTAGGACGAGCAGCCGTCTAGCCACGAGAGAACAGTGTACTATCGACTTAGCCAACTAGCACCCGGAAAGTTGGTACCTGCTAGAGAGAATGAATCTAAGCTACGGAATTTCTGTGTGTCACGACCTCGTTTCTTTCCGGGTGTCACGATCTCTCATGTCAGCTGAGCGGTTACTAAAGACTTTGTCAACAAAACACCTTTTTTGGGGTGCTAGTTGGCTAAGTCGATAGTACGCTGTTATCTCAAGGCTAGACGGCTGCTCGTCCTACCGGAGTCTGTGTTCGAATCCCAGGTAATTCTCTTGTGATTTTTCTTTCTCTCACGTCTCACTAAAGTGCTTTGTCTACGATTTTTTCGAGGTTTAATCCTACAATATTTGTTATCTTACTTTGTACTGTGGGGGCCCAGCTGTGCTGCATGCTACTCATTTCCTCTTCTACAGCTCCCCGCCTAGCAGTCTTTGATCGTCCTCTCTTTCTTTTTCCCTCGGGTGTCCACCTCATGGCTGTTTCAGCGATGTTGCTGGAGTTTCTTAAGAGCACGTGGCCAATCCACTTCCAGCGTTTGCTTTTATGGCATCCATATCTTCTAGTCCACACTGGGCAAGTAGGTCTCTATTATTTACTGCCTGTGGCCAGTACATGTTTAAAACCTTTCTGGGGCAGGCTGTGTGGAATAAGCATAATTTGTCCATTTCCTTTTCAGTTGTTCTCCTTTCTGGTACAAATGGCAGTTTTCTGTTTCCATAAATGTCACAATCTGTCACAACCGCAACTTTAATATTATATACTTATTTATATATTATTTTCAGTGTCCAGGTCTCTCTGCCTTATTTTCAAGGATTTCCACTGTTATTCCTATTTTCCACATCTACAGGACTTTCTCCAGTATTTCTATTTTCTAGATTTTTTCAATGTTTGATTATTATTTTCAACAACTTTGTTATTTATTCACATTTTCCATTTTTCTCAGACCTCATCTTTTATTGGGATTTTCCACTTTTCTGAAAATTTCTCCTTTAGTCTTATTTTTATTTTTGTTTTCCCTGCTTTTTTTTGGGGGGGGGGAGGAGAAGGGGGTGTGGGGAGATCGTCCGCTGTTGTTCTAAGTTTATGTTTTTCCCCTGTTTTTCCTATATTTGAATGTTTCTGGCCCTTTTCTTGTGAGACACTGAAAGTGAATAATGAAACATTTTACCCTGAGCACCGGAACCGTTATGAACATGTATTCTGTAATCTGATCTTTATTCTTTTATTATCTGTGGTTTGTAAAACACCTTATTCCACTTCCTGACACGTAAAGTGTAAAACTATATACATATATATATATATATATATATATATATATATATATATAAAAAGAGGATTAAAGAGAGAAACTTAAATATTTTGGACACGTTAAACGTCATGATAATTTAGAGAAGACCGTATTGGAAGGATACATCATGGGAAAAAGAAAAAGAGGAAGACCGAAACGAAGATGGCTACAAGAAATCGTTGACGATCTGCAAATGGATGCCGCAGCAGTAGGCCATCTTGCTCACAACCGAGAGGCCTACAGGAGTGCTGTTTGGGAGGCAAAGTTCCGCAAGGGACATGCAAATGAATGAATGAATGGACTGTGCTGTGAAAATGGGAAGATTTAATTCATGTAAACCTCTCCCATCCCATCCCATCCCATCCCGTGTCAAACTTTAATTAGACAAGTGGCTCAGTTAAGAAGAAAAGAAAATTTGGTGACTTTTTACATACGTTCTTCTTCTTCTTCTTCTAGTTCTTCTTTTTCGGCTTTCCGAGCCACTAAGGTTCATTGCTGTAGATAAAGTTCATCACTATTTCTCTCTATTCCGAACCTCTCTTCAGTTGGTTTACACCAATTTTCTTTATATCCTCTTCTATGTTGTCTCTCCATCTCTGTCTTGTTCTAATTCTCGATCTTGTTTCCTTCATCTCTTGTACATACATCATTTTCGTTTGTCTGTTTTCTTCCATTCTTTCTAAACATGACCCTATCAGCGTAGTCTGTTTAGTTTCAAGACGTTGTTATATGAATTGAGGGAGGGGATTTTTTTAAAGATTAGTTATAACTTTTAAAAAAAATTTGATCAAATTTCTTTCACAGCAATTTCAATACTAAAATCATCATCGCCCTTCAATCCCTTGAGAGCATCGGCCATGGATAAAGGCTCTCTCCAGTCATCCCTGTTCTTGGAATTATTCTCTGCTTCCTTCCATGTGTATCCCTTGTCTCTGAGCACTACCATAATTTCTCTTCTCCAAGTAAGTCTAGGTCTTCCTCGTTTTCTATTTCCTTGAGCATTCCATGTTAGTGCCTGTTTTTCAATACTAACATGGCAGTACAGAAATGATATATGCCAATAGCACTCTCGGTAAAAGGAGTTTAATAACAAGTCCTCAGTTGTAACAGAAAAATAGATAAGGAAGATATTATTCAGTGCTTTTTATCAGAACGTGTTTGCATTACTTTATTACTTTCATCTTAAAACTTAAGATCTATTTCTCGCCTTGTCTCATTTCTACCTCACATCTTACATTTATTCCCAATTTTTTTTTTTTTGTGATTACAGCTTAAATTTAATTCTTCTGTTATTTCGTCTACACCCTTTAAAAATTGCATTTATTTCTTCTCGTTTCTCATTTTTATGTGTACAACTTTTATTTATTTCTCATCTTATCTCTTTTTTTTCAAATTCCATTCTACATTTATTTCTCTTATTTCATTTTTATCTTCCAAATTACATTTTTAATCCTCTTATTTCCTTTTTTTATACTAAAACATATATTTATTTCTTCTCTTATTTCCTTTTTTATACTAAAACATATTTATTTCTTCTCTTCTTATCTCCTTTTTTATACTAAAACATACATTTATTTCTTCTCTTCTTATTTCCTTTTTTATACTAAAATATATATTTATTTCTTGTCTTGTTTCATTTTTATCTTACAATTCCTACTTGCTTTCTGCGCCTTATTTCCTCCTTATTAGCTTAAACGCAAGTTTCCTTTCATTTCCTAATACAGCAAATCTTTCTTTGGAAAGGTTTTTCATTCCTTAGATGCATAAAAAAGTTGGGACAAGCTCCACATACAGTAACGAAACAAAAATGTGATGTTTAAGTTTCCACTTTCATCGTGTAGTAAAAAAAAAAAAAAGAAGAGAAATGAAGTCAGATGCTTCAAGTGAAGTATAGGGAATTTAAAAAGTTAAACGAATAGAATATCATACAAAAAATACACATAAGTGTATATATATATATATATATATATATATATATATATATATATATATATATATATATATATATATATATATTGTGTATATATGTACTTATATATATATTATGTATATATATATTGTATATTGTATATATATATATATATATATATTGTACAGTATCTTAGGTTGGTTGTATCACATTACTTATAACTTTCTAGTTTATTGTATGTTTAAATTACTTCTCAAAAGCATTCGACAATAATGTTTTTTATGTTTAAAAAAACTTGATTATTATTTGTTTTAATACAGATTTATGTCCAGGAACTAGGGGTCTTATCGTGTCTCTTTCCTCGTGTACCTTTCAGTGCTGCTTGGGACAAAATGGACTTCTTGATTAAGATCTCTCTCTCTCTCTCTCTCTTTCCTGTCCTGTCCTGTCCTGTCCTGTCCCATTCAGTGTAGAAGACACACAGAACCACTGGTAGCAAGCAAGATATTTCCACTTCTGTCAGTCCTTCGTTATCTTCTTGGCTGTCTCCCATGTCAAGTCTTTGTTTACCAGGATCCTCTACGTCTCTATGTCTCTTAAGGTCGGCCCATGCTTCCTTCACTCCATGGAGTCCCACATCAGAGCTGTCTGTGGTAACGATTCCTTTGTCATTCTTATAATGTGGCCAATCAATTCCCACTTTCTCCTTTCAATCACCATGCCATGTCTGTCTCTCTTAACAAAAGATCGTTATTTGCGGCATCTGGCCAGAACACTCCTTTTTATCTTGTACTTTTTTTCTTGGTTTGGTTAATACTTAGTAGAGTTGATATTAGGTCAATCAGTCAGTCATTTGCATGTCCCTTGCGGAACTCTGCCTCCTTAACAGCTCTCCTGTAGGCCTCTGCGTTGTAAGCAAGATGCCCTGCTGCTGGTGATCTATTTGCAGATCATCAACGATGTCTAGCAGCCATCTTCGCATTGCTTGATATCAGGTGTCTAAGGAAAATACTATGTATACAATGAAGCGAATTCAAGACCAACGCAGAGAAGAGAGCACAACAATCTGTCTCGTCGGTAGTGGAACAGATGGACATATACAGGTCACGTTAAGTCGCGTGATGACATTTTTTTTTAAATCCAAAAATAAGCTATCAAATGGGACACAACAGGACAAATAAAAAGTAGGTCGACCACGAGAAACTCTAAAGAGAACACTGTTGAGAGAGGCTAAAGTAATGGACTTAAGATGCATTGACGAGGTTGAAAAACTCGCCGAAAACAGAAACGAATGGGAACTACATTGTTTGCGTTTAACGGCATGGGAAGGGACGCAAGATGTAAGAGGTGATATGACAAAGAGCAGAAAGAATGGAAAACAATGCACTGCAAGAAACAAGCATTCAGTCTAGCTAACATGGTAACGTCTCATATCCTCCACATACTTGTCAAACACATCATGATTCATGACAAAGGATGATGTCAAAAGTTTCAGCTGTCAACTCTATTTTCCAGACTGAATCTGATTCTTTTTTTTTTCAGTCTAGTGGCACGGGAAAATAATCGACTGCCATATCGCACGTGAAAGCTTGCGTTCTGCGGCCAAAACCAAAAAAAAAAAAGTGTCTTTTGGGCCCACAAAATGGGCATCATATAGAAATCATGATTGTTTACTTTCACAGAGCTCCTGATTTTTCCATGGATTAATAATTTCTTCCATCCTGCCTGTATTAAACATCACTTGAATCTTAGTTCTCCTAGAAGTATTGATATCCCAGTGTAGGGAGTAGATAATAAAGCAAGCAGTTGCCCGGTTTGATTGGCAACCCCACTGGCCAGAGACGGGCTTTACAGAAATGCGCAGTCCTGCGAGTCCGTCGCTGACCAGGTATATAAGACCAGAAGACAGA
Organism: Achatina immaculata; assembly: GCA_009760885.1. Classification (NCBI taxonomy): domain Eukaryota; kingdom Metazoa; phylum Mollusca; class Gastropoda; order Stylommatophora; family Achatinidae; genus Lissachatina; species Lissachatina immaculata. The sequence continues at coordinate 40,030,022 of CM019694.1, forward strand.
AGTTTAAGAGGTCGGGATTCCATAAGCTGAGCACGTTAGAGGCCAGCGACCGTAGGGAGCCTTGTCATTGTTCAGGCAAGGATGAGAGAAGTCAATAGTCAGATAGGAACAAATATATATAGTTCAGTATGGCCTTTCACTATGTGATGTGGATGAATGCGTTGTGGTCTCCCTCGATAAAATCGCGATCGAACATTTAGGTAAATATATGTAACTGGGATAGTGTTATGTATGATTATGAACAACCATAACTCAGTGCATATAATAAATGTTCAATGTAAGACTTCCGTATTCCCGCGTGTAATGGGAGATATGTTTCTAGTTGCACGTAAATTCATGTTACTGATTTTGTATTGTGCATTTTTTACATATTATATATTCTTACCAGTAGATTATGTTGTAATTTACAATCAGAATTGAATCCATATTATGCACGAAGGCCGCTGCAATGGTTTAAATAATACATACCGGTCGATATCATCACATACATGAAGATTTATTCTGAGCTACTATACTGTTAATCGATGTTGTGTCAATACATAATCATGATTAATTGAAGGGTCGTTTTATTGGTGTTTCTATTCATCGGCATGAAGTGGCAATGTGTGAACGTGCAGTATAACCAACCTCCCAGTTTACTACTAAAACAGACAATATAACCTTAGTATAACATCAATTCATACATATTAATTTTCCTACATATGGCTGTGGGGTTACCAATCAAACCGGGCAACTACTTGCTTTATTATCTACTCCCTACACCAGTTCAATCCCTATGTGCCTCTAAGGCATGGCACGATTACATTTATTTTTTTTTTGAAAACTGATATCCCAGATTAAGATCCCTATTAAGTCATGTCTTTTGATATACACGTTGCTTGTCTTTTCACTGTCCCTTTCCTATAAATCTTCCACGAATTCTATCTGATTCATTTCTTGCTGTGTTTTGTGTGATTGTCCTGCAACGTCTGCTCAGGTTTCCTACGACAATAATGGACACCTTCCATGGAGTTTTAAATTCTGGCATGAAACTGGCAGCTTTGGACACAGTTCCATCTCAAACTGAAATGTCTTTTGGTCTCTGTGAATTCTCTTGAATGTGTTTCAGCTCGTCCGTGCTGTAGCCCATTTTGGAAGATCATCCTCTATACTCTTAATACAAGGGATCTTAACATGGGGATCAATGTTCCCTCTAAGGGTTTGCAGTCTGTGTGCAAAATGTTCAGCTCATGTGCAAAAAAAAAATGTGTTCAAATGTGCGTAGTAACGCACGCACACACACACACACACACACACACAGTAAAGGCCAGTTCATTTAATAACAGGATAAACCTGCCGTACTTTTCAGTTACTGGTATTTAGTTAATTGCAATGATGATTTCTTTTGTTTATTCATTTAGTGACAGTAGTTATTTAATTACATAGTTGTTCATGCTATCATATTCGATTTACAATGGGTTCATTGAAACATAATCTATGTTGCGAAGCATGACCTCAGTTTATCAAATAATAGAAGATTAAATTAGGGTGACAGAAGGTCAGACCTAATATCCCAATCCCACATTTTGCTGTCTGGCCATCTAATTATGGGTTAGGACAGATTTACTTTCACTTTTAAAGGTGACATTCTCATTAAAACCTCTATCCACCCACATTTATACTTGAGAAGTATAGGGCACAGGAAGCTGGAGTCTTTGTCAGTACCAGTT